>VDFB02000017.1:114940632-115540632 GCA_007258455.2 Sequoia sempervirens | reverse complement strand
GCAAACCTTACAATCCCATTATAGGATTATGCTCCAAATGTATGTGGATTGCTTTATTAAGCATAACCCATGATTGCAAAAGCTAAGATGATGATTTGATTCACAAAAGGATGCTCAAATTGCTCAAGATTGCTCAAGAATTCAAGAATGCCTAAGCTCATGAAAATTGTATATGATCAAGATTGTGAATGATTTTAATGAGGAAATGACTTGTTTTATAGATTTTCAAGATGTCTGATCAACAATCAAAATTGAATTTGAAGATCAATGAATGAGAGGAAATCAAGGAGTTGATCAAGGGTGGATGAATGGGAGCCCAAAATATCCCTATTTTCATGGAAAATTGGTTAAAGATATTTTGAAGAGAAATGTATAATTCAAATTTCAATTTGAATTTGAATTATAGAATATTCTTTTTGGAGGGAATATGCCATTTATATTTTTTTGGAAGGAAGAAGATATTTTGAAAAGAGAATATTCTCTTTTTGAAAAAGGAATATGCTTTGTGCAAGTTTGAGGAAAAATTAAGAATTAAATAATTAAGAAAATTATTTAATTGCGAGGATGAGAAGAAATCATGATTTTTGATTAAACAATTGAAAATTATTTAATCAAGTGGGATTGAAAAAAATAGAAATTAATTAAATCAAAATTATTTAATCGAAGGTGGAAAGAGGGAAAATTGAGTTTAATTAAATAATTCAAAATTAATTAATTAGGGGAATATTAGTGAGAAATGATGAAAAATGATGAATTAATCAAATAATGTTAATTATTCAATTAGTAGAGGAAAATAATGAATTTAATCAAATAATTAGAAATTATTTAACTAAAATTGAGGAATTAGGTGATAATGAGGAAAATGATGTTAAAAGGTGAATTTGATATGTGTAATATGTTTAGACAAGTGGTGTCTACACCGAGTATATTACATAAACCCCCAACATTATTAAATAAATGGCCCTCAATGTAATGATCTTAATAAATTTTGAATTTTAAATAATTAATTTATAATTTTGATTTAATATGATTTATCTATAAATTATCAACTTATCTTTAAATTGTAGATTTGATCTAACAAAGATATTAGATCGAATATATATATATATATATATATATAATCTCAAATAAAGTCCCATTTAATTTTTTAATAATTATATATTTATTTGAGATTGTTAGGTTTTAAAATTTTATGTGAAATTATCTATTAAATTCGCTTGGAATATTTTTAATTGTCAAAATTATATTAAAATGTCTTATTTTATTGTTTGAAAGATCAAACAATCAAATTGTTAAATTCTATTTATATGGAAGATAACTTTGTAAAATTATTTTCTAACATAATTATAATTATATAATTTTTATTGAAATTAATAGTTGTGACCAAAACAATTTCTGATGGTTTGAATAAAAAATCTATTAAAATGACTAGTTTTTATCTATTTACAAAAATACTATTTGTTGGGTCTATCTATCATATTTAAAAAAGTGAGTGAAGGAGGCTAATGTTTTTATTTATTTATAATAAAAAAGGGGCAAATTTTTTATTGCATCAGAAAGTTAGTATAAAGAAAAAGAGCACAATAAACCCACCAAGGGTTAGAGGCCCAAAGAAAAGCCATCAAGAAACCCCCAAGAAACATCTCATATCCTCCTGTAACAAGATCCTCCAACAATTAGGAGAGTTCCATCGAAAGACTTCCCTAGTCTTCCACATTCCATGTCCCCAAGCACTCTACTACCTTATTCCATTATCGTGGGATATGACAAAAGGTGACAAAGTCCAAAATCCCACCCAGAGAAATGATTTGCTTGGACACCAAGGTCAATTGCTAATTCACACCATCCAACTAATGCTTATTCATCATATCAATCATAATCTATAAATCTGACTCACAAATTATCCTTCTCCAACCAAGGGCACAAACACATTTCAAAGCCAAAAGAATAGACAAAGCCTCCATAAAGTTGTTGGTTTGCTAACCTCTATACATTAAAAAGAAGAATACAACCACCCTTGAACTATCTCTTCCAATACCACTGACCCCAGTATGTCTAGGATTACCCTTGGAAGACCCATTAGTGTTGATTTTCAACACTTCATGAGGAGGGGGCGTGTAACAACCACATCTCTAGATCTTCCCTCTAGTAAATCAACTTGGCCTAGGTTGAGGGGATCTCCTATCATAGTCAGAAAGCTCCAAATTCTGGACCAAATCCATTTCTCCTGGATCCATAAGGATAGAAAAATCACACTTAGCCGCTAAAGTCTCCTAAAGAACACCCAAGATCCTCGGCCATAGATGTTGCACCTGAATCTTCTTGTCCTGAAAAATCCTATGGTTTCTTTCTAGCTAGATATTCCAAATAATCAAATTGGGACCGATTTTCCAAGCAATTTGAAAGAAATAGGTCTTAGCTAGAGGATTCCCCAACCCAACTCAGAAATCGGCCAAAGAAGAAGCATGTCTGCACGATTGGTTCTAGACTCCCCACTAGGAATGCCAAATCATTCTAGCAACTTGGGACATTGAAAAAATAAATGTAAAACACACTCTTCATCACAGTTGCACATAACACACATATAACCCTAGAATCCTATCCTCCAAAGATTCTCCCAAGTGAGACGTAGTTTATTTTGCACCACAAGCCAAGAGAAAAAATTGCATTTAGGCCAAGAGAACTTATTCCAAACCTATTTCCACCAAGGAACCCCAACACTCCCATGAATCTACTTATCTAGCTCCTAATAGCTAGAGGCAATTGAGAATTTTCCTTTTAGGTCATTCCCCTAGGCAAGAACATTCCTCTCTAGAAGAGAATTACAAACCATTCTATCCATAATATTAGCCAACTCTTGACACTCCTCCATCAAGCCCCCTGGAGACCATTCATGTGGTTCCTTCCATCTGTACACAACTACATGATCAAGAACTTGAGAGGACTTGAAATCAACCACTTTACACCAATTGACATCAAGAAAAATATTACATAAAGCTTGAAAATGTGGGTGTATTGACATGGTAGGGGGATGCCCATCCCATGAGTCAAACCAGAAAAGATCCCTTGAGCCTTTGTTATAGATCTAAAACAACCCTTGCTTAACAGGCTTGTCTCCCCTTTTAAAGGTACCCCAAATCATAGAACCCTTCCCCAGAAGGTTGAATCTAGGCACATCCACACTCTCCACCCCCCTCAGATATTTTAAAGTGAAGTTCTTGGCCTAATTATAATGTTGTTGAGAACACCACTGCTAATACAACTTAGCTTCCAAGGCCTTCCCATTCAAATTAGCCCATCATAGCCCAAGCTCACCTTTCTAATTTGACCTATAGATAGTATCCCACTTGACCAAGCTCCACTTCCTCGAGAGGAGATTACCAGACCATAAAAATTATTGAGAAAGACTCAGATTCTTTGATAAATTTGGAAGGAGCTGAAAACACAAAACACCTATACCAAGGGAGAGCTTGAATCATCAACTTTAGAAGAGTCACTCTACCCATAGTAGAGAGTAACCTGCAAGTCCAATGACTAAATTTTTTATGAAACTTATCAGTAACATCCTCCCAAAACTTCCTAGGGAGTGAATGAACAACAAGAGGAATACCAAGATAGACAAAGGGAAATGAGCCCATCTAGAATATGAGAATTCTAGCAATTCTTCTTTGAATAGCTTCAAAGTATTGAAGAAATAGATGAAGGAATTACCCTCATCAACACTATGTCCTGAAGTATCCAAATAAATATCAAGGACCCTTCTCAATATAATAGTCTCTTCAACTTTGGCTACACCCATAAGCGTAGTGTCATCCATAAACTGAAGATGGGATTAGGGCGTAAATTATTACCCCACCCCAACCCTAAATTAGACTAAGCTCCACACAAGATTTGATAAACCTCACTAATACTTTATCCACTAAAATAAATAAGTGTGAGGACAAGGGGTCACCTTTCCAAAGGCCCCTAGATGCCCCAAAAATCTCAAAAGGCTCACCATTGATTAGCACAAAGAAGGAAGAAGAGGTGACACAACTCATAAGCCACTCAATCCAGTCACCACAAAACCCAAAAACCCATAGAATCTTGAAAGGAATTCCCATTTAACATGACCATAAGCTTTGGCCATGTTAATTTTAATAAAAATTGCCTTATCTTTGGAGGAGGCCATGAAATGGACAACTTCTACTGCAATAAAAATCCCATCAAGAATTTGTTTTCCATCAACAAAACCACCTTGCTCCTCAAAAATTAACTTGATCAACCACAACTTGAGATGCTTCACAATCAAATTAATAATTATTTTTTACACCATATTACATAAAGCTATTGGTCTAAAGAGATCCAGAGAATTGACTCCTCTTTTAGGAATAAGAGCAAGAAAAGTGGCATTCATGGCTTTTAAAATTTGCTTGTTCCTTTGAGATTGTTGAACTACCTCAAGAAGATCAAGCTTGATAACATCTAAAAACTCCAAAAAGAACTCAATAAGAAACCCATTAGGCCCTAGGGATTTCCCCTTCTTGATCAAAAATACTATATCCTCCAACTCGTTCATGAAGATAGGTTTGATCAAAGAATCATTCATTTCACTAGAAACCAAAGAAGGGATAAAATTCAAAATTGGAGCTTCTTCCTCAATGGAAAGAGGGGAGTCCTCTATGAATAGAGATGAAAAGAACTAGAAAATATCTTTAGAAATCTCACCAAAATAAGAAAGATGATTCCCCTCAAAGGACCTAAAAGAGGAAATGAGATTACCCTACCTTCTATCCTTAACAGAATCATGAAAAAGGAAGTGTTCCTATCACCTTCTTGGATCCAATCAATATAGGACTTCTACTTCTAGAAAATTTCCTCCCGCAACTCCCATTCCTCTACCTCCTTCATAGCCGCAACTTCTGGCTTACAATTTTCCTCAATAAGACCATTGTCTCGAATCTGTCGAGTAATGGAATCCAAGTGAGATTGAGTTGATTTTTTAGCCTAAAAGATATTACCAAAGTGATGCTTATTCCATCGTTTTAACATATATTTGACATATTGAAGCCTCTTGTTGAAGGAATACATTGCAATGTCATGAGTTGGCTTCCTAGTTTGCCATCAAACAGGAACAAGATCATCAAGTGATGAACCTCAAAGCCACATAAGTTGAAATTTGAAAGACTAATTTTTATAATATCTAGAAAAAAATGCAAAGAATTTGATCAGCTAATGATCAAATCCTCACCAATCTAAAATATCAGAACTAGTTGTCCAATTGTCTCCAACCCAAAAGCTGGAAACCAAGAACCTGCCCAACCTTTCTGAAATAGAATCTTACCCACTTATCCTATTATTCCATGTAAACATTTCATTTGAAGGTTTGATATCAACCAAGTTCAAGAAAGCAACATTGTCCCTCAGAAGCTCTCAAGAGGGTTCCAAGTGGGCTATGCCACTTGTCTTCTCCTCCTGCAAATAAATAACATTGAAATCACCCACCAAAATCTAGGGAAGATAAGGAGCAAGAGAGAACACATATCTAACATGAGACCACAATAGGGACTTATCGAGAAGATCAGTTGGAGCATAGATGTTGGAAAGAAGAATAACCTCACCAGACTCCAAGCTAGAATCTGCTAGAGTAATAGAATGCCTACTAGAGAGCCACCAAATTAGAACAATTCAACGTGGATCCCACAAACAAGCAACCCTCCCAAAATTTCCTTGTGCCCCCACACATGGAAATTGACCTCTACCCCAGATCTTAGAGGCCATATTCAACATACTATCCACAAACAACTTAGTCTCCTAAAGAAAAACCAAGTCAGGAGAATGACCACAAATCAACTCATGAATAGCCTTTTGTCTAAGGATGTTATTCATACCCCTTACATTCCATGATAGCACAATCATCTTTGAGGTTGGGAGAAGTGAGAATCAATGGTTCTCACCGATCCAGATTCCACTAACGTCTCACCAACTAAATTTACCTTCTCTTGTTCCTTCTTTTGACCAATCTTAGGGGGTTTCTTTGGAGCCCCCTTTTTTAGGGGCTTTTATTGTAGGCCCAAAGCTAGAGGAGATGATTTAATTTTTCTAATATCAACAACCTCCTTCTCTATAATGAGTCTAGAACCAGGTAAATCTAATCCATCATTTACCTCTGACAGCACGCTTTCCCCCACCTTCGTTGGAGCAGAGGGAAGAAGATCAATGTCCATTTGAGCTTACCTAAGAACAGATGAAATTAACATTTACTTGATCTCTTGGATCAACCTCATCTATGGAACCATCTAATGCCTACATGCCTAAGGGATCACCTTCTTCTTGAACCAAATCATCTAGGGCATCAAATTTGTTGAAGGTCTCCTCCTCCTATCTATCTAGATGAGGGTTTGATTTTGACCCCTACCTTTGTTACGAGTCTTAATAAGTACAAATACCTCCTTATTAGTCACACCTCTTGCATTAGAGCTTTCCCTTTATCCTTATTCAAAGCGGAATGAGAAGGAGAATTACCTGTACCAATAACATGGGTGACCCTAGGACACTTTCGTTGCAAGTGGCCATATTCATGACATAATTGACAACAAAAAGGAAATGCTTAGTAGTCCAACTGTTGAGTCCAAGAGGAAGACCCAACACAAATTTCCACAAAATATGGCAACGTATTATTTAAGTCAATTTCAACATACACACAAGAAAAATAAATTACCCTTTTATTCAGTGTTTTTTGAGAAGGTCCATCCCAAGCAATAGGGAAACCATCTATAGAATATTACTTCTCCAAAACTCTAGTGGTATACATGAAAGACACCCAAATATGAATCCTAGAGGGGAGCTCCTCGGTAGAGTTGAAATCCACATGCCATGCTTTAATAAAAAGGCTCACTTGATTGTAGAAATATGGTCTTCAAAGCCCAATTTCTATCTAATAAATAAGAAAAATACACCATGAAGTAATTATTAGCTGCCAACATAATTTTAATGTCGCGCTTAAGATTCCATGTCCTTCATACCCACGATTAAAAAAATGGGAGTGAGATCCATATCCCTATAAACAAGTGCAAATTAATACATGGTTGTTCAAATAATCCACATCCTCGGCCTCTGAGTCTGATTGAATCACCAAAACCAATTGATCTAGAGCTTGCTCCAAGCAACCATTCACTTTTTACAATTTAAAAACTCCACTCTTTGATGAACCCTCACTTGATTTAGCCATATTCATGCGATCCACACCTCCACAAAGAAATGGTGAAGCAAGATTTGTCCTATTCAAGGCCTCATGGAGTGTCATGCATGGAAGAAATCAATCCTCCATGCATGCACTACCAAACCAACAAAAGAGCCAAAACAAAAATAAAAACCTTAACAATTTGCACAAGCAAAAGAAGCAACCAAAAAGATGGAGGATCCACACCACCAAACCCATTGACCACCCCACAAGAAAGCACATCCAACACTTGAAACAATAAGAAAAGGGGGATGCAAATAGAAAATTTTAGCCCTAATGCCATGACCTAAGACATCGAACAACAACCCCTTACATAGTAGAGGGAACAACCTGCATAGCACAAAGAGCACACAACTAGGGTATAAAAACCCTAGCCTGTGCTATCGCTACACAACCGCACACCATTTTCCAAACTTTTATATGGTCACGATTTCTATCCTAATATTTTTAAATTTAAGGAATTATAAGTTTGATATATTTTTTATCCTTTAATTTATTTTGAATTGTCTCAATATAATGTGATATAAATAATTTATGATCACATGAGTGCTTATTTTTTTGGGTTGTCTTAAAGGAGATTTGAACATAACTTTTAGGATTTCAACCTCATTAGCATATTGTAAGTTACTACTTGTAGTTATTGCTAAAAACTACAAATAAAAGTTTGTAGCAATTATAAATTATTTATAATATGTTGTAGGGTGTTACATACAATCATTACAGGTGGTTATTTACAAAATATTAAAAATCATTTGTAACATTAAAAAGTGCACTTTGCAATTTTCAAATTTTTTGAAGTAATTCATGGATTTGGGTCATGGTGTTGGCAAGTGGAGGGCCCTATGGGCTCTCCATCCAATGTGGTTGCTTTAGTGGCAGATAAGGAAGGTGCGAAGGTGAACAAGGCATCATCTTCTTTGGAGGTTTTCAATTGGGATTCATAAAAGGCTCATGTGTCCGCTCCATTTGGTCTTGACTCATTTTTTCCAAGGAGGACCTTGTATCTTATGTGGATAAGTTGGTGGGTGTTAGATCTCCAAACATGGTGAAATCTATGGTTTTGGACTCTTCAAAGGTTTCATGTAATAAAGAAGGACTAGAGGTTATAATCCTTGATGATCTAATAGATGAGGTGATTGTTGGGATTCAACTCTCCCTTGTTAGTAAGTTTATTGTCTTTTGTCCCAAAATTGATCAAGTTAGGAAATGGGAAAAAGATATTTGGAAGTCCAAGGGTAGTGTCAATATCAGTGCAATGGATAATGGCTTATTTTATTTCTAGCTTTATGGTGTATGCATATCTAATAAAGGTGCTCATTGGGGGTCCTTGGACATTTGATAAGAATCTTAAGAATTTCCTCTCCTTATGCAAATGGAAGCCATGGTGTCACTCATCAGTTGATCTTAGTTTTCTAGCTCCTACTTGGATCCACCTTTAGGGACTTCCTTTTGAGTTTTGGAATTACAAAATTTTCCAAGGTATTGCTAATTATTTTTTCCATGTTCTTGTTGTGGATAAATTTTCCTAACAAAAGTTTAGATTGGTGTTTGCAAGGATTTTTGTTTTTGATTAGTGGTAAAACAGGTTTTGAAGGGACCCAAATTCCTTTACAAATAGGTTTTGAAGGGACCTAAATCCCTATCTAAACAAATAATGCTGACAAAGATACACTAGAGATAACCAACTGCCAAGCCACAACAAATAAGCTGCTAAGAAAAATAACTCCTGATCCAAGACTGACATCAAGCAATCAACCAATAGTTACAAATAAACCATACACAAGCTTCTTAAATATGCAAAAAATAGAACATATCACCCATCTTAACTCTCCACCTCAATAGGAGAGTAAGAGGAAAACCATAAAAAATGGAAACAAGAGTCCCCTTACAACTTCACCAACCCTCTCCAATAAAACCACTATTCACCTTAATTGGATAAATCTCCATCTCAATAGGAGACACAAGAGAGGGAACTAGTTAGATCAAAAGTAAATCCCCAACCACACACATAGGTACATGCTCTACCTCAATAGGATAGGACTACACCTCAATAGGATAATCAAACTGTGGATTCAGGAAGAGGGTAAACCAACTGGCAGAAAGGGCAAAAAAAGCTCCCTTTAGCAATGAGAACATCTGGGTCTTCATTAAAAACATTGAGCACAACCCAACCATCAACACCATACTAGAAATAAGGGTAGCATCCCTTAGGGAGGTTTAGACATCAAACCCTCAAGACAAGAGAGTTGAGATCACATCCATAAGGGAAAACCTCAAAAATCCCCAACTAAAAGAGAATAAAAAAGGGGATAAAACCCCATCCACCCCTTCACAAAAAGGGTTATCCAAAGAATACACTAGGTGCAAAATACCAGATTCCAACACCTAGATCAAAAAATACATTCTTAGAGGAGCAACACTCCTCAAAACCTCTAGAACCAACTCGTATCACAACAACAACAAGGCGCTCACCAACACCCATGTTTGCAAATAGTTGGGAAATATGAGACAAACCTTTCTGTGAGAACATGACATCTTTGAGCTAAGCAAAGAAGAGAAAATGATCTCCCCCAAGCCATAGCCACCACAAGCCACAAAGGATCTATATCAAAAAATATAGGCATAGATCTCTTCCCTTACAAGAAAAGGTTGTCGAGCTACCAAAGCCACAACATAAAAACCCCACTTCACAAAAATGAAGGGAGCTAGAGAAGAAGAGGTGTCCAAAATAATTCCCCCAAATAATAAAACATTATGCAAACCCTTGGCCAAAAAGCCAATGGCCTGAGCCATATTTAAGAGGTGAAAAAAGTGAATTGCCTTCCAAAGAACCATAGGGAAAGTAGGAGGAAGTGCGCCTAAAACACACAAGAACCAACATCATTTGGGTCATCATTCCCTTCCTTTGCATCAACATCTCCAATGCCATCTTCACTAGAAAAATTCAAAATGGCTCCTCTACACCCAAGGCTACCCATTTTTTCTTTCACAAGGATTTGTGTTAATGTGGTTGTTAACATATTTTTACCTTCCTGTATATCTCTAAAATTGATAATTGGCTATGGAACCAAACCATTGAGTTTGAAAATTAAAGAGCTTGTTTTTCAAACCTATAAGAGATTTGTACATTTAAGTGACTCATGCAAGAAACAATTTTCGACCAAAATAAAAGTAGTTTCAAGCCAATAGAAACATAATGTTGTTTTGAAGCCCCTAGCATTAGAGATGGATATTTGTAACCATGTCGAGTTTTTGGGGGAGAATGATCTCTTATTGGTCCAAACTCAATAGCTAGGGAAGAAAATGAAGGAAATATTGGAAAGGGATGAGGATGAATCTAATAAGAATCATGAAAGGGTAGAAAAAAAATACAAGATACAAGAAACAAATGTTAGGGATGTTAATGGTAAAGGTTTGGAAGATGTTCTTCAAAAAGGTACAAAATATTTGCTAAAAGAGAATGAAAAGACTCATTCAAAGGAACCTACTTTTGTAGTACAATAGATTTTTTCTATTCTAGAAAAAGATGACCTACTTAGGGAGGGACCTATTAACTCCCCCCCTCCAACTAGTAATGGGGGTTTAGAAGATGGATAAATTGATATTGATTTAAAGAAAGTTTAGTAAGTGGAATATGTTTTGGTTCCTAATATGAAGGTTATTAATATGGATAGGTTATCTAGGGTTCAGAGTAAAGATTTTTAGGAGTCCCTCTCATTGTTGGGTTTTGGTGCTAATGTTGCTCAAACTCCTATGAAGTCATTTGAAGGTGTATTAGAGGAGGAATGGACTCAAGTCAATGGGAAAACTAAAAAGAAGAAAAAAGTAGATATTGGGGGAGAAAATAAGGTAGACCATCCCAAAGGGAAAATTGAGCTCATAATGTATCATGTGATGTTGCTTCTGGTAAACAAAAAAATATAGATAGCCTTTCGGGGCTAAAAAATAAAAGAAATGATGGGCTCTAGAGGCATTTTCCTCCTATTATTAGTATCAAGGTGGGGTTGAATTTTCCTCTAGTTAGTTATGAAGGTTATGTCTTGGAATATTAGAGGGTTGAATATCCCTTTTAAGTAGCATCTTATTAATATTTGTTTAATTGATTTGAAAATTGATAATCTTCTTATCCAAGAAACTAAGGTACAACAATCTATTTTTGATGAGATTGTTAAGAATATTTGGTCTTCTGTTAATTACTATGCTAGTGATGCAAAAGGGATTTTTGGTGGAATAGCTACTATGTGGAACCCTACTAGAATTAAAGGTGTTAAAGGCAATCATTGCAAAAATAGCTTGACAATCTCTATGGAAGATTTGTATACCTTTGTGAAATGGAATATGAGTAATATTTGCACTCCTAATTCTAGGGCCGTGAGGGTTCAATTTTGGTATTCCTTAGCCTCACTGATCTCTAGTAGAAAAATAGACTATTGTATTCTTGGTGGTGAATTTAACACACCCCTGTTTCTTTTTGAAATATTGGGGGGTTTGGATGATTTCTTTGGCAATATAGTGGATCTTGCTGATTTTCTTTCCTTTATGGGGCTAATCAATATTTATTTATAGGGTTCTTTGTTTAATTGGTCTAATAGGAGACAATGAAGTAACCATATTCAAGTTAAAATTGATAGGTTCTTTATTCCCAATAGTTGGAATATTCTCCCTAAACTTTCCTTATTTGCTCTTCCTAGAACATGCTCTGATCATAATGTTATTATTCTAAATTAGGATGAGGCTATGACTAAGGGTACCTTTCCTTTCAAGTATGAAATAATATGGAATTTTCATCCCGAGTTCAAAGAACTTGTTGAAAGTTGGTGGAATCTTCCTTGTTATGTTACTCCTATCTATTTTCTGGCTCAAAAATTAAAAAAGGGTTAAAGATAAGGAACCTTAAAGAGTGGAATAAGATCTCCTTTGCTAATATTTTCCACAAAAATATCATTAATACAAACCTTAAGGAGGTCCAGGGGAGAATGGAGGAAGAAAATAATGATATGGAAACCTATGCTAAAGAGTATGAGTTACACATTGAATGGACTAAGCTGTCAAAAGTAGAGGAAGTCTTTTGGAAATATAAATCTAGGATTCAATGGTTAACAAAAGGGAACAAAAATACAAAATTATTTCATTAGTCCACAATGAAACATAAAAGAAGGAATATAATGACTTTAGATATAGAAGATGGTATTTTTCTATCAGATGAGATTCCATTGTTATTTTTGTTGTTTCCTCCTTTAAAGAAACTCTTGCTGACTCTAATATGGATTTATCATGCTTGAAAGAGCTCATTGATGTTATCCCAAATGTGCTGATGAAGGAGGACCTCAAGGACCTAGGGAAACCAATAATGTTGTAAGAATTAAAAAGTGAAATGTTCTATTTTGGTGCACATAAGGCTCCTGGGTCTAATGGGTTTCCTCCTTTCTTTCAAAACTTCTAAGATGTTATTTCTATTTGTTGGTGTAAATAATGTCTTGTACCTAGTTCATTCATTACTAGGGGACTTATTTACACATGTTAAGTTTACTTAGGTCCTAGGAAGGAATCTTTATAGAAGGTGTTAGTTGTCATTAGTTATTATCTTATCTTTTGACAACTACTACATGTGAACCTAGGTAAGTGTGATTAGTTGTCTCATGTCATATGATTAAGACACTTGTCATAATCCTATGAAATCTTGCATCTCAGCTTGGCTATATAACCAAGGGGTCTCTACTACATTGAACAACACATCATATCATTGAATCATATTGATAAGAATACAGTTTATTTTTGTCATATTCATCTCTCTTTTGTGCTTTCCATTTGGTCTCAAGATCTTGGTAGCCATAGCCAATTCTAACATGGTATTAGAGTGAGTTGGGTGCCAATGGAGAGTCATTTTTTAAAGAGAGATACCAAATTTGGGGGTGTTCCATTTTTGGCTCTTTATTGTAGGTTTAAATTAGAGCTTGTTGGTGCAAATCTAAGCTCACCATTGTATCCGGAAGGTTCGAGAAAGTTGATTTTTCCTTTTGTATCATCCAAATCGGACATACGAGGCCAAATCTATGAGGGTTTGAAGCTGAAGAGTGGTTGCCATATCCAAAAGGTAGCTGCATTTTTGGAGCATTTTGGGTCAAATCCAACCTTGCCATCGTGTCCAGAAGGGCCAAAAACCCTAAGATCAACTACCAAATCGTCCAAATCAAAGCAGTTGTCCAGTGAGGCAAATTTTTTTTCTAGAAGAGCCGTACAGCCCCCCAGGTAATCATAATTACTGACGGTACAAATTATTTTCAAAAAAATATTTAATATCCATTGGGAATTTTTAGAATTTTTTTGAAAAATCTGCTTGATTTTTTTGAAAAATTTTGTTAAAAAAATTTAAAAGTTTAAAAAGTTTTTTGAGGTACTTTGCAGTACCTGCATGACACATGCCACAGATCTCACCATTGTACCTACAAGGCCCACAAGGAGCCACGTGGCCTGTCGGTTGTGGCCCTCGCGACACCTACCCTTCAATCATATCAGTCATCTTTAAATAACCGACGTGCATTTATAAAAAACCAGTAGAAGAAAAAGAAATCGATGGTTGTCAACCATAACTAAAACTGGTAGACTCTTGGTGACCGGTCAAAGTAGAATATTCCAGGCATTTCGAAGATTCTACCGCTAAGGAATATTCTGTCCAGAAAAAGCATATTCTGGCAAGGGGCGCCGCGCCAGGTGACGACCGTGTGGATGTCAAAATTAGGCTCATGCAGTGCATGATGGTCATATGACTGCCAATTTTAACATCACAGGTTCTAGCATCATCATTTTATAAATTTTTTTTGCTCCCCTCTCCAATGAGCTTTTTGATTTTGCAGTTCAACTTCGAAGGCCCATAACTTGGTCATTTTGGCTCCTTTTTTCGAGCAATTATTTTTTATTTGAACTAATTTTTCATGCTCTTCACAGTGGTGCAATCAATTTTTGGTTTTGGTGTCTAGTTTTTCCAGAAATTGCAGATTCTCATAGGTGTTGCTGCTTCGTCCTCATTTTGGGAACTTCGGGAGCTCATATCTTGCTCCTATGGTAACATTTTTGGGTGTAGTTTTTTTAAAAAATGCATGGATTTTTTCGTGTACTTTTCAATGGTATGATCATATTGATATCATTTTGTACCAAAAATTGCACATGATTATGTGGCATAATTTTGGCATTTTCATATACTAAGATTAAAGACCAATTCATTGTTTTTGGCAAGTGGCATCTGTTAACGTACTAAATATAAAGTGGAAAATTAGATATTGCTTGGGGGGTTTCTTGATTGAGTGATTTGGGGGTCTCTTGGTGCATTCTTTTGATCTGTTTGCTTGTGCTCTCTCATTTTCATGGATCATTCTAAGGTTCCTTTGCTCACATCATATAATTATTCAACATGGCATAAAAATGCATGGAGTATTCTAATGACAAAAGGTCACTCTCTATATGTTCAAAATAAGGTACCCGAACCTACTGATGATGAGTAAAAGTTAAAATGGATGATCAAACATACCAAAGCTCTTGGGTGTCTTCGTAGACTAGTTTCTCAAGATTTGTTGTTCCAAATTGAATCATGTAAAAATTCTCATGAAGCTTGGGACAAATTGAAAAATGTTATATGGTACTACAGATGAAGTAAGGGGCTATCAAATTAATAATGAACTGATGAACCTTGATCCTAAGAACTTTGAAAACATCCAAGACTACATCACTAAGGTTAATAATCTAAGATAGCAGTGTAAAGCATGTGGAATTAATAAGGAAATCTAGTTGGTCTACAATACAATGAACAAACTTGGTCCTAATTATGCTTCTTTTGTTTTAGCTTTCATACTCATAGATTGACTATGGGGTCTGCATATACTATACCTTCATTTGCATCATTTTTCTGAGATGTTGATACATGAGCAACAAAAGCTTATCTCAATGGGTCTCATCAAGACTTCTAAATCTCAAGCATTGTTGGTTAGTCAGGTGAAAGAATCAGAATCAGATAAGAAACAAAAAAAAGCAAAGAATTATCCACATTCAGATCAAGCAAAGAAAAAATCCTCTTCTAAAGGGGAATCATCTAAGAAGGAGAGGCCTACTTGTGCATATTGCAAGAAGGATGGACATGAAGAACACTATTGTTATAAGAAGGATATTTATGAGTTGAAAAATCTTCTAAAAAAGAATCACATTAATTTTCCTTCTAGAATGTCTGAATCTCCTCCTCCTTTAAAACAATCTAAAAAGGACAAAGGTAAAGCATCTACATCAAGAAATAAAGGACAAGCTCTTTGTGCTCTTTCAGGTCTAGGATCAGGGAAATGGCTTCTAGATTCAGGACCATCTCATCATATGGCATCTTCGCAGTCTATCTTCTCTTCATTTCAGTCTTGTACTATGTCTCCTATCTTGATGGGAAACAATACATACATGAGTGTAATTGGGAAGGAATCTATTAGTTTTCGGGATAACACTTTTTAGGATGTTTTGTGTGTTCCTCATTTGATGAACAATCTTCTTTCCATATATCAGATTACACATGGTGGAGATGGGAGAACTATGGAGTTCACACCTGATTTAGTCATCATTCGAGACTTGGAGAGTAGAGAGATCATTGCTACTGGGGTGGTTGATCATTCATCTCAGTTGTATACCTTTGCAAATTTTGCTTCTGATGATGACCTTGTTCCTTCAGTTGTTGATAGTGTGAACCATGATTCAAAGGAGACATTTGGCTACTTGAACTTGGGAGTTCTCACATTAGATCCAATTCTTGAGTCATGCATTCTATCTCCTCCATCTACTGTTGTAGTTGATGATGCTTATGATTCCATAGTTTGGGTTCCTTGTGATTCAGTGTAGTAGGACATACATAGTCTTTCAGATTTGGCTATTTTGGATGACTTCTTGACAGGTATTTCAGACTTGTTTGTAGAGTCTCATCTTGCAGATTTGGGGGACATCATTGATGACATTCATCTTCTCTTTGATGAAGATGTTCCTTCTTCAATTGTTGTGAGGGAGCACCTTGAACCTCTTGTTCATTCTCTACATGATCATTCTTCGCAGATTGAAGTGATTGTGGATACTTTTGGACAAGATTTGGAGGAGGCTTCTTTGTCTTAAGAGGGGATATCTTTATCTTTGGATCATGTTCTACATTCATCTCTACTATATTTTGGATTGTTCTCTTCAGTAGTGTGGCATAGAACATCTATTTGGAGTGTGTTAGCTTTTGGCATCGACATGGAGACACTTGAGCATGCTTCAAATACATCATCATACATCATCCAGATTCCTGATATCCTACATGCATTCATGGTTTTGTTTCTTCCTAAGGGGAGGAACATTGTTTGACGCTTTTGGATCATCTTCAACATTCAATGTCAAGCTTCTACCATCACTGCAAGAGACTCAACATTGAGGGGGGCTACCTTGACTCTCTTCTACTCTTGTCTTATGGGGGGGTCTTTTTCCTCACATGGTGTTTTTACCTTCTCATGCATCATTGAGAGTATTTCGCATTTCATTTTTTGTATTTCATCTCTCTTTTGGGGAGGAGTTTTGTCCCACTTGGTTTTCTCCTTTTCTCTGTTTGTGAGAGATTTCATTTGCATTGCATGCACATGGGTACCTGACATGGCCTAGTATTTGGGACCCATATTTGTGTCATTTGCATAATAATCAACTACTCCCTAAGTTGCACTTAAGGGGGGTGTTGGTGTAAATAAAGTATTGCACCTAGTTCATTCATTACTAGGGGACTTATTTACATATGTTAAGTTTACTTAGGTCCTAGGAAGGAATATTTCTAGAAGGTGTTAGTTGTCATTAGTTGTTATCTTATCTTTTGACAACTACTACATGTGAACCTAGGTAAGTGTGATTATTTGTCTCATGTCATATGATTAAGACACTTGTCATAATCCTATGACATCTTGCATCTCACCTTGGCTATATAACCAAGGGATCTCTACTACATTGAACAACACATCATATCATTGAATCATATTGATAAGAATACAATTTATTCTTGTCATATTCATCTCTCTTTTGTGCTTTCCATTTGGTCTCAAGATCTTGGCAGCCATAGCCAATTCTAACACTATTAACCTTCTAAATGCTAATAGGGAGTTCTTTAGATCTAGCAGATTGTTAAATCAACTAAATTCTACCTCTATAGTTCTAATCCCCAAGAAATATGATGCATCCTCTTCGCAAGACTATAGACCAGTAAGTTTATGTAATATTGTTTACAATTTTTTTCTAAAATTATTGTTAATAGGCTAAAATTTATCCTTCATAGAATGATTTCCCTCAATAAAAAATGATTTATCAAAGGAAGACAAATTTTAGATGCAACTTTAACCACTCATGAATATATTCACTCTATGGAGTTTAACAAAAAACTAGGGATGGTTTTAAAATTGGACATCTCTAAGGCCTATGATAGAGTCTCTTGGCCTTTTCTATTAGTTGTTTTGTAGAAGTTTGGTTTCAAAGACATATTTTTGAATTTGATCAAAGCTTGTTTCACTACTCCAAAGTGTTCTATTATGCTTAATGGTGTCCCTAGGGAATATTTATCTAGTGGTAGAGGGCTTAGACAAGGTGGTCCTCTATCCCCTTATTTGTTTATTATGGTGGCATAAATTCTTGGTTAGAATATTTAGAAGAGGCTTAACCTAATATTACTCAAAGGGGTTACAGTTGTCTCTTCTCCGCCTCCTGCTTTTCATCACCAATTTGTGGACAACATCATTCTTTTTGGGGAATCTTTGGTGGTTGAGGTAGGTCATTGGAAGTCTATTCTAGAGGATTATTCTAGGGCTTTAGGGAAACATATCAACTATAATAAAAGTATGCTTTACTTCTTCAATACAAATCAAATAGTTAAGGATAGAGTTATGAGGATTATAGGTTGCCAAATTATTGTTCTTCTGGTTACTTGTCTTGGTCTCCCTTTAATTTCTAAGAAACCTTCTAATAATTATTAGAAAAATATTATTGAAAGGGTTCAAAAGAAGTTGGTTAGTTGGAAAAGGAAACTCCTTAGTCAAGCTAAAAAACTTCAAATTCTTAAGGCTTCTCTTCAAAACATTCTTGTTTACTACCTTTCATTATTCAAGATTCCTATTTTCATTGTGCCACAGATAAAATTGACCAAATTTAGAGGAAGTTCCTTTGGACTAGAATTGAAGAACATTAGAGAATTTCTCTTGTAAGATAGGAAAAATTCTATTTACCTAAAGGGGCTTGTGTATCAGAAGACTTAAAATGTTTAACAAGGCCCTTCTTACCAAAAATGGATGGAATTTCCTAGAAGGAACTAAAGATTGGGTGGCTATATTGAAAGCTAATTATCTATGTAATGCCGATCAAGGGAGTTTTTTGTCTTCCTCTAATTTTACTTATGGGTCAGTCATCTAGAATAATTTGTTAAAAATTATTTAAACATTATCAAACAAGGGATTCAAATGAGATTTGGTAGTGAAATGAAAACTATTTTTTGGGAGGATGTGTGGAACAATAGTATTCCTTTATCCTTCTTCAATCAACTTAATAAAATAAAATATATGCTTATTAGAGTGAATGGTATATACCTTCATGGTTCTATTGAGTGGGAAGGAGACAAGCCAAGATGGAAGGATTTCTAGGAACAACTGATAGGTGGCAAGATTCTTAGGGGTGGCAGAAAACAAGGTTGGCTTGCTGGTATCCAATTATTAAGGAAACAAATTGGTGATTGCTTATTCTACTCTCAAAACATAGAAGATGAATGGGTCTAGACTAGACTTCCCTTTGGGATTTATGGTTAATTTTGATTATACTTTGTTGGAACAACCTCTTATAAATCCTAGTTACTTTGATTGGAATCAATAGTGAAACTCTAAACGTTACTTTGATTGGAATCAAATGTGAAACTCTAAAATCATCCCTAAAATTAATTATTTTTGTTGGGCTATGATCCACAACAATATTCTTACTATTAATAATATTAACAAAAGAGGATTTCAATTTATTAATATATTTTCTTTTTGTTATGAGAATGAGGAGAATATTGAACACCTATTTTCACTATTCATTCTCTAGAGAGGTATGGACTCAAGTGTTCATTATTCTCTTGATTGATTGGGTCATCCCTTACTCTCTTAAGGATTTGTTGGTAAGTTGGAATCAATGTCTATTATCTCACCCAATTATTTTTGATTTGTGGAGACAAATTCCCTATTTTGTTTCCTGGGGCCTATAAAAGAAAAATAATAGTAGAATTTTCAGGGATAAGAAGAGAAATAGCAAAGATGCATTTTTTAGTATAAAATAGCAAGTTTAGGAAAATATAAATGTAGGGAATTATGGACTCTCCAATGTGATGCCTTCTTATAAAGAGCTTAGAATCAAATAAATCTAGGGGATTAACAAAAATTTAACCAAGATTAACTGGTTAAAAATCTTGAGTTGGGAGAAAACAAAATGGTTACCTCCTAATGAGGGATGGATAAAACTGAATTTCAATGGGGATGGTTGGTGCTGGTGGAGTTATAAGAGACAAAAATGACCACTTAATTGAAGTCTTTGCTAAAAATTTAGGAATGTTCACTAACAATATTGTGGAAGGCATCACTACATGGTGGGGAATAAATAGGGTCAAAGAGTTGGGTTTTAATCACAGTATTATTGAAGGTGATTTCAAGCTAATAATAAACATTCTCAAAGGGGAAATAAATGATCCTTGGGAAATAAGAGGCATGATGGATGAATGCAAAAGCATGATAAGGAATTTCCTTCAGTCCACTATTCTTCATACCTATACAAAAGGTAACTTGGTTGTAGATGTAGCCTCTAATGAAGGTATTTTCTATCCTTAATGGGATTATTGGGATTATGCTTAGATCCTACCAAAAATCAAGGAGATAATTTCAAATGAAAGACTTGGAATTAAAAATTGCTATAATATTTTCCATGATGATGTTGGATAGAAGATTGATAACCAGGGGAGAGATAGGGATTGTGTACTATCAGATTAGTGTCAGTTCTAAAAGTGGAATTTTTAGCTATAAGTGCCTAATTGTCTTTATAATTAATATCTATAATGACTTATAAGGGCCTTTAATTCTAATAAAAAGCCTTATGATTATATGAAAAGCTTCACATTATCTTATGTGTGTGTGAATTTATTTCTCTACATGAATTCCAACTCTATTTTAAGATATTATTCTTTGAGAAGGATGCAAAAGGATAGATTTAATAATTTTTGTAGCACTTCTAAGTACTACATTTGAGCCAAATGGAAATATCATTAGTTAATTTTTTTTTGATAGGTTAATAGCTGCATGTGAGGCAACACCCATATAATGAACAAATAAAAATAATAGACTGCATGTGAGCACAAAGAGAAGCCTGTACAGACCCATGCATGGGGAACACAAAATGGCAAAGAAATAAGAAACCTACATTATCCTCAAAAATTCAAAAAGAGAACCCATTTTCAAATAAAATGGAGACCATTTGTCCATCAACAACACACAAAATATCTACCACCCCAAAGGTGGAGCTTAGAGGGCCTTCTTGGCCTTCACGTTTCACATACTCTTGGTGAGGAGGGCATCCATTGTCCATTGTTTTCCTTCATCAACAACATCTCTACCTTCTATCTAGAGCTTCTTAGCTTTTGATTTGCACCCCTTTCTCCCTTTGGTTGGGTAGTTTGGTTTGGTGATAGCACTAGATGTTTGAAAGAGGGAGCAGTTTTTACTAGGAACAACCAAATCATCAAGATCCAAAAAATTCTAGAAATCCTCACCCAAGTCATCCATGAAGGGATACAAACCCTCAAAATTAGATTTGTTATCATCCATTGTGGTTGGAATAGGAGGGTTGATTGGGGGAAAAAAGGGGGCAAGGCCACAACAAGAGCAACAATGGGTGAGGAGAAGTGATGCTCCACCCCATTGGAGGCCTCTATCAAGGCCAAAAATGCAAGAATGAGGTCCTCTAGAGCAATTTTTTTTGATGATTACGCCAAATGAAATTTGCATATGGATTGCCCAACTTCTTAACCCATTGCTTGAGCTAAAAATTGCTAGTAGTGGTTGACTTGGGGGAGGTGCAACCGACGATTTTGTGTCCCAACATGTTTCAATGAAAACACCTAAAGGGAAAGCCTTCATAATTAAGAAATTGATTCTAGGTACAATGCATAGAATGGACCAGAACTAAATTGTGCATTGGTTTGAAGATGTCAATGATAGTGAAAACCCTCGCAAATCTATGGTAGGGGACACCAAGATCCAGATTGATAAAGGTTCCTAACTGCTCAATCATATTTTTAATGATTTCTGGCTCACACAGGATCGACAGGAGGTTATACAACCTGATCCAAATGGGAAGAGAAGTAACCTTAGCAAGAAAAAGATCGAAGAAAGGAGACCAATCCAATAGGAAGAGGCTTGATTGGCCATAAAACAAAGGGCTTGCCTATTTTACAAAAGTGTAGTCATCCACAAAGGCAAAGTGAAGCAGGAAAAATCCAAAATCAAGGATGTCAATGTTTGGAAGCAGAATATTATTCTAGGACACCCTCTTCCACTTAGTAAATTTATCAATGGAAGGACACTACACCCAATCACATCTGTAAGTCCTTCAATGTGGGCATCAAATAAATGGAATTCAATTGGGCTATCAGTCAAGCAGACTTTCGAGTCCCCTAAGAAGCAACAATGAGTGGAATCTAAGTCAGAAGAAACTAATGAGGGCTTAATCGACGACGACAAGGAGCTATTCGATCTAACCTGTGATTTGTAGTACTCTGAGCATTCATGAAATAGATTACTTCAGTTCCTACACTTCGAAATGAAGAGAGGAGTCAAGGGTGGAGGAATAGGGGTAGGTGATTTCCTAGACGAAGCCCTGGGTGAGACAACAACATCCTTCACATTTGATGCCCTAGGCGGGTCGACAAGCTGCACATCCTTTGCATTCTTTTTTGCCCTAGCTCGGGCCTTGCCCTTCTGGAAGCCATGTGAATGAAATTGCATTGGGAAAGCACCATCATTGTTGATCCCACTGTTTCCAACTCATCCATGACCTCCATTCTCTGCCTTGCCTGTGCCTCTGCACATTTTGCTAATTCAAAATTGTCTTTATATAATTTATTTTATTATTAGTTAATAATTATTACTTGCTTGAGTCACAAATTGGTTTATGGAATTTCTAAATTAAATTTCCAAAATGCTCATGTTTATGGGCACTACAATTACAATTTGAAGCCCTATTCTCTCTACTATGTGGTAACTAGTTTTATAGAGAAGGATAAAGGTTTTTTGGTAAGATTGGATAGAGCTTAATGGGTGGGACAAGAAAGTGTTTTGAACTGATTTCTTGTCATTTGCTTCATCAGAATGTGGAGATTTGGAAAATCTTTGACAAGGCTAGATTAACCTTGTTCTTCTATACAATGAAAGGCTATAATGATGCACCCACCTCTAAGTTTTGTAACGCTTGGAAGAATGACAAGGTTTCTATTGGGAGTTTACATTTTTTGGTTACCCCTCGATTAATTATGGACACAACGAGGTTAAAGTGTGAAGGAATCAAGGTTGATAAGAAGAGAAATCTCAAGTACCAAAGGTTTATTGACAAGTTATTTGAAGAAGGCGAGAAACCAAAGCGTTTTGAAAACTTCAACAGGGAAAATCTACCTACTCCCTATGGTTTGGTAAATTTACATGTGATGAATTATTTAAATTTAAAAGGTAGATTTATGACTGTGCATGGGTACCATTTCCCTTTTTTAAACCACATTCATCATAAGGAGAAGATTAATATTACCTTCTTCCTACCCATCTCTTTCCAAAACTTTATTGAAAATGGGGCTTCTCCTCCCCTGTATCAGGTGTTATTATGGCTATGCATAAGTTTGTTCTCTCCTTATTTCTACAACACAACCCTACTCCTATGGATAATTCAGTTGAGATAAATATTATTGAGATTAAACCCCATCTACATTCTAAAAAACCATCTCTTGAGGGGAAATGGATAAAATGAAAAAGGATTCTTTGAAAATTGATGTTGCAACTACCCAGTCCTTAGATAAAGATCAATTAAAAATTACTCTAGAGAAAAGAAAGTCCTCTTTCCTCCCTAGCTCCTAAAAAAAGAAAAAATTGGATTTCAACAATGGTCATGGCTCTAATGGGGAAACTATTGATATTGTTGATGATATGGACTTAGATCATAATGAAGGGAAGATTAATGGGTGTTTTGGTTTTATTCAGACTAGTGGTCAAAGGTCTACACATTTGGAAAAAGGATACTCTTAAGGGTAAAGGAAATGAGCAGAAAGGAAAAGAAATTGATTCTGATGAGGATATGGAGGAGTCTACTAATGAAGAGTTTATTCCTCACATTTCCAAGGAGAGTATGGAGAACAATGCTCAAGAAGATGAGGAGTAGGTTGAAAAGGACTACGTGGAAGATTGTGACAATAACTATGGTGAGGAGGTTAACATTAAAGAAGAAAATGTTGAGGAAGAATATGACACTGAGACTGGGCAGGAGGAAGAATATTTAAACAAACAAGATGATATTTTAGGAACTAGGATTGAGATTGAGACTAGCAAGGCAACTATTGATGAGCTGAAAGTGTAGAATGATGACCTTCATGTCCGCTTCTTTGTTCTAGAGTCTAGGATTGACTATGATAAATTTATGGAGAAGATCATAGTTATGGAAAATTCCCTTGGAAGCATTATCTCTATTACTAATGGTATAATGCAAAAATTAGTAATGGGAACCATTTTTGAAAAGTTTAAGATAAAAAAAGTATAGGAAGAAACAAAGTAAGAACCTGAAGGTACAAGATTTAGCTAAAGGCAGAAACAAGAAGCCTAGGGATGGATGGATTCTCTCGACACTTTGACAAAGAATTGGAACCTTATTAAAGGTTCTATGGAATGATGGATGTTGTTGTTTGTTGTTTTCTTTTCTATTTTCTATTTTTATTGTTCTCAGGCTTGCGTGCCTACTTTTGTGTATTTGGCATGTATGCCTCTCTTGATAATATGTTTTAGGTGTTTTGATTTTGGCTTATGTGCCTCTCTTGATAATATGTTTTAGGTGTTTTGATTTTAGCCTATGTTCCTCTCTTGATAATATGTTTTAGGTGTTTTGATTTTGGCCTGTGTGCTTCCTTATGACTTTAGGTGCTCATCTTGATCTTTGACCTAGTTTTTATGGTTGGTCTGGGTCAGTCTGGCCTTTATTTCTTGTTTGTTATTTTGCTTTTGTGAATTTTAGGATTAGGGCCCTTTCCTTGATTTTTTAATTAAAAACATTGCAAGTTACTTGTCAATTTTTACTTTTAGTAATTATAGATTACACATCATGTTGTACATTTTCTAAAGGGATACATTAATAAGAAAATAAATACATTAAGATTTTTACCTTGAATTTTTTTAGTTTCTTTTAGATAATTTATTGTTAGTTGGGCTTAACAACACACTCTAAGTGCTAAATTCTTAGATGTATAGGCACACAACTCCCTTATCAAAGGATGAAGATCAAGGGTGAAGATTAGATCAAGAGATCAAGGGTGGAGGATTAATGAGAGATTCAATTAACTAAACTCCATCCCTTGATTTAAGGGAGATATTTTAGGATATTTTATGGAAGAAGATATTTTGAAAAGAGAATATTCCATTTTTGAAAGTAAAATATGTCATGTGCAAGTTAGAGGAAAATTAGTAATTAAATAATTAAGAAGTTATTTAATTGTGAGGTGAAAGGGAATTAGGATTCTTAATTAAATAATTAAAATCATTTAATTAGGTGGGATTGAAGAAAATTAGGATTAATTAAATAATTGAGATTATTTAATTAATGTGGAAAGAGGAAAAAATGAATTTAATTAAATAATTCAAAATAATTTAATTAAGATAATTGACGAAAAATAATGAATTAATCGAATAATATTAATTATTCAATTAATAGAGAAAAAATATTAATTTAATCAAATAATTAGAAATTATTTAATTAAAATTGATGAATTAGGGGATAATGAGGAAAATGATGGAAAATGGAAAATCATGAATGTGTGATGCATTCAGACAATTTAGATGTCTACATTTTTCCCCTATTTGAGACAATATATCTATTGTATTGTTTCAAAGACATGTTGCTGATTTGAAAAATATATATATATTTTTTTTGATGCCCAATTATGCCCCAATGGACGAAGGAATAATGGGAGGATGATAGGTTCCCCCTTAAGAGGTTTGCTGAAAAAGTAATTTTTTGGGTCAAGCTCATGATAAGATGACGTGATAGGTTCAATGAAGAAGAGGAAAAACCAAGTCCTAAGTGATGAGGAAACTCAACAAGAAGATTAGTGAAGGTGAAAAATAGGATGAAGGGAATGGGAGGGATGAAAAACAGGGTTTAGGGGTCTATATATAGGCCATTGATGGTCATTTTCACCTTATTTGTATCTTGAGAGTTACAGATTTCTAGAGCTTAGAGTTAGATTTCATCGCAAAGCTATTGCAAAGGTGGCACTTGTTCCACATGCAACACACTGCATAGACATAGTTTGTCAGTTCCAAAAGTTGGCCAAAGTAGATCACCTAGTACGTATCTAAACCATTCTTGCTTGCACATAGTTTTAGGCATAATAAATGCTAGGTCAAACTAGGTTTTCAAATGCATCGAGTTAGACTTGATGCTTCTAAAACATGTTGTGATGCATTTGATTTTTTTGCAATACGTTTGCAAAAGTGAGTCACTTTAAAATTATGGTTTGCTTTTGATTGTGATAAAGCAACACTTTTGAAAAAAGGTTTGCTTGTGACTATGACAAAGCGACACTTTTGACAAAATATCACTTTTGATTTAGGTATTTGTAGACTTATATTTTTTTAATTTTTTTGGAAAATTGATATCGTGGGTACTATACTTGCAAGATGTTCTTGATCCTATATTTTCATGGGATCAATGATCTATGGTTCTTGACCAGATGGCCCATCTGATTGGGGTGGACATAGAGTTCCTCGACATGATTGGATTATTTTACATTGCCTACATACTAGAGATCCAACCATATAGAGCTTTCATGATTGTGATCATTGAGAGGTGGCACTTTGAGACATTCTCGTTCTGACTACCACTGGTAAGGACATCATCGCTCTTAAGGATGTGTGGCATATCCTGAGGTTTCCTATTTATGGAGCTAGGGTGATATATGACCTTGAATCTGACATAGAGGTATTAAAGAAGGTATTATTGGATTATGAGCTTGATATTGATGATGGTCAAATTGACTTATGACAATATATTGAGGTAGCATATGATATCATACTGATTGTAGCAAGATTGATATATGGACAGATCATGCCCAACCAATGGTCTAGAGGATTTTTAGTCAAATGGGATTATGTTTTGGAGAGGATGATGGAGGGGAGTAGGGTATATGCATGGGGACTATGCATTCTAGCCCACTTGTACCACGAAAAGCATTAGGTAGTCTACCAATCAATTACTATTTTATTAGCAGGTGCTACATTGCTTCACATCTAGGCATGAGAGCACATAGTAGTGATGAGACCTATTGGAGAGGTAGTCTAAGCAGCGAGAAACCCCTTTGTATATTAGTATGATACTTTCCTGACATAGCATTGACTTGGAGACCTAGATTATTGGTGATAGATCATTGATGAGATGGACGAGTTTATATGGAGGCCATGGCTTCATTGTGAGGCTTGGGATGATGATGATGTTAACTTACCCTACTATAGGTAGATCGGGTGGCTCATTAGGAGGAAACCACACATTCTAGAGTGGTACTTACCAGATAGTATGAGATGATAGTTTGGTGAGACACAAGATGTGCCTACCGTAGACTATCATGCCATGTTTGTATGCATGCAGAGGGAGATTATTGAGTGGGGACCTATGCTTATACCCCAAATTGTGGTTACATAGGTTATTTAGTTGGAATTGGTATAGTGGATCTTGATAGATGGTGTAGAGGATTTAGGGGTCACTATTGACTTTGATGTATTGATCACGATGTTAGTCGCACACCAACGATGCAAATCAATCCTCATAGACAAACAGTAGGAACCTATCTTTACTTGGAAGACTGAACCAGGATAACCTAAATCTTAGGCTAACTTAGCTTAATCCCAAGGCTCGTTTATGTCAGGTCTTGGCCACTCTAGGTTTGCATCAGGGTTCATTGTGATAATGTTGTTAATCACGAGGGGTAAATTGTTATTTATGGTTCTCAAAGGAATCATAAGGGTAGGGAAAAGATATTCTTGGTTCGATCATCAGACAATTTCATGAAATCAATAGATTTGCAATAACATTTCATGAATTTCAAATAACTTTGCTTTCACTTAAGTAAATTTAGCTTTAAGCATTCAACAATATTATGGAATTGAAAGATTTGCAATAATATTTCCACTCATTTATATATTTTTTGAACATTTTCTAAAATTTAAACATCTATTCTAAAATAAAGCATCAAAAATACTAAAAAGTAAATTTTTCTCCCAAGTATTATCCGCGCATGCCTCAAGAATTAACCAAATTAAAGCAAACCACTCTATTCTTCACTAGATTGCTTCACAAATAGGCATAGAATTATGCAAGATATGAAAGAAAGGGGGTTTATTTGGACACCGGGTAGGTTCTATATGCACCCTTAAACAATGCAACATACAGTCTTGTCCAGCTGAACAAACAAATAGCTACACAAGACTTCATTCCAAGAGGTAGCTTTCAAATTAGATTTGATATTGATTAGCTTCTATGTGCATACACGTTTTTAATCTGGAATGGAACAAAAAATAGGAAAAAGAACAAAACTTAAAGAAGTTTCGGTTTTCCAACATCCTAAAATTATAAACTTAAAACAAAAGTAAAGTAGTAAACAACCTTTTATAGGAACAAGGCCCCAAAGTTTAAACTTAAGTCTATCAAAGAGAAACATAAAAAGTAAATTAGAAAGTAGCAAGTCGCATACGCTAGTTGTCATTGGAATATTCTAGAAAAAGTCAAAGCTTTGAATTCTTCATCAACATCGATCTTCAACTCCAAGCTCCGGTACGTAAATGCTTTCCACAAAACAAGGCCATTAGTATTCTTCAAATTTTGGGACAAGAAACCTCCACTGGGACCGGGAACAACCTACAAAATTCATTTCAACAACATATCCTTGTGCTAACCTCCAATATCTGATATCCAGTTATTCATTTCCTTGCATCGTACCCTGGGTCCGTGAACTCTTCTTCACCTTTTCTCTACTGATACTCCCAGAAGGAAAAAAATACTTGATGCATACGCTCTTTTGAAATTCCTTGAATTACCTTCCAACTATATTTGAGCTTGGTATAATCTTTTGATATTTGGAGGATATTTGCATTCCTCTACATCTTTTTCATTTCATATTTGACCATGGTATTCCTACAATGTATAATTTCATCAATAAATTCCTGGTTTAGTGAATGAAAAAGGTCTTTATTCACTCTTTCAAGCCATTCCTTGAAAGCTTGTACTTCTTTACCATCCTACCCTAGAGTCCAAGAATCACAATTTTTCCATGCTAGCATTTCAATGAAACCTTGATCTTTGTCAATCAATTTATTGCATCTTTCGGTGACTTTCTCAAATCCTTCTAGACATTGTACTAAGGCATCACTTTCCCAATTCACTTGCTTCTTCCATTTTTCAAACATAGAAACATCTTGTTCCATGGTTATCTTCTCACTTACCAATTTTTGGACATTTGTTTGAATAATAGCCTTCAAGTTTTTCCTTTCAGCATTAGTCTATTCTTGGAAAAATCTACATTCTCCTTCTAATCTCTTAGACTTTTCACACCAATGGTATGCCTCCTTATGCTTCCTAATTGAATCTGTGATTAATTCTTCTCATTGCCTTACCAAGTACTCCATCCATTCTTCAAACACACTCATTTTATGGTGAAGTGTTGTGATAACATACACCTTCTCCTTGGACATAAGTACTGGATTCTTAGGCAATTCATCCCGCACTTGATCAGATTGGGCTAATGATTTTATAAATTTTTCTAGGTGGGAAATCCATTCTTTCAGTTCTCTTTTCTTCTATTTACTTTTCTACACCATTAATACATGTCACTTGTACTCCTTAGGCATTATCTCATGTTTACTTTTATCCATTATCGAGGTAGCTATATGGAGTGTTATTCCTCCATCTGCATTCTTCTGCATAACATGTTTTATTTTTGCTCTTCGCCTAGGTTTAGGAGTTTCCACTTCTTGCATTAAGCTTTTGAGATCTAGAGGCACTAGTTCCACTTCCAATGGGGAAGCCAATTCCTTGACCAACCATTCAGGTGCATCTTCATTATATTCTGCCTCCACAACATTTCTTTGTTCTTGATTTTCACCATGTTTAGGAATTTCTTGTCTTATATTCGCAACCTTGCTTGTCACATCTTCTGGAACTAAGACATTTTTAGTATTCACTGGCATGGATTATAGATTACCTAGGTTCAACGCTATCTCTTCATTTCCAAGACTTATGTTTTCTTGTTAAGCCATGTGCTCAACGCCAGTCCTTGGGGCATCACTTTCTTTATGTCCTATTACACCAGGGTTCTCTTCATTTCTAACCCCACCATGTTTGTGAAGGCTCTATATTCTCACTTTCAACCTAGTCTTCTCTTAACTTTTCAAAAACCTGCAGTTGTTCAACATCATTTTTGCAACTTCCTAGTGGAAGCTGGGAATCTATTGTATCTTCAATAACAATATTATCAATGAGACCCTGGCTTGTAGTATCCGCTGTTTCCTTTTCATTAAGTATTTAAGGGTTTCCCACCTTTGGGGTGAGTGTTCCTCTTATGAATTCTTCTTCTTCAACGTCTATAGGAATTGACCCTATATTTGACATTTCTTCCACCATTGGCTACCATGGGTTTCTCCTTAGATTGCTTCTCTTTTACTGCAACCGTATTAACTGAAGGGGGAGTGGTGAATAATTCTGCAACCCTTTGAGATGCAGACCTTGTTTGAGCATGAGTGTTCATTTTCATTCTCGCCTCTTCATCAGTCATAGGTTGAATCTTCAACTTTGCCGTGGAAGAAAATGCCGCTTTGGGCTTCATTGTCACTTTGACCTTGCTTGGTTCAATTTGTTTATGCTGGCTAGCAGGTGCTAATGAAACTCTTTGGCTTGGGGCATCAAGAGTCCTCTCCTCAATATTTCCAGCTGTATCTACTTTAACAAATTTTTTAGCAGGTTCCTCATACCCTAATTCACCTTCTTCTCTATGTTTCTTCTTTGTATTAAGTGTGTATGTGGGCCTTATCCCATCTTTTCTCAAATCTTTACAATAATCATCGATCCAACGTTGAGTATGCACCAAAAACCATTCAAGAATTTCCTCAATGGTCGTTATTTCTTTAATTTCATAATTTGGATTTGGAATAGGTTCGTCATAAACCTTGATTGAATTATAGACTGCATTCAACACCTCTCCATCATCTGTATCAAACTGCTCTGGAATGTCACGGAGTTTAAGAATCTGCACCGATTGTAATGACAATCTTTGATATGATCATTTCCTCACTTGGTGTTCATCATTACAATTGATCCAGAAATCCTCTAAATGATGAACATGAGCATATTTGCTGGCTATCTGCTTGGCAATATTCCCCTCTGAATCATAATTCTTTCTTTGGAGTGTAAAGAACTCCAATTTGTACATCTTCAATTCTTTTTCGCACAAATTGACTAGTTTAGCCACATTGCATTTATAATTCCCCATCGTGATGAGAAATTTGACAAAACTTCTCTTATGTGCCACGTTGAAAAGGGCATGAGATGGATTCAACTGTCTCACCAATTCCAATAGTAACACTTTTTCCGTTGGGTACCTAGGCAACATGAAAGGGCATCCTTTGAATCCTTCCACCCTGATGTAGGTGAAAGTGGGAAATTGAATGTACGAGCCTTCAACTTGTCTAATAATCCTTTGTGCTTCCAGAGAAAACCTTTTAGCTTTGTCACCGTCCATTATCCTTACTAGCTTCATGTAAAACACATCATTAAATCTACGATAATGCCCCCAGTTTTCATGAATAGTAATATGGGGTAAATGAGATATCAGACTATTCCTTGTTTCTCTTCCCAGGGTACCAAATCTATTCAATCCTCAATTATTTTCCCTCAGGGCATAGGAATAAATTACATATGAGGACATAGAAAACCATAAAGACTGTGGAAATTCCTTTATCTGTTCATGTAACCTTTCGCTGATAACAATTCTCCAATGAATTTGCATAGGGCCTTCCATTAATTTGGCTATGAGTATGAACATCCATGGTTTGAATTTGCTATCGTCTCTAAGTCCAACTATCCTATTTAGCATAGTTATGACATCTTAAACATCCTGGTTGAACACAAATCTCAGAATTGGTTTCATTTGCTTAGTAATCTCCTCCTGGCACCACTGTGTACTCATAATTTTTTGTTATGCTCTTCTACGCTTAGGTAGGTTTTAGACATTATTTTTACATCTACCAGATACATCTAGGGAAATGTAAGGAGCCCAAATGTATATACAATCCATTTCATGGAGAGGTTTGCATAGACCCTTCCTTCCTTTTTGACAACTCTCTTGTTTGGGTTGTAACAATTTAAACATTCCATAACCAGTTCAGGGGCCTCTATTGTTGGTGGAAACCCTCCTACTAAATGTAGCCCACTTGATATAACATTCTTCGTACACTGAGAAGCATTTTCTTGTTGGGCTCATGCGATGAATTTGATATTGGAAAACCATCCTGAATAGCTATCAATAATTATCCCACCAATTGGTATGGATTGGGAAGCAAAATATTGAAATTTGTCCTCTGGCCTTGCTTTGGAAGTGATCATATTCACTTGTGCGTCCAATATTTTTTAACAAATATGTGCCTTGTATGCGAGTTAGGGTTAAATTTAACCAGTTATCTTCAAAAATTCATAAAACTTTCAATCTACCATTTGGTTAAATTCACTTCAAAATAATCAACATTTTAATTACTAAAGGAGATACCATTATTTGGAGACCCGCATGCATAAAATGACCAGTAGAATTTTGGTTATCCGAAACATACCTTGTTTTGTTGGTGATATAATAATTTTTAGAATGCAATTTCAAAACCCTTGGTAGCTGTGTTCTTGGCTTCTTGAGGTTTACCTTTCTTTGCATGCCACAATATCAATCTTGATCTTTCAATGTCCTTATGAATTAGCAATATAATGCGAGGTAGACTGTTGTGAGAGTAACTACATGCTTGAGGTGGTTCCAAGTATGTGTGTAGTTTTCCAACTTCATTAATTCCTTGTTACAATGCATTAATTTTCTCGAAAAAAGGTGCAATCATGATAGATTAGGGTTCAAATTACAAACACCTTGGTTTCTATGTAGGTCCACCACTAGAGAAGAAGATGGTGCAAAAAGCTTATGTGGCACACTTGCGTGTCACTTTGATTCTTACGAGGTAAATACTTTATAAGGCAAAGGAACTTTGGATATGTGACTATTAATGATCACAAGGTTTGAATCCTTTGGTACCGGGACATTTACCCACTGGGTTCATGAGAATCAGTTGCAAAGAGATTAATTAGGAACTAGGTTCAAGCAGGACCAAAATGATTTAAACGTATTCACAACAGAACCTCTAGTTTTCAACCTCTAGCTAAAGAAAATGAAAATAAGCCATTAGACTAATTGATGAAGAAAAGGGACGCACACACCCAGATGATTTACCCTGGTGATGACTCGTCAGGCTTGGCTTACCAACCAAGTGGGAAACTTGGACAAACCACATATACAATATCCTTAGCATAACCGCATCAACTCCGGGACTTTGGGGGTCCAGAAAATTGATAAGACTTGGGAAAAAAATGCAACACTTCGAATCCAATAAAGACAAGGATTTAAGCAATGACCAGGCAAGGTGAAACAAAACTTCCATTTTACCATTTCCTTCAAAAGCAACACACCAAAGAAAGCAAAGGAAAAGGAAAGTGTATAGGAGTGAATTTTCACCCCTTACGCGAATTCCCCTTTTACACATCCTCACCTTAGAAAACCAAATTCGAAGGAAAAATTCCACATCAACAAGTTGCCTTCCTTCCACTTGGCATCTTTCCTTTGTGTTGGTAGAAGAATATTTGTCAGGGACGTGAACGTGGCACACAGATGTCCACGTAGCATGCTTACGTCCCTGACAGATTCTTACGTCTAAAGTTGGTACAGGCATTACACTTTCGATTGGGGTTGATTTGTAATGTCCCTCTTCGACCAACCGACCCCGAAAATGATAGATTCTTCCTTCTTCTCCTTCAAATTCATCCATTCTTCATTCAACTCATCTCTTTTTTCAATCTCTAAGCATTCAATCCATCTCTTTTCACATTTTCAAGAAATTCCAACATTTTCAACACTCCATTGCAACAACAACACTCCGTCAACTCCGTAAAGCAAGTGTGAAGCAAGCCATTGCAGTGTGGGCTTAAGGTTTTGTGAGACCTCCCTTCATCGCGGTTGAGGCTATGGTGATTGTTGAAGCCTTTTTTCTCCTCCATTAGCTAGTGAGCTCTTGGTGGAGGTGGTAACATTTCACTCCTCTCCTTTGTGATTTGGTTGAGTAGCTATTTACTATTTTGTAGTGTTATTTGCATTCCTTCTTTCTCTACTTCTTTATCACATATTTCTCTTTTGTTGCTATCTGGCTGTCTGTGGAGGTGGAAACACTAAAATCGGGGTCTGACTGAGGTAGGACCCTATACAACCCTAACAATTTTCCCCTTCTTGTGTGTAGGTGAAAGAGCATGTGGAGCTAGCTGGCGAACGTGCATTTTGGTGAGATTATCTTCATCACCCTAGTTCTTGTTCATTTTCTTTATCACTTTAGTCTTTATTTCTTGCACTTCCTCATTCTGTTTTTACTGTCTAGATTTACTAGCTAGGCTGTTAGTTTATTTTTTGGTAGTTTGTGTTGTGTCCACTATTTTCTAGCTGTATGGATGCCAGCACGCTGTGCTGATGTTCTAGAACTACACTACTGTCCTCAGACAGAGAGCTGTCTAAGGCATAGTACTAGCTCTAAAAACCAGCTTGCCTAGCCCAAACTAAAGTTCATATCTGTAGAGTGATTGAGGCACATTATAGTCCTCATCATTCTTGATCCCTATTCACAAAACATCCTTTTATAGTGAGGTAAGTTAGGGTAGCCTTCCGCTCTCGGCTCTTTGTGACCTAGGGCCTTAACGTGGTTGGTCCCCATCTCTTACATTTTTGGTGAACCTGATGTGAACCAACATCTGCTCATTCATCAGTATTGATACTTTTCCCTTGTTACTTATGATCATTGTGTCCTTGAGTGTTGTGAAGGTTTATGAGCATCAAAACTCAGTTCACAACCTCTGAGTATATTGTTAGGAGAAGTTTACAACACCTTCTGATGGAGAGGACAAGGGTCACTACTAGTTTCTCTACAGGCCTCTTTGCTGGATTTGCTGTTGGTCTTGCTGCTCAGGAGCAGTTGTGGAGGGGCGAGGTAGGGATCTTCAATGAGGCTGACCATGGCCCCACTCCTGTGTCTCCTACACAATGGTCGATAGACGAGCATGAGGCCGTTCACATTCCTTCAAAATATATCTTCATCCTTAGCAAAGGACTAGGTGACCTGGAGGATCACTTGGAAAAGGACCCAAAGATGGCTAGGGCCACTAGGGTTATCAACAAAATAAATTATATGGTGGGAAAAGACCAAACATGCATAAAACTCCTGGCTAGTCTCTTTAGTCTGACTGAAGCATGTGATCCTCCAAACAATCCTAACATTATACAAGGGGCCACTTTCGAGGACCATGAGAGACATCTAGAAATGTCGATGCCTCCCATGTCTGTGTACATGGCCAACACAATACCATCAATCACCATCCCTTTTGGATCTTAGGGATTTGAAACTATCAAGGCAAACAAAATACCCTTGGGTTTTAGTTTCATCCCTCCTATCACCTCTATTGGTGGAGGTTTTGGCAGATTGAGTGGTGGTGGCTTTGGTGGAGAAAGTGGAGTTGGTGGAGGTGGTTTCGATGGAGGCCATGGTGGTGGCTTTGAAAGCGAAGGTGGCTCCAGTGAAGGCCTTGCTGGTGGCAGTGGCTTTGGTAGTGGTTTTGGTGGTGGTCACACAGGTGGTTCCAGAGGTGGCTCTGGTGGTGGTTTTGGAGGAGGTTCCATTGGACCTTTGTCATCCCAAGGCCCTATTCTGAATACTCTTCTTCAGAATATGGGTAAGATGCAAATCCAACTAGCGAGTCTCTCCCAAGCCTCTACCCAGCCTATCTTTCAACCCTTTTTCTGAAATAGCCCATTATCAGTAGCAATTTTAAACACTCCCTTCCCCCAAGGAATGGAGATTCCCAAATTTGAAAAATATGGTGGCAAAGGGGACCCACAAATGCATGTTTCTACCTTTGATGTCCTATGTAGAGATTTCTTCCATCATGATGCATTGATGGTAAAATTATTCCCTCAATCTCTCAAGGATACAACACTCGAATGGTACTGCTCCTTGCCTGATAATTCTATCTTCTCATTCAATGAACTTGTAAATTAGTTTCTCTGATAGTTCCAAGCCAACATCAGACTGAAGATGACCTTTTCGGATCTCGTTCAATCCAAACAAGGTGATAACGAAAATATTACTAATTTTATAGCACGATACCAAGCGCTCTGTTCACAAATCTCGTATCCGTTGCTCGATTCTGACATGTAGAAGGTGTTCATAAGGAACTTGCAAAGACCTTGGTAGGAAAATTTTTCCCTTATGAAATACCCTTATTTCACGCATTTGTGTGCTGCATTACGAGAGTATCAACAAATGGTAGTTCAGTTCGAGGGATCCTCCTCATGCTCTCATTTAGAAGGAAATTCCATTGTATCAATCTTTAGAAAAGGTAAGGTTGTTACAAATGTAGTGTCTGCTACGAATGTTAATGGCCTCAGATGCAACAAAAATTTCACAAATTTAGAAAAATATTATTCTTCAATCTTGCATAAGTTGCTAAAGGATAAGATTACAACCTTAGAGAACCCCAAGCTTCTTAGAGAACCTTTCCCTAGTTGGTATAATCTGAATACCTTCTGTCAGTACCATCAAGTTAATGGACATGATACCCAACGTTGTATGCAGCTGCGTCATGAGATACAGGACCACATTGAGGACAGTACTATTTGTCTTGATGGAAGTAAACAAAATACAAACAAATCAGTGACAAAAGTGAATAGTGAGTTGCAGATATACACAGATCCATTTTTGTCACACTCTTCCCACATGATTATCGATCCCTCCGATTCTACCACTTGGCTTGAGGTGTATGTTAACATGGTCACAGTTACTCCTACCACACAACCTATGCCCAAATCCCTAGACGTGACATTCACGTCACATGATTTACCCTTAAACAACAAGCCCTCTCCCCTCTACATTCCTGCTTGCCTCAATGTCAACATTGTGACAAGGGTCTTAGTCGACCCCACAAGATGAGTGAATGCCATTATAGAAGAGACGTTGTGGCTTAATTCATTGCATAGAGAGGAGTACGAAGAAACAAATTCCATCATCCATGCACATGATGGCCTTGCTCTAAAACCTTATGGTTCGATAACTCTGTCCATCCTAGTAGGACCTAGGGCTGTAGACATAATCTTTGATGTTATTCGGTAGTTAGATCTATTTAGGATGAAGTTGGGCATACCTTGGCTAGCTTCTATGAATGGAATTGCCTCTGTCATTCATAAATGTTTGAAGTTCTCCCATAAAGGTGTTGTGCATGTAGTGCATGACACTAGATACTAGCCATTGGTGTCTCATGGGGGTTACTGATTGGATCATTTTTGGCCCACCCTGGTCAGTTTGCTCCCTCCAAGAATGAACCTAATTTACAAAAACTATGTGAAGTATAAGATTGGGGGCAAGGGACAACCAAAATTGACCCTCCCAATAGCACAACACTCGACTGCCTCCCCTTCTTGAAAAGGTAAAGAGGAGCTACCCCGTTCTCAAGATGGCTCTCCCACTCCTCTTTCTAGAGAAGAGTTTTGGATGAATATGCCTAACTTTTATCTGTTGAGTCTGATGATACTTGCTTGGAATAAGCCTAAGATCAGGATATTAGATCTTCCTACTAAACCACCTTGACCTTGGTATTACATGTATGGTAGGAAAAAAGGTCCCCATGGGGAATCCTCTATGTCCTGGCCTTTGTGGCCTCCCACCACTTCTTCTCCCAAAGTAGTAAATGGGGAGAGGCCCGCTGCCAAGGTACCAGAGCTGGCTTCCCCCATTGCTTCTCAATCTCTTCCTCTTGCTCCCATTCAGGAGCCTGTCCCTCCATTGGAAATAGCTATGGTGGACACTCCCATGGCTAAGTAGGAGCCTTCCATTCCTTTGCAACCTCCGACCTCTAGCCTGAAGAGTCACAAAAATTTCCTTGTGCATGGATGCAAGTGCCAACAAAAGGAACTTGTGGCTGAGTAGACTGGCTTGCAGAAAAAAGGAAGAGGATATGGCCACCCTTGCTTTGGGGCCTCCCACTACATCCTCCTCTCTCCTCCCCTTTGCTTTCGTTCAACCAAGCTCTGTATTGCTTTCGGATCCTATTGTTAGTGCATCTAACTCTAAAAAGGTGCAAGTTTTTATTGCTCCTTTGGTGGAGTTGCCCTTGTTGATGTCCCTTCTAGATGTCCTGCCTTTCCCTAAGCCCATGGATATGTCAAACACTTTGGTGGTATTTGCTATTGTTTTCCCCTCCTCTTCTTCCTTTGCACCTCTTGCCTCGTTTGTGGGGAGTTCACATCCCTCGACGAAGTAGAAGATGGAGGATGGCCCTGCTAGCAATGGAGGGCATAAGAGGAGCCCACCTTCTTCGAAGGGTGGTCTTGTGCTGGCTTGTTCCATCCTAGTAGCGGAACCAACCCTGACTTTACCTGAGTTCGTCACTCGGTGAGCCTAGCGATGAATCTTAGGCATAACCCTCTTCATCTGTTGAGGTATGACATGACACTCCAACAAAGTGTATGTTTAAATCTTTGGATGGAGTTCTGGCCTTGTCGGCGATCTTCATGAAATCGTTGACAATAGCTCCAAAAGAGCCGAGTGGAGGAGATCTTATGGGGCCTTTTTCCTTAGCCCTTGTTGTGGGAGGGTCAGAAGCTCCTACCCTTAATATTCCACTGCTGCAGGCTCTTCCTCCTCCCCCCTATGATGATTTGGAATGGGAAGTGGATGACCTCTTGGTTGATGAGTGTTAGGGGGAGACCTCTTATTTATCTTTAGATTAGATGTGTGTGTGTTGTGATGTGTTCCCCCCATGATCGAGCTATGTGTTCCTGGATGACCCTTGTCACCCTTGTTGGTGCTTGGATACATGCACGGTTTTTTGTGTTGTGAACCTTCTTCTATTTGTATTATCATTCTTCCATGTTTGTGATTGATTTTTGATAAATTGGGGATGATGCAAAGTGTTGGGGGAATTTAGGCTTCCCTTCCATGTTGACCCAATTTTTTTTTACTTTGTCTTCTCGTACATTCTTCACATGGTCTGATATAGTAGGGGGATGATGACAATTCATTTATATACTACTATTATTATACTTATATATATATATTTATGAGCAGCTATGACCTTGAAATATCATATCACCCCTGTATCCTATGTTTATGTTTATTTCTCTTTCACTCTTTTCTTATCTTTCCATCTTCTTTGCTTGAGTTGTCCCTTTCATGTGTGACAATGCCATTACTTTGATTTTCAGAAAATGTATTTGTTTCTAACGAATCTTTTCTCAAGAATCTTTGTAAACTTTTTCAAAGAATCACATTCTTGACTTGAAACCCTAACGGAACATGTTTCCTTAATCATGGGTTCGCAAAGAAAGAACTTGAGAACTTTCCTCTAAGGTGGAAGCAACTTTGACCTTCCCCTCATAAAGGAGCATCTTCTTCCTTTCGAATTCCTTGATGAATTGAACATCTTTCAAAAAGATTCCTTGGTGTTGAATCGATTTGAGAAAAGACATCTCTTCCGCACTTTCAAATAGTGTGTCCCTTGAGTGGACCCCTCTTTCACACCGGGTTCCCAAGGGACCCCTTTGAAATTTTTCCAACTTGTTAATGGTCTGTGTGGTTTTCCACTTACTTGCTTGCATGGCCGATTTTGGACATGTTCTATCTGTGGGTAAACATGTCGCTTTGCGAGTGCACCAGTAAAGCCCCTTTCCAACTCTTTGGAGTCTCCTTCCTTTGGGTTTCCTCCATATGCGAGATCTTGGAGGACACCTTCCTTGTAGGTCTGCGATCCTGTAAGGCTCCTTTGAGCTTCCTCCGTGTGAGAGATCTTAGGGGTTGCTCCCTTACAAGTCTGTGGATTTGTAAGGTACTTTTTCTGGGTTTCGTTCATGTGAGAGATCTTGGAGGACACCTTCCTTGCAAGCTTGTGGGCCTCTAGGGCACTTTTTCTAGGTTTCCTTCATGTGAGAGATCTTGGAGGAAACCTTCTATGTAGGTTTGCGGGCCTGTAGGGTGCATTTTATGGGTTTCCTTCATGTGAGATATCTGAGAGGACACCTTCCCTATAGGTCTACAGGCTTGTAGGGTGCTTTTTCTGGGTTTCCTTCATGTGAGAGATCTTGGAGGACATCTTCCTTGCAGGTCTGTGGGCTTGTGAGGTGCTTAATTCTCGAGGCTTCCTTCGTGTGAGAGATCTTGGGGGTCGCCTCCTTGCGGGTTTGTGGGCCTTTGAGATGCTTTCATTCTACAACTTCATAGTTCTATAGGGCTATGGAGTCCTTTTCCTACCTATGCTTTTGAGCTCGCCAGATTGTACTCTACTTCCTTGACAGCTTAGGTATACATTTCTAACCCTACTACTTCTTCGATCTACTTTACCAAAGCACTCATCAGTATTCGTGCTCACTAAAGTGGGGGTAAAATGTATAGGAGCAAATTTTTACGCCTTATGCAAATTCCCCTTTTACACATCCTCACCTTAGAAAACTAAATCTGAAGGCATAATTCCACATCAACAACTTTCCTTCCTTCCACTTGGCATTTATCCTTTGTGTCAGTAGAAGAATATTTTTCGGGGATGCGTGCATGACACACAGATGTCCACATGACACACTTACGTCCCTGATGAATTCCTGTGTCTAAAATTGGCAGAGGCATTACACTTTCAATTGGGGTCAATTTGTAACATCCGTCTTTGACCAACTAACCCTGAAAACAACAGATTCTTCCTTCTTCTCCTTCAAATTCATCCATTCTTCATTCAAATCATTTTTTTTTGCAATCTCTAATTATTCAATCCATCTCTTTTCACATTCTCAAGCACTTCCAGCATTTTCAACACTCCATTGCAGCAGCACCACTCCATCAAATCTACAAAGAAAGTGTAAAGCAAGCCATTGCAGTGTGGGCTTGAGGTTTTGTGAGACCTCCCTTCATCACGATTGAGGCTGTGTTAATTTTTCAAGCCTTCTTTCTCCTCCATTGGCTAGTGAGCTCTTGGTGGAGGTGGTAACATTTTTCTCCTCTCCTTTATGATTTGGTTGAGTAGCTATTTACTGTTTTGTAGTGTTATTTGCATTCCTTCTTTCTTTACTTCTTTATCACATATTTCTCTTTCGTTGCTATTTGGTTGTCTGTGGAGGTGGAAACACCAAAATGGGGGTCTGACTGATGTAGGCTCCTATACAGCCCCAATGATTTTCCCCTTCCTTCTTATGTGTAGGTGAAACAACATGTTGAGCTAGCTAGCGAACATGCATTTTGGTGAGATTATCTTCATCACCCTAGTTCTTGTTCATTTGCTTTATCACTTTAGTTTTTATTTCCTGCACTTCCTCATTTTGTTTTTACCATTTAGATTTACTAGCTAGGCTATTAGTTTATTTTTTGGTAGTTTGTGTTGTATCCACTATTTTCTGATTGTACGACACTAGCACGCCTGAGAGAGGCCAGCATGCCGCGCTGACGTCCTAGAATTGCATTGCCATCCTCAGACAGAGAGCTGTCTGAGGCACAGTATTGACTCCAAAAACTAGCTCACCTAGCCCAAACTAAAGTTTAGATTTGTAGAGTGATTGAGGCACATTATAGTCCTCATCATTCTTGATCCCTATTCCCAAAACATCCCTTTAGAGTGAGGTAAGTTAGGTAAACCTTCCGCTCTCGACTCTCCATGACTTGGAGCCTTGACATGGTTGGTCCCCCTCTCTTACAAAAAGAAAAGAAAGACAACAAGAAAAAAGGTTCCACACTTTTTCGAGGAGAAAAATGGGGTGTGTTGTGAGACCACACAACAACTAGCAACCAACAAAACTAAACAAAATAACAAAAATCCAATTTTGGACCTAATAGCCATGCTCCAACTTTCTTAGCATTCAAATTATAAATGGTTAGACCCTCATTCCGACATTCCATCTTCACTTTATCCAGCATACAAGATTAAATGTTACTGAGATCACATTTTTGCAATGGTTTATTTCGCTATAGTAAATTTAGAGCATAGAAAATGTTTACATTGACCTACATAATTTGGTAATTCCTTCTAAGCCAACCTTGGATAGAGCCTTGATGCTAGTCAAGCATCCATATCCCCTACAAGGCTATCTATACAATTCCCCCAAACATCACTCTACTGTCAGTCAGGCGTACATAGCCCTGGTAGAGATATTTGGATAGCCTAAAGAGTTGAAATTTTCTCTTTTGATGTTTTTTTTTATACTCATTTTTCTTTTTCTTTTTTGATATTTCATTGTAAGCTCATTTGCTTCAACCTGAAGGCAATGAAGCCCGCTATTAGGTTGGGAATTACAATGGTAGAAAAGGTCACCTTTTGATTTTTCACTCAATGCAAACAATTGCTATCCCAAATTTTAGTAGAATGATTTAAAAATACGGGTGTTTGTAGCTCAACACCAACTGAATGGTTTATGTGAGTTGAAGTAAATGGAACTGAAAAATTCCCTAATCATATATAATTAAAAGATTATTTCTAGTCGAATCATAGATCGCATTTCTAGAATTGACGTTTTATTATTTTGACCATCTTCAAAGGTTGCTAATTATTGTATAACCTGACAACACAAAACCTTGAAAAGCAAATAAAACAAAGCAATAAACGAACACCCAATAAAACAAAACACCAAAAAAAAACAAAAAAAACTATTTACAGAAGGAAATAATTACAAAAAGAAAAGAAAAGACTATTTACAAACTATTTATAGACTATTTACATACTATTTACAAACTATCCCGCGAACTAGCAACCACCACTAAGCCTGGAAGTAATGTTTCAACAATTTCCCATTGACAAGAAATGGGATGTCTTCTCCAATCAAAGTTTTAAGTCTATAAGTGCTATCACCTAAAATTTTAGACACCTGATAAGGACTTGTCCATAACTTATCAAACTTACCATGCTCACCCTTACGCTCATGGGCTTTATCCCAATACATGAGTAAATCAAATATCCTAAAAGTTTTTAATCTAGCCCTTTTCTCAAACCATCATTTTACCATAGATTGGTGCCTAGAAAATGATCTATAGCTCTAGTACATTTTTCATCTAAGTGCATCAGTTGCAACAATCGAGCTTCGATCTGATCATCTAATCCAATGTACTCTTGGGCAAGTTGCCAAGTAGGGATTTTCAAGTTTATAGGAAATATAGGATCTACCCCATAGACTAAGTGGTAAGGAGAATTCCCCAATGCATATTTCATCCTAGTATGATCTACCCAAAGGGCTAATTTCAATAGAGAATGCCATTCTCTAGGATTCTTTTCAACTAATCTCTTGATTATATCCAACAGGTTCTTGTTTGATAGTTCCGCTAACCCATTTCCCTGCGGATAATAATTAGACGAGAATTTCAATATTTTTTTTGATCGATGATAATGGTTTTTTATTAAAATGAAAATAAAACAGTTACAAAAACTACTTCAAACGGTCTCCAAAGTTTTTAGAAAGCTGATTAACTAGCACATAAACCAAAAAAGCTACCCGCACCTGAAAATCCACTTAACAACTACTCTATCCTGCTATTCCTGAGCCCTAGAATTTAATAGAGATTTACAATCCAATCCATATCCAGACATAATACCAAAAAAATGACTCATATACAGATTTAAATCAAAAAATGAAATTGCATAAAAACCAATACTACACATTTTTCAACGAAGGCTCGCCCAACTCCAATGGCTGAATTTCCTTTAATGGCTTCACTTTCTTGCATAGAAGTAGTCCTTTCTTTTCTCGCATCTCCTCTCTGGTGATTTCCTTCATATCTTCAATTGTAATTTCTAATTTTTCTAATTCCGCACAAATTTTTAGCGCCTTTCCACCCATGCTCCGCTTCATCTTGCCATCGGTCTTTAGTGTGTCCTTTTGGCCATCTAATAAATAGATGGTTCAACTCCTCCATTTCTGGGCCAACACCATCCCTTCCTTCAACCTTCACCAACCCTACTCTTGGTATTGCCCTCTCTAGGATGCTCTCCATATCTACCAAGAAATCTTTCAACACCAAAGTTCTCATAACTCGCCTCACCTCGTTCATTGGTTCCCCAAGATCTAACCCCCACGCCATCACCAACAAATATATATCCATATTTGTTCTAAGTCAGTGAGTCATTTTTTCAAAATCGTCACTCAACATTATATCAACTACTTGTGCTGTCTATTCATCCTTAAAGAGAAATAAGCCTCTCAACCGCTTCATTGATTCCTTCCCCATGAAAGGATCTAGATTTCTCTATGAAGTCAATGTGAAATTGGCCTCCATTATTACACAGTTTCACTAGCTTCCAACCTGCAACACGCCTCCAACACCAAACACTCCTTTCTCTCGTAACCCAAGAAGCATCAAAGGTGGTGAGGTGATTAAAACACCCCATTTTTCCAGCCAACTCCATAAATGCCAAACGTACGTTCAACACCGACAAACCACCCTCATCAATGCTACTCATCACACTGCTAACTCCTATCGACTTGCTTGTTACGCAGGTCCTTCTTCATACAATTAAAATCCCTATGACAGGTCCTCCAAATTAATGACACTAAAGTCATCAAATCTTAAAACATCTACCTCCATAAAAGAAAGTGCCCATTTCGATAGGATATCAGCCTCCACATTCCCCATTCTTCGGATATGACTCACCTTAAATTCTTCGAAAAGGGATAGAACTTTGATTATTCTCCTTACCACTCCCTGCAGATGCCAAGCTTCTGTATTTCCTTTGATGATTGCTTGAATTATTAATAAAGAATCTCCCTCTAGATGAATCCTTTTTACTCCTAACCTCCTAGCTAACTTGATTGCCATTAAGGTTGCAAAAAATTCAACAACGTTATTACTTCCATCCTTTAATTTCATTGCTCATATAGCTAACACATTACCATTCCAATCACGGATAATGCATCCTGCTTTGGATAGGCCCAAATTTCCCTTTGACGTGCCATCAAAATTTACCTTCCACCACCCTTCCTTTGGTTTTTCCCATTTTTCAATTACTACAGAGGACTAAGTTGGATTGACCCAACTAAGCCCCTTAATGGGCCAACGAGAATTTCAATGTTATACTATATTCAAATTCCCAATTAAAAAATTTAAATGAGGAAAAAGCAGGGCTATTATCACATAAAAATGCATACAGTACTCCAAACCTGATAATAATGCTTTCCTATAAGAATTTGATTACAACCTTTGTGGTACATTGTTTTCTATGACACACTTCAGTCCGTCAAGTGCAATAATTAGTAGCGGTCAAGACAAATCTGTGACCTATGGACGATGGAGGATTGATGGTATCGATGAAGTCTAAACCCCATTGTGAGAAAAGGAGCATCCCCATCACCAAGTATAATGGTTGAGCATTAAATATTCCTTTGTCTACAGTAATTTGACATGTGTAGCAGTGCTTTACGTGTCATAAGTGTCTTTGAAGATATTTGGCCAGTAATAGCGAGTTCTTAGGATGAGATGTGTAGTAGCTAAAGGCGCTCTATGAGCTGTACCAAATTTATCACATAATTCCTGCAACACTTCATTTGCTTCTATCTTATTCAAGCATCTTAAATAAATTCCTTCATGATTCTTCTTGAATAGAACCCCTCTTTTAATCATATAACTTTGAGATTTTATGTTCAAGGCTCTTCTTTGATTTCTTTGCATATGATCAGGGCAGTTATGGCTAAGTAGGTAATGCCATATATTAGAATACAAATCATCTTGATCTTTTACATCCAAAGTATATTGCTGGCTATAGATTTTTGGATCAATCTCAACAATTGATTTAACTAAGGCTTGTCCTCATACCAACTTCATGGGTATAATATCTAAATTGAACTCTTGCAAAATCGTAACCCACTTAGCTCTCTTTTCTTTGAGCTCGCTCTGTGTTATTAGCATTTTCTATTGTAGCATCAGGGATAATAGCCTTGACTATACTTTTGAGGGTGTAATGTAAAAATTTTCATACTTCCTTAACCAAATCAAAGGCTTATTTTTCAATATCTATGTATATGAGCTCCACTTCTTTAAATGGGGCGTTCATAAAAGAAATTGAATTTTCTTCTTTGTTCTCTCCCCTTTGTGTCAACATTGTTGCACACGTATGACTAGAAGTAAAAGAGAAAATGTAAAAAGGTTTAACATAATCTAGACTTACCAGCACCAGTGCTTCCACAATTGCAACTTTCATATTCTCAAAGGAAAGTTTAGCCTCACTTGTCCACTCAATTTTTACGTCTTTCTTCAACATATCATTGAGTGGATTCACTATCTCGACAAATCCGGTAATAAATTTTTGAATGAAATTGATCTTACTGAAATACAATTTTAATTCTCTTTTACTTCCCAGGGGCTATAATTTGAGTAAGGCACTCAATCTATCTGGGTCTATTGAAATGCCTCTTTTAGAAAAAATGTGTCCCAGTAGATTTCTTTCAGTCACCCCAAAAATACATTTCTTAGGATTTAGTGAAACTCCATAAGTTTCACACTAAATTGGAATATTACTCTAAGATCATGGACATGATCTCCTATGTTCTTGGAAAATACTGTGAGGTCATCCATGTATATAATAATACATTTACTTATCAAATTTTGGAAGGCATAATCCATAGCTCTCTGGAATGTGGTTTCAACATTGATCAATCCAAATGGAATCCTTCTATAAGTGAAAGTTCCCCACTTTATAGTGAATGTTGTCTTCATCTAATCTTCCTTTGCAACCATTACTTGATTGTATCCATAGAATCCATCCAAGGAGGACATAATTTATGAACCATTAACAATTTTCAACACTTCTTCCAATGAAGGAAAATGATAATTATCTTTTTTCAGATGCCTTATTAAGATTTCAAAAATCCACACAACTGCATATCTCCATTCTTCATTCCTAACAGGCACTAGATTCACCACCCAAGTAGAATGTCTAATAGAAAAATTATCCAGGTTAAGAGGATATTTTGTACTTCCTTTTGGATCAAAGGTTCTAAGAGTGCATTTACGAGCTGCTGTTTCTGTCAGAAAGGTTTTACATCAGGATTTAACGGAATGGTATGAGTGATGATGAAACTATCATAAGTTTTCAAATCTTCATATGTCCATGCTATAACCTTCTAATAATATTTGAGTGCCCAAGCAATATTTCTTCTTTCTTATTCGGTACATACCTTCCCTATAAGCACATTCTTAGGATCTTATTTAGTATTCAAATTCTATAATTTAGAATACCATCCATCACTCTCAGTAGGTCTTTCTATTAGACTATCTGATCTACATCAAACAGTCTCTCCAACTCAATTATCCCTTTTAGAATGTTATTATCTTTAGCTTGAGCTAATTCTTTATCTTGAATTTCATCATTTGGGTGATCTATTTCTTCAATTATTTGTGCCTCAAAGATACTAGTGTTAGTGATAAATTCCAATATGTGACGATCATATTCGAACACCTACAAATTTGTAACATTATCAAGAACTAAGGGTAACAACACCAACTCAAGAGTAAACCTCCTCAAATCAGAAGCATCTAAAGGTTCTAGAGCACTAGTAGCGGTAGCTAGAGTATCAACTCTCTGATTGAATCTTCATGGGATGTGAGTAATGTTAAAGGCATCAAAATATACTATCGAGTCCCAAACTTTGTGTTGGTAATTGGACAAGCATTTGTAATGATAAATATACTACTTTAAAACTTGCTTGACCACCAACTTTGAATCACCAAACATGTTAAGAATCTTGACCTTATTCTTGATCATGAGCATCAAACTATGAATGAGGGCCTTGTATTCTGCCACATTGTTAGGACATTGGAATTATAATTGGTAAGCAACAAGAAAATACTTACCTTGCGAATTGATGAGATCTACTCCAATTCCAATTCCTTGTTTCAATTTAGATCCATCAAACTTAAGGGTCCAAGTTTGATCCTTTGCAGCTCTGAGCTTAACATTCTTAAGAGTGAAAAAATTAACGTTTTCAATCTGCTTAGCCTGCATCTTATCTCCAAGTCCTTTTGGCTCATACCTATTAAGCGTAATGTTTTCTGAATGCTTGCTTTCAATTCTGTGAATGATTTCTAAGAAAATCATGCAACTGTCTTTTGAGTGTGCAGAATTGTGTAACCTGCACCAACCTTGCAACAATTTTTTTTTTAGTGAATCTTTATTTTTCTCGCTCTTTCGAGCTTCTACAACAATATTCTTCCAAAATTTATCTAAACAACTATCCTCTTCTTCAGAGGAATCATAATCCGATTCGACTAACATGTATTTTCCAAGAGTTATCTGATTATTCTTTTCAACATTACACATGAAAGCTTCTTCTATTTTAACTCCTAAACTTTGAATTTTATAAACCCCTGGTTCTACATCTATGTATAGAACTTCATTTTTTTGATTGTAATCATTGATCATATATTTCATGTATGGCTCTCTCTCAATCTTGATTTGATTAGGATCTCTTTTCCATGGTAACCACATATGCGAGAAATCTGTGGCCATGTATCCATTCAAAGTCTTGGACCAATCCCTACTCAATAGCATCCCATAAGTATCGGGTATCTCAACAACTTGAATATCTATACAATATTGAATCCGGGGATCCAATGCTAGCTGCATATGAATATTGGTTAATACTCTGACTACATTTACTTTAGTTTTGTTGAGTTGAGTGACTTTCTTCAGGGATTTTTCTGGAGTTAAACCTAGTGTCTGTCATATGGAGAAAGGCATCACATTTGTAGATGCTCCAGAATCTACTAAGCAATTATGGAGATTTTACCAAATATTCTTAGTGTGAGAAAAATGGAAAGGACTATATTTTCCCTTTAAAATGGTTATTTATGTATCCACCATAGGAATAATATTTTTGTATTTTTCCTTAATGGAGTTATCCTTGCTCTAAGATTCTTTACTAAACTTGCTTTCTTTTGGAAAATCTTCTAAGGTATTCAAGAAAGTTGTCCTGATTACAAGCATTTTGAGCAATTCTGATAAAGAGAGGCTTCTTTTTACCTTTTTGATCTCTTTCGTTAAATAATTAGTCAATTTTTTTTTTATCAGCGGAGTCTACTTTTTCACCTCATGAAATGTTTGATGAGTTATATTGGGAGGTCACTTTGGGTAATCTTGGAGTATTGCTTGATTTATTGTCTGGTGGGGTATTAAAGTTATTAGGCAAGATTGACATGGTCAAAGGCCCCTTGAATCTACTTTCACCATTTGTGTTACTTCTCAGGTCATAGCTATGTCCTTTTGGATATTTTTGAAAAGCATGGATTTCATCAACTTTTCCTTGAGGTTCATTTTCATCTTGATAAGGAAATGTGTAGGTTTCTAAAGTCATGGCTGAACTGTCTCCTTCGTGCTCATAAGTATGAATCTTGACAACAACAGGTGACTCAAAACATTTGTAACTTTCAAGAACCAAATTAGAGTCATATCCTACTGTAACTAATTCATTTCCTTTAGGAGGATGAGAGTCACACTGTTTGTTGTAGTGCATAGTAGCTATAAAAATATCTGATGTGGTTTTAATCTATGTACAATCCACTTTATAATGAGCATTTTTGTTATGGATTCAACACCAATTGTTCATCGCAAGGTTGGCTAAATTCACCTTTGACGTAGGTCTATCATTGAAGGAATTAGCATTATCTAAAGGTGTGGATATTCCTTCATTATTCAGTCATGTATTCCAAGGTCTAGGTGGTCTAGGAGCATTTGACTTTGCAAACTTTGATTATTACTTTGAGAGTAAAAATTATGATTTCTTAATTGTGTAACCTCTATGGTTAATCTTTTGAGTTGAGCCATGATTTCCTTAATTTCTTCTTTATCATCTAAAGTTTTGACCTTTTGACTCTCTTGAGTCTATGAGAAGAAAGAATTTCCATTAGGATGTAGCTTTGTGATAGCTAGTCTAGGGTGTGGGACTAAAGCTTGACTATTTCCTAATTGAAAAAAAGTATTTTGAGGAGATGTCCCATTCTAGACCATCGAAGGAAAATAATTAGGATTCATTGGATGATTTAATGGAACTCCAATCACACTTAGAATAGGATAGTTATTCAATCCATTTCTACCATTTATCGATGATCCACTTTCGAGGTGTTTCATTTCTAGATTTATACTTACAGCTTCAACATAGGCTTCTGGTAAAGTAATGGGAGGATTTTCCCTTCATTTCAGAAACATAGCAGTTAAAAGACCTACTACCATATAATAATTATCCACTACGTAAGGTGCTTGTAACCTAGAATAGGCATTTTGAAACCTATCATTAAAATCGGTTATAGGTTCATCATCGAACCTTTTGATTTGAGAAAACTAATGATATAACAAAGCAAAATCAATTGATGTTCTAAACCTAGCTAAAAATTGACTTTCATATCTTTCCATGATCTAATCGAGTTATGAGGTAGGTTGATGTACCACTGATAAGCTTCATCGCTTAAGGTATACTAAAACAACCTACATAAAATATCTTCATGTTGTATCCTTGCTTTGAAACATGTATCTTTAAAGATACTAATATGTTCTTTCGTATCTTTGTAAAGGTAATACTTAGGACAATTTTTTGGGATCCTTCGAGAGATCATTGTACAAAAAACATTAGATCAGTGACTCGACATTAAAAAAATCTATCACTATGGGTGGGGTAGGTATAGCAACAGTCGTATTTTATGGTATTGCACTTGCAATTTCGAACCCTTGAGGTTTGAATGACTTTATACCACTAAGTTTGACTAAAGCTACACAAGGATTTCTAGACCGAGACCTAGTGACTTTGCGAGACTCCAACTTCAGCCTTAATGAAACCAAAAGAACAACGAAAGGGACCTCCTTCTAGTGCCAGTTCCTTTTGATCATGATGTTATTCGCACACCAATAGTGCAGATAAATCCTCACATAAAGGCTATGGGAACCTATCTTTACTTGAAATACTAAACCAGGAAAACCTAAATCTTAGGTTGACTCAGCTTAATCCCAAGGCTTGTTTATGTCAGGTCTTGACCATACTAGGTTGACATCAGGGTTTTTTGTGATAATGTTGTTAATCACAAGGGGTAAACAATTATTTCTGGTTCTCAAAGGAACATAAGGGTAGACAAAAGATATTCTTGGTCTGGTCATCAAAAAAGTTCATGAAATCAATAAATTTGCAATAACATTTCATGAATTTCAAATAACTTTGCTTTCACCTAAGTGAATTTAACTTTAAGCATTCAAGAATATTATGGAATTGAAAGATTTGCAATAATATTTCCATTCATTTATATCTTTTTTGAACATTTTATGAAATTTAAACATCTATTCTAAAATAAAGCATCAAAAATATTGAAAAACAAAAATTTCTCTCAGGTATTATCCATGCATGCCTCAAGAATTAACCAAATCAAAGCAAACTACTCTATACATCACCAAATTGATTCAAAACTAGGCATAAAATGATGTGATATTTTAAAGAAAGGGGGTTTATTTGGACACCGAGTAGGTTTTGTATGCACCCTTAAATGACACAACATATAGTCTTGTCTAGCCGAACAAACAACCAACTACATAAGATTTCATACTAGGAGGTAGCTTTCAAATTAGCTTTGCTATTGATTAGTTTCTATGTGCATACAAGTTTTTAATCTAGAATGAAATAAAAAATAGGGAAAAAAACAAAACTTAAAGAAGTTTAGGTTCTCCGATATCCATAAATTTTGAACTTAAAAATAAAAGTAGCAAACGAACTTTTATAGGAACAAGGACCCAAAGTTTAAACTTAAGTCTATCAAAGAGAAACAAAAACAATAAATCAAAAAGTAGCACATGGTAGACACTAGTTGTCATTGGAATATTCTAGACAAAGTCAAAGCTTTGACTTCTTAATCAACATCAATCTTCAACTCCAAGCTTCAATATGCAAATGCTCTGCACAAAACAAGGCCATTAGTATTCTTTAAATTCTAGGACAAGACACCTCCACTGGGACTGGGAACAACCTAAAAAATTCCTTTCAATAGCATATCCTTGTGCTAACCTCCGGTATCTGATATCTGGTTATTCATTGCCTTACATCAGACCCTGAGTTTGAGAACTCTTCTTCACCTTTTCTTTGTTGATACTCCCAAAAGGAATCCAATACTTGATGCATACGCTCTTTTGAAATTCCCTAAATTTCCTTCCAATTGTATTTGAGCTTGGTATAATCTTCTGATATTTGGAGGATATTTGCATTACTCTACATCTTTTCCATTTTGTATCTGACCATGAAATTCCTGCAATGTATAATTTCATCAATAACTTCTCAGTTTAGTGAATGAACAAGGTATTTATTCACTCTTTCAAGCTATTCCTTGAAAGCTTTTACTTCTTTACCATCTTTCTCGAGAGTCTGGGAATCACAATTCTATCATGCTAGTATTTCAATGAAACCTTTATCTCTGTCAATCAATTTATTACATTTTTCGGTGAATTTCTCAAATCTTTCCACACATTCTACTAAGGAGTCACCTTCCCAATTCACTTGTTTCTTCCATTTTTCAAACATCAAAACCTCCTATTCCATGGTTATCTTTTCACTTACCAATTCTTGGAAATTTATTTGAATAAGAGCCTTCAAGTTTTTCCTTTTAGCATCAATTTGTTCTTGGTCAAATCTACATTCTCATTTTAATCTCTTAGAATTTTCGCACCAACGGTATGCATCCTTATGCTTCCCAATTGTATTTGTGATTAATTATTCTCCTTGCCTCACCAAGTATTCCATCCATTCTTCAAACACACCCAATTTATGGTGAAGTTCTGCAATAGCATCCACCTACTCCTTGGAAATAAGTACTAGATTCTGAGGAAATTTAGCCTATGCTTGATCAAATTGGGCTAATGATTTTATAAAGTTTTCTAGGCGGGAAATCCATTCGTTCAACTCTCTTTTCTTCTATTTAATTTTCTGCACTTGGTGATGGTTGTCTCTAAATTTATTTTCATCTCTTCTAATTCTTGTCCCTAGGATGAATTTCCAACATTAATACTTGTCACCCTGTAATCCCTAGGCGTTATCTCATGTTTGCTTTTATCCACTACTGGGGTAGCTGTATGGAGTGTTCTTCCTCCATTTGTATTCTTTTACATAACATGATTTATTTTTACTCTCCGCTTAGGTTTAGGAGTTTCCACTTCTTGCATCAAGCTTTTGAGATCTAGAGCACAAGTTCCATTTCCAATAGGGAAGCCAATTCCCTCACTAACCGATCAGGTGCATCTTCATTATATTCTATCTCCACAACATTTCTTTGTTCCTAATTTTTATCATGTTCAGGAACTTTTCCTCTAACATTATCAAACTTTCTTGTCATATCTTCTGGAACTAGGACATTTTCAGTATTCACTGGCATGGATTTTGGATTACCTTGGTTCAACACTGTCTCTTCATTTCCAAGACTTATGTTTTCTTGTCCAGCCATGTGCTCAACACCAGTCCTTGGGGCATCACTTTCTTTATGTCCTATTACACCAGGGTTCTCTTCATTTCTCACCCCACCATCTAAGGTTTGTGAGGGCTCTATATTCTCACTTTCAACCCAGTCTTCTCCCAAATTTTTGAAATCCTACGATTGTTCAACATCATTTCTGCCACTTCATAGCAAAAACTAGGAATCAATTGTATCTTTAATAACAATATTATCAATGGGACCTTGGCTTGCAGTATCCCCCATTTCCTTTTCATTGAGTATCTCAGGGTTTCCTGCCTTTGGGGCGAGTGTTCCTCTTATGAATTCTTCTTCAACGTCTATAGGAATTGAACTTGTATCTGACATATCTTCCACCATTTTCTTTACCATAGGTTTCTCCTTAGATTTCTTCTCTTTTACTCATTCCATCATGGCAACCCATTTCTCCCACTGTTCCCTGATTTTCTCTTCATTTAATTGAGAACTCTCTTCTAGAACCACAAGAGTCTTTCCCATTGTTTGTTTTACTACAACTGTATTAACTAAAGAGGGAGAGGTGAATAATTCTACAACCCTTTGAGATGCAAAACTTATCTGAGCATGAGTGTTCATTTTCATTCTCGCCTCTTCATCAGTCATAGGTTGAATCTTCAAAATTTTCATAGAAGAAAATGTCGCCATGGGCTTCATTGTCACTTTGACCTTACTTGGTTCAATTTCTTTATGCTGGCTAGCTAACACCAATGAAACTCTCTGGCTTGGGGCATTAGGATTTCTCTCCTTAATATGTCCAATTGTATATGCTTTAACAACTTTTCTTTTCTTTTTAGCAGACTCCTTATACTTGGATTCACCTTCTTCTCTTTGCTTCTTCTTTGTATTTACTGGGTATGTGGGCCTTATCACAATTTTCTCAAAGCTTTACAATAATCATCAATCCAACGTTGAGTATGCACCAAAACTTGTTCAAAATTTCCTCAACGATCGTTATTTCTTTACTTTCATAATTTAGATTTGGGATGGGTTCATCATAAACCTTGGTTGAATTATAGACTAGATTCAACACCTCTCCATCATCTGTATCCAACTGCTCTGGAATGTCATGGAGTTTAAGAATCTGCACCAATTGTAATGACAATCTTTGATATAATCTCTTCCTCACTTGGTGTTTGTCATCACAATTGATCAAAAAATCCTCTAAATGATGAACATGAGCATATCTTCCAGCTATCTACTTGGCAATATTCCCCTTTGGATCATAATTCTTTCTTTGGAGTGTAAAGAACTCTAATTTGTACATCTTCAATTCTTCTTCGCACAAATCGACCAGTTTCGCCGCATTGCATTTATAATTCCCCATTGTGATGGGAAATTTGACAAAACTTCTCTTATGTGTAATGCTGAAAAGGTCATGGGAAGGCTTCATCTGTCTCACCAATTCCAATAGCAACACTTTGTCCATTGGGTACATGAGCAACATGAAAGGGAATCCTTCAAATCCTTCCACCCTGATGTAGGTGAAAATGGGAAATTGAATGTACCAACCTCCAACCTACTAAATAATCCTTTGTGCTTCCAGAGACAACCTTTGAGCTTTTTCACCCTCCATTATCCTTACCAACTTCATGGAAAATACATCATTAACTCTTCGATAATGCTCCCGATATTCATGAATAGCAATTTGGGGTAAATGAGCATATATCAGACTATTCCCTGTTTCTCTACCTAGGGTACCAATTATGTTCAATCCTTTCTTATTTTCTCTTAAGGCACAAGATTAAATCACATATGAGAGCATAGAAAACCATAAAGACTATGGAAATTCCTTTATCTATTCATGTAGTTTGTCATTGATAAAACTTCCCCAATGCATTTGCACATGGCCTTCCATTAATTTGGCTATGAGTATGAACATCCATGGTTCTAATTTACTGGCATCTCTAAGTCTAGATATGTTGTTTAGCATAGTTATGACATCTTGAACATCTAGGTTGAACACGGATCTTAGAATTGGTTTCATTTGCTTAATAATCTCCTCCTCGCACCACTATGTACTCATAATTTTTTTATTATGCTCTTCTACACTTAGGTAGGTTTTAGCCATTGTTTTTACATCTACCAGATACATCTGGGGAAATGTAAGGAGCCCAAATGTATATACAATCCCTTTCATAGAGAGGTCTCCATAGACCCTTCCTTCCTTTTCAACGACTCTCTTTTATGGGTTGTAACAATTTAAACATTCCATAACCACTTCAGAGGTCTCCATCGCTAGTGGAAACCCTCTTGCTAAGTGTAACCCACTTTCTATAACATTCTTTGTACATTGAGAAGATTTTCTTACCAGGCTCATGTGATGAATTCGACATCAGAAAACCATATTGAATGGGTATGAGTAATTATCCCACCAATTGGTATGACTTGCAAAGAAAAATATTGAAATTCATCCTCTGGCCTTGCTTTGGAAGTGCTCATATTCACTTGTGCGTCTTGCATTTTTTAATAGATATGTGCCTTGTGTGCAAGTTAGGGTTAAATTTAACTAGTTATCTTCAAAACTTCATAAAACTTGCAATCTACCATTTGGTTAAATTCACTTCAAAATAATCATTTTAATTACCAGAGGATATACCATTATCTCAAGACACGCATGCATAAAATGACCAGCAAAATTTTGGTTATCCGAAACATACCTAGTTTTGCTGGTGATATAATCATTTTCAGAATGCGACTTGAAAACCCTTGGTAGCTGTGTTCTTGGATTCTCAAGGTTTACCTTTATTTGTGTGCCACAATATCAATCTTAATCTTTCAATGCCCTTACAAATTAGCAGTATAGCGCAAGGTAGAGTGTTGTAAAAGTAGTTGCATGCTAGAGGTGGTGCCAAGTACATGTGTAGTTCACCACCTTCATTAGTTCCCTATTACAATGCATTAATTTTCTTGAATAAAGTTGCAATCATGATGAATTAGGGTTAAAATCACAAACACCTTGGTTTCTACTTAGGCCCACCACTAGAGAAGAAGACGACGTGGAAAGCTTATGTGACACGCTTGAGTGTCACTTTGATTCTTATGAGGCAAAGACTTTATAAGGCAAAGCCATTTTGGATATGTGACTGTTAATGATCATAAGGTTTGAATCCTCTGATACTGGACCTTGGAAAGATTATTGGGAATTGGGACATTACCCATCAGGTTCATGAGAATTGGGTGCAAAGAGAGGAATCGAGAATTGGGTTCAAGTAGGACCAAAATGATTTAAACGTATTCACAATAGAACCTCTAGTTTTTGACCTCCTGATAAAGAAAATGAAAAGCAACCATCAGACTAACCGATGAAGAAAAAGGATACGTGCACCAGGATGATTTACCTTGGTGATGAATCACTAGGCTTCACTTATCAACTAGGTGGGAAACTTGGACCTACCAAAGATACAATATCCTTAGCACAACCGCATCAACTTTGGGACTTCGAGGGTCTAAAAAATTTATAAGACTTAGGAAAAAACTGCAACACTCCAAATTTGGTAAAGACAGGGATTTAGGCAATGACCAAGCAAGGTGAAACAAAAATTCCATTTTACCATTTCCTCCAAAAGAAACACTTCAAAGAAAGCAAAGGAAAAGAAAAGAAAAGAAAGGAAACAAGAAAAAAGAGGTCCACACTTTTTCGAGGAGCAAAATGGGGCATATTGTGAGAGAACACAACACAATTCTTGGTGGGTCCCTTAGAGACCTTTGAGATTTATCCACCCTGACGGTGGAGTAGCAGGAGGTAGGAGGAGGAGGAAAGAGGCAAAGACAAGGAGAGCTCACAGATAGTGATAAAGATCCAAGGAAGAGGTCCAAATTGATTAGGCTAGAGGACAACATGTGGGGATGCCAATGGTAGCACCCAACAGAGAGGGAGAGCAGAGGGGTAGAGACAAGGAGATGTTGAGGGGGGAAGATCTTGATGATGTTAAGCTCTAAGTCACTCTTATTGAGTGAGACAAGGCAAGGAGGGAGAGGGATGGATACCAGGTAGAGAGGGAAAACCTTAGTGTCCAATTAGAACAACAAATAGTTGAGAGGGATGTGAAGATAACTCGTCATCAATAGGAAGATGCCCATGTTGTGTAAGTCACAGTTGAACAAGATGGGGAGAGGATATGGAGGCAACAAACAAAGGCTACCAGACAGTGGGACATGATACCCATGATTGACCATATGAGGGAGGTGAGAGAACTCACTTAGGAGCCTTCCTATTATTGGAAATTATATGAGGTAGTAGTGCCACTTGGGAGGAGACATCCTCGATTCTCAGTGTAGAGTATAGTGGCAGTAGGTGGAAAATTAGAGGGAGGGTTTGTTGGTCATCTTCCTTAGTCACAACAATAGCCTTAGTAGCCATAGGGGTTAGGGGATCAAGGATCCAGAGGATAGGCACCTGGGGCACAACAACCTCTAGTTCAATAGTCAACTCTTCCTCATCCTCCTTCTCTAGGTCAGGAGGAGAGAGGGAGCTTGATGCGATTATATCTTTGATTTTTAATGTATAGATACATTTTGTAGACTCATTTTTTACGATGTATATATGTATTAATGGCCCTTGATAGCGAGTTATACACATTCATTGTATATATATTTTGTATCATGACAAATATTTTTAATGATATATGATATGGGACCTTTTTGGGACTATGATTATGACTTATGTGATGTTATAGATGCATGTGGTATTATTATTTTTATATGATACATGATTTGATGTATGTTCTTAATGGTTCTATGCCATGATGATATATGATGTATGGATGCACTGATATGATCTAATGATGTAATGCTATGGACTATGATATTATGATATGGATTATGTGATGATGTGATATTAGGATGGTACTAATTATTTTTGGATGTAGGATGTATGATATGATGTTGTGATATATATATATATATATACATGATGACTATGTAGGTTGGATGATCTATGATGCTATGAGGTATGGATTAATGATGCTAATAATGTTTTGTGGGTGTAGGATGTGATGGATATTTTATGTATGTCATGATACTTAGATATAAATTTTAATACGATGAGTAGGATAGAAGAAAGGATATATGATTAGATTGATAGATAAAACACAATATGATGAATGAATGACGTTAATCAAATATCAAGAAAGTGATGATTATTTTTGATTTGAGACTTTATTGGAAATATGATAAGATATGATAAATAATTTTACTTTTTCTTTAGTTTATACTAAATAATGTAGAGCAATCCTTATTTTGATATAACAAGTAGACACTATGAACTAAGCTATGAATAACTAGGGTGGAGTTGTATCTATTGCATTGACTTTGACTCTGCAAACAAATACGAGTATCCTTGTTCATACCTAAAATACATAAACCTTGTTTGATCATGTGAGAGAATGAAATCTTGAAGCAAGTTATTCCTTCTACACAATAGGTATAAAGAACCTGATATACAAAAGTCATTGTATTTCCTGAGACTATCTCTACACACACAAGACAAGTATTCACCATGGTCATGTTACAAGAACATCCCACAAACACAACATACAAAAGAAATGACTATGCCCCATTACATACCCTCTAGACACACCAATATATTTAATATCAAGGTGAAGTTGAGTGAGCAATGGAATGAGATAAAAGATAAATAATAAAAAGACCGACTGACAAAACATATTAATGCCATCATATCTCTTGCCAAAGAGATTTTAATTGTTGATCCGTGATTGGTGCCTATTGTAGGAATGATATATCCGTTAAGGAAACAATGTTAGATGTTGAATTATATGCTTTAGACCATTTACATGTAGGTAGTTGGTGTGTTTCGATAATGATTGATACTTGCAATTTTTCATGAATGTTGATGTTTTTCTAATTGCCATATTTTCTTTTGCTTACTTGGTCAAAGATGAGTGCGGTGATAGATTTAGTATGAATGGAAATGTTTATTTTAGATGGGAAATTTGCGATGATTTTTTTTTGACTTATTTTTTAGAAATTTTTGAATGTTCTTGAGATTTTGAAGGTATATTTGAGGGTTTTTTAGTTTTTTTGAAATAGTTGAATTTGTTTTTCTTGTTATTTTTTTAGAATATTTGAGGCTATTTTTGGATTTTACATTTATCTGGAAATTTATTTGGATTTTTGATTTTCTCTACATGTTTTTGTTCCTTTTTGATATATTTGGACATTTTTATATTTTTGCATTTTAGTGATGAACAAGGATCTAATTTGACAACTAGGTTTAGGAAGATGTCCCTAGTTAGATGTAAGATAAATTTATTATGGACTAAATGAGGTGGCTCTAGGATGATGCTAAATGATATAGATAGTGATAGATACTAGTCAAATACCAAGTCATGCTAGGTGTAGGAGGGAATATGATAGATGGATGAAGCAGATTTATTATGGATAAGATGGGAAATACCTTTGCTAGATGGTGGATGGTGCTTATTTACACATGGTGCCTATTTTCTAGGATTTCACCAAGGTACTTTCCCAAAGCACTGCCATAGTGGTTTTCACTAGAGGACGATTTTTCTCTTTACTATTTTATCCTTTTTTTTTTTGACACTTTTCTACTTTTTTTTGGATTGTTTGAATAGAATACCCAAAAATATTAAGAATATAATTTGAGGTGACTACTATTAATAGCCTCCTACAAGGGGTCACCTTTAGGTGTTGCTAGTTGATAGAATCCTGAGACAACTTGCGATAACAATGAACAATCCTAGCTAATTAGGTTAAAACTTAACTTTGTTATCTTGATCCAATTGATTATTTTGGTTCTCTTTAAGGACTAGATCTCCCACTTGGAATTTTCAACCCTTAATCTTCTTGTTGTAGCTTTGATGAAAATGATTTTTATGGGCTTGAAGATGGTTAAGTGCTTGAAGGTTTTGTTCATCTAGAAACTCTAGCTCATTTAGTTTGGACACTTAGTATTCTTCATCACCAATCAAATATTGCAATGAGACCCTCAATGATGGAAGCTCAACCTCAATAGGTAAGATATCTTTGGTACCATAGGCCAAGGAGTATGGTGTGGCAATGGTAGGTGTTATAATACTGGTTCAATAGGCCCATAAGGCGAGATTGAGTTGTAAGCACTAGTCATGACCAACATCATTAAAAACCATTTTTAGGATTTTCAAGATGGTTTTGTTAGATGCTTTAGATTGGTCATTCCCTTGAGGATAGTAGGGTGTGGAGAAATAATGTGTGATATGGAATTGAGCAAAAAGATCCCATAAATCCTAGTTTTTAAAGGGTGTTTTTTAATCTATAATGATGACTTGAGGGACACCGTAATGGTAGATTAAGTAGTTTAAGATAAACTTGGAAATTTTCTTGCCAATAATATAGGTTAGAGGAATAGATTCGATTCACTTAGTGAAATACTTGGTGGTGGTAGTGATAAAATTATGGCCATTAGAAGAGGTAGGGGAAATATTTCCTATGAGGTCAAGCCCCCATTATGAAAAAGGCCATGGTGTAGTTATGGGTTGCAACTCCTATTCTACAGCATGAATAAGGTCACCATGTTGTTGACACTGTAGAATTTTTTTCACAAATTGATTTTCCTCTTATTCCATGGTCAACCAATAATATCCAGTTCTTAGAATTTTTTTGGCAAGGATAGGGCCACTTTAGTGAGACCCACCAATGCCTTCGTGTACCTCTTATAAGGAAATTTTAGCTTATTTCAAGTTAAATCACCTAAGCATCACAACATAAAGACTCTTCCTATAAAGGGTATCACTGATAATGATGAAGTGGGATGATCATCGGATAAAGGTTATTTTGAGGTTGGTAGTGAGGCTAGGTGGTATGGCACCATTTTGGAGGTATTGGTAGATGTCATGGTACTGAGGGGAATTGGTACCAAAAATTTCAAAGATGAATTTTGATTCAGGAACTTCAAATGTTAGTATCAATATTTGCTCAAGAAGAAACTCACACTTGTGATTGTTATGCAACATATCTAATAGAGACCCAATTTTTGCCATAGCATTTGTTGCATTATTATTGATCCTATGAATTTTCTCAAATATAATGATAGTGAAGTATTCCTTGAAGCTATCTATCATCCTTTTGATATGACATTAATTTTTTTCCTTTCACCTGATAGTCGTTATTGACTTGTCTCGCTTCTAGTTTGGAATCACCATATTCTGTAGTTCTTTAATCTACCATTGTATAGCCATTCTCAACCTAGTTATGAGAGCTTCATATTCAACTATATTTTTGGTACATGGAAAAGCTAGCTGATATGATTTAGGTATACAATCACCTTGTAGGGTGACAAACATGACTCCAACTCCTGAGCCATGTTGAGTATGGGAGCCATAAAAATATAGTTTCTATTGATTGTTGGGAGTAATGGTGAATATTGCTTCATTTGAGAAATCTGATAGAAGAGGATTTTCATCATATATCAATACTTATTCTAGTTGATATTCTATTACTTTTCCTTTGATTTCTTTTCTATCCATATATACTCTATGTAAAATTCATTGAGAATCATAACCCATTTAGCCATTTGACCTGTGAGTGTTGCATTAGATAATATATATTTCAATGGATCCACTTTTGAAATGAGCTTGACTTGATGATTTAGCATATAATGTCATAGTTTTTGAGAAGAAAAAACTACTACTAAACAAGCTCTCTCAATAGGAGTGTAGTTAAGCTCATAAAAAAATAGCGTTCAACTAATATAGTAGATTGTCGTTTCTTTTCCTAAATCATCATGTGCAAGAAGAGCTCCTAATACTACTATAGTCACTGATATGTATAGAATAATTTTTTTATTTTGAACTGGTGGCATTAATATGGGCGACGATGCAAGATAATCCTTTAGATGTTGAAAGGATTGTTGGCACTTTTCATCCTATTTAAATGTTACGTACTTGTGAAGAAGATGCGTGAATGGGTGACAATTATTTGCTAACTATGCTATTAACCTCTGGATAGATTATAGTTTTCCCTATAGACTATGGAGTTTCTTAAGAGTTTTCGGTGGAGGTATATCAATGATTTCCTTGACTTTGGTAGGGTTTACTTTGATTCCTCTTTGAGATATTATATATCCCAATATTTTTGTAGAAGTGAATCCAAAGACACATTTCTTTGGGTTGAGACTTACTTGATATTTCTCCAATCTATCAAAAATTTGTGCTAGCACCTCTAGCTGTCCTTTTCTTGTTACTAATTTAGCCAGAATATCATCCACATGAACATGTCATGAAAATCCTGTCATAACTCTTTGATAGGTCACTCCTACATTCTTGAGACAGAATGACATAACATTCCAATAATAGGTACCCCATGGGCATGTGAATTTTATCTTGTGTTGATATTCTTGTGCTATCCTAATTTGATTATAGACAAAAAATCCATCCATGAGAGATAACATCTCATGTCCTGCTGTGAGATCCACTATGATATCAATATTTGGTAATGGGAAGTCATCTTTAGAAAATGCTTTATTAAGGTCTTTGAAATATATACATATTTGTATTCCCCCAGTGGGTTTTGAAATTGGGACTAGATTGGAAACCCACTTAGGATAAGGAATAGGTTTGATGAAACTGATATCCAATAATTTCTATAGCTCGACCTTTATAAACAATGCTATTTGAGGATACATATTTCATAGCTTTTGTTTGACTAGTTTTGTATTAGTATACATTATTAGATGATGAGCCACTAGTGATGTTTCCAACCCATGCATGTCTACATAAGACCAGGAAAAGCTGATCTTTTGTTTCCCTAAGAATGCTACAAAATTTTGTTGTTCCTTGGGATCTAAGGATGTTGCATAAAATATTATTTGAGGGTTGTTGGCTATCCCAACATTAATTTGTTGTGCTTCCTCCACAAGTACTAATAAAATTTTCTCGATATTTAGTGATATCGAGGAGATTAAATCCTTCATCCTTGGGTGCCTCAGAGAGGTTTTCACTGTCGGATACATCCTTTGTTTTTACTTTTTCTTGATCTGAAAGCACCACATTGTGGTTTTCGCTAGGGATCTATTTTCTATTTTTATATTCTTCATTTTGTGATTGAAGGATTTGGGTCTCCCCCCATAGTATTATTTTGCATCAAGTTCTATGTCAATTTTTTTTTTATGGTCTCCTGAAGGTATGCCATCTCTTAGTCCCATGAACTCAAAAATAACTTCATCATTTTTAAATATATCCAGAAGTGGAGCTTGTTGTTGGTCCCAATCAATAAGTTGAGGGTAAATGAGTTGGATGCTATTATCTTGAGAAGGGGAGGTGAAAGATAGGGTTGTGATGGTGTAGATGGATGCATTTTTGAATAGATCGGTAATACACATAGGAGAGTCATTGATGGTGTCAATGTTAGGTAGATTAACCACACGAGAAATCACAAATTCTTCACTAAAGATACCTTTGATGTTAGGGGTGACATTGTGTTGTGAACCATACCCAAGACCTTTATATTTTTGCCACTTTTCCAAAAGAATAGGTTATCATATGCCTTGTTGATGTAGACCAAGACCACCATAACATGCAAATCCCATGTTCTTTATCATTTGGAAGCCTTTACTATTTTGATCAATAGGAAGAGGAGCTTCTTATTATTCATCTTGGTACAACTATTTAGAAACTTCTTCATATATAACTTCTTTATTGAGTTCACCTGACTTAGAAAATATTGTGGGCTCAAACTTGATAGTCCTAGAAGTTTTATCAATATGTTGTCATTTCTCATATGTTTTTGGAGAAGACAAAATTTTTCCTCCATATAAAGACCCTTTGAGATTATAGTCACCACAACCATTGTCTCGTACCTAGACTTTGATTTTTGGAAATGGTTTATGAGATGTAAATGATGAGGCTAGTGTAGATGGATCAATGTAGGAAGTGGAATGTGAAGCTACACTATTGTTGGGAACTTGGAGTAACTTATGGTATTTCTCTTCCAAGTTCTTAGAATAATGGAAGCGTTTGGGATCATCATAAATGGTAACCTCAGTATTGTTATATGGAAATTTTATGCATTAATGATAAGTGGATGGTATGGCTTGCATGACATGTATCCATGGGCATCCTAGCAGAATGTTGTAGGGTAGATCAAGGTCTAGTACTTGACATGTGGTTTCAGTGATCACATGACCAAATTGGATAGGTAATCTTATAGTTCCCTCTGATTCTCTTTCATTATCATCATAAGAATTGATAGTGATTCATTTTTATCTCTCGATAATCTATTCAGAGTATCCCAACTGTCAAACAAGTTGCAGGATGCAAATATTTAAGCCCATAACACCATCTATCAAAACTCTCTTTATTTTGTGATTATGGACAAAAACTTTGAGATGGAAAGAATGATTGTGATAGGTATGAGTAGGAATATTTTTCAGGGAATACTAGGCGGTGAGTGGATGCTATGATCCCTACCATGGCTTGGAATTATTTTATATCTATATCAATGGATACAAAGGATTGTAAGAGAGCCTTATCTAAGACTTCCTTGTGTATTGGGGAAATTCTCTGAATTTTTAAGATAGAAATGTGTGTAGGATTTTTTTTGAGGTGATCAATTAGACTATAATCAATTGGGTACACATTAGATATACCTTTGGACTATAGAGAATCTCCTTGAATAGTAACCTTCCCTCTTCTTGTGGTGACTCCACACTCTACATTTCTACCATGGATGGTGATGATGGAAATTTGGTTGTTTGAACCTTTAGTATGTCCTGCAACATTATCATAGGAATGACCCACTTTATTGTATTATCTTTTCTTATCGACGTCATTTCCCTTACCATGATTGGGGATCAAATTCTTGTATATCCCTAGGTCATTATTTCCATATGTTTCGAGGAGTAGGTCAATGCTTACTTCCCCTTGGTTGATGAGATGTTGAATTATATTTTTAAGTCTCATGCAACTAGATATCTTATGTCCCTTTATTCTATGGTATTCAAAATAATAGTTGTCATTATACCATGATGGTTTGAATTGTGGTTCATCGTATTGTCAAAGATCAAGAAGCTTGATGAGGTTTTATTGAATCAATTTGTTTAAGATTGTTTCAATGGGTTCCCCTAAGGGAGTGTATTTATGTTGAGTTGTATTATTAGGTATCGATATTTGTCCTCATGGAGGATTTGTATTTTCGAAATTTTGTTGATTGTTTAGTTGGGGTTGTGTGTTTTGCAAAAAAATCACGTCTACAACACCATCGTTTGTAATATTCTTGTTTTTAGTCCATAGGTGTGGTTTGTCATTAGAGCTTAGAGGATTATCCTTATTGTATTTGTAGTTGAATATCCCTTTAGTAATGAGAGCCCTTTTGATTTTGAGACCCTTTTCTATAAGTTCTTCGAATGTATTGGCACATTTTATGCATAGGTGGAAGCCAATTTTTGTGTTAAGATATTAAACAAAGATGTTGAAAAGTTATTTTTTCTAGAATGGTCCATTTACATTTACTATCTTTATGTATCCATCATTGTAAAAAGGATGTAAATGTTTCTCCTTGGTTTTTTTTGGTGATATACAAGTCGGTGATAGTGACCTTATGTTCTATATTATAAGAGAAGTGAGCTACAAATTTATCAATAAGGTCTTGGAATGTCTTTATACCTGATGGTAAGTGAGAGAAACATTTAATTTCTTATCCACTAAGATTCATGAAAAGAGGAACATTAGATATGTATCATTATATGACACTTCTAAGAAAGCTACATAAAATTCCCTTATATGTTCATGCAAATCCCCACATCCTTTGTATTTATCAAATTTTGGCAACTTAAAGTTTTGGGGGAAAGGTGTCATGGTCATGTTCTTGTTGAATGGATATGGGAATAGGTCTTCAATAACATATAATATCAAAATTTCATGTCATTTATTTTCTAATTTAAGTTTTAGATTTATAAAGCCATGTCGTTAGGAGGACTATTTTGTGTTTGGTCAAGTGAAATGTATGTGTTCTGTTGGGGTATGGAGGATGAGTTATATAATGGATTTTTATTTGATGAAATGTTAGGAGAGATTTTATACGTGTTATATGGTATGTTTTTTCGAGGGTTGGTTTAATGTTGTGGAATTTGTTGTTTTGTTTGAGTGGTGTTATACATGTTTATTTATGTTGTGGTAGGATTTATTGTTGGGCTTGGTGTTGGGGAAATTGTTTTTGAAATGTTTGAGGTATGTATTATTGATGGGTATGGTATTGTGGAATCTATTGTTGAAGGATTTGGTTTTGAAGAAATTTTTCTTGTGATTGAGGTATGTGTTGTTGAAGGGTTTGTTGTGGAAGGATTTATTTTTGAGGAATTTGTTGTTGTGATTGAGGTATTTTTTGTTGAAGGGTTTGTTGTGGATGTTGTTAGGATATACATGGGTTGATAGACACATTAGATGTGATTGTTTGTGAGAGATGTGAAATGTTAGTGTTTCTTGCTATATCTAATGTGGGATCTTGTTTTGTGATAGTAATCAAGGATTTTTTTGAGTTGGGAAGGTTTTCAGTGCTCCAAGTGGTGTGTTCAATGTTTGTGTTACATTTAGGATGTTAGGATGTATGTGAGGTGGAGGAGTTGGTGTTGTGAATGGATTGTTTATACAGTTCATCATGTTGATATTTGGGAGGTTTGGTACATTTGGATTTGTTTGAATTTATGTAAATGAGGGTATGTGAGAGATGCTTGTGATTGGATTGTATTTGTGTGATTGTTTTCCCCCTATATTTGGATTTTGATACAAAAAATTAAAAAATTGTTTAGAAAAAGGAAAAGAATTAGTATCAAATGAAGGTATACTAGGTTGGCTTGGTGCACTTTTTATGGGCGGTGGTGGTATTTGTTCAATGATAGTATGCACTATAGGCATGTTCATATGTATAGGTACACTAGACATCATGGCACTTGTAAGGGCTTACTCCCTAAGTGTTGCAATGCCATAGTTTGAAGGTAATTTGGAACCAACTTGTGCAATTTTGAGAAAATGTAAGTTAGGATAAAAAGCTAGTAAGACATCAAGTTCTCTAGTCATATAGGGATATTGTTGTATCTCTAGGAGTTGTTCTTCAGTGAATTCTCCAAATCCTTCCAATTCATGTGTGATGTCTTCAATAATAATAGTTTGTCTTATGATTGTTGTTGAGGGGTTTGATATTCTCGAGGATTGAACATTTTGATAGACATACCAAGAGTTGTTTTAGAAGTACTCATGGGTGTTGTGCCACTCAAAATACTTGGGTCAGATTCCATGATTTGTTTATGTTGAGACTTTATTATAGGCATAAAATTTTGATGACGTTATGAAATGTGAGATGCGAGTTTGAATGATGAGTTATGAATGGATGTTTTTGTTTCAAGATGGACTTAGAAAAGGACAAACTAAGTAGATTTTGAACAAAGTTTGATGTTGAAATTTTTTCAAGGATGAGTGAATGATATGAAACCTCTAATAGACAAAGTTTGATTAGACATCATTTTTTATGGGTGTTAAGGATGATCTTTGCTCATCTTAGACTAATGAGTCCAAGAAAAAGAAGATGATAACGAGTTTACAAAATTAGGAGTAGAAGAAGACTACTAAGCTAGCTTACTCACAAAGATTAATTATAATTCAATAATTCACTTGAAAATGACTATTTTTCAAGCAAAACCTAAACTAGAATATATGATAAGGGATCTAAAAAATTCTATGTCCAATGTTGGTTGTTGGTGGATGAGTTTGTTGTTGTTTTGGTCCAAAACTATGAGGATGTGATTCTAGAAGTCCAAAGTGAAATGATTATATGAAATGTGTGGGTAGTTTAGTATACGGTTTGGATGACTGATGACGATTATAGGTTTGTTTATTACAAGTATTAGGTCTTACAATGATCGACTGTTGAATTCTTAAATCTAGAATTTAGGGGTTTTGAAAAAATAATTTGACAGTCAAAAGTGTTGTATATTTCAAAAGCATCACTTTAACTATTCAAAAGCATGGAAGTACCCCTCTCAAATGTGGCTAATTATGGAAAAAAATTGGTATTTTTAGAAGCATCATTGTGTAAGTCGAAAGAAATAGTTTGTAGTAAAAATATCACTGTGCAAAATTTAGGGTTTTAGGACCGATAGAGAGAAAGTTTTTGGTCAAAAGTGTCAAGCTGCACAAAAGCATCAAGTTGTAATTCAAAAGTGTCAAGCTGCACAAAAGCGTCAAGTTGTAATTCAAAAGTGTTGATATTATTTGATAAAAGTGTCGAGTTGTATTCAAAATTTCTAAAAATTGCAAATGTGTCACTATGAAAACAAAAGTGTCACTGCAACATAGAGGCAAGATTCTACAAATTGAACCTAAAATCTGTCTAGGGTTTTGAACTTATTTGACTATTTTTACGATAGATTTAGGTTTATTTTTTCTACAAAAATATATAACACAATAGAGAATAGCATACAAGACTCACTCCAAGGTGTAATGTAGGATAATACCATGATTATTTTTGAAGAATGACCGCTATATGGTGATCATGGGTTTAAATAAGAAAACACTTCAAAAATCATAACGTAGCTAGTAATATAGGTGTATTGACTTAGTAGAGGCCCACCCATTGAAGTGTAATACCTTCAAATGAATAGGAAACTAGAGTATGATAAGATCATGTACCACCTTACCACCCCTTTCCTTATAAGGACTAGGCCCTAACAAGGAATCATGTCACTTCAACAAGAGAAGAGTACATGGTAACTTCTAATATGATACTATACTCTACACCCTACTAAGTCTGATAGATAGTCTTAAAGGCCTCTAAAAACAAGTTTCATAGTATTTCCATGAATAATGATTCCATCCAAGGATTCCCAAGTCAAGGGGGGTCTCCCCTCTTCTCATCACCTATACATGTCTCAACAGATTGAGGGTTGTGAGACTTGCCTTAAAGGATGCTGGCTACACCTCGGGGTATAAATTTCATTCTCCCCCCTTTATATACCCCATCGATAAACATGGTTGAGGTCTTCCTTGTGGTGATGAAATCCCAAAGCATGCCTCCTACTAAATTAAATATAGATACTATCATTTTTGATTCTCAGGCTCACACATAACACAAGAGAAGATCATGCTTTACTAGTATTCCTTGGGTGTACAAAACATGTATAAACTAGTGGTGTTTTTTATCTCCAAGATTGCACATAACACAAGGAGAGAGAATGTACACCAATAGTATACAAAACAAAACAATAAATTCATTAATTAAAACCCAAATTTAAATACATGAGTTCATTTTAGAAATTGAAAGCATAAAACCTTGAAAGAAGATTCATTAGTAGTTTCAAGTTTTTTTGTCTTCTCCCAATGTATGCCAAGGATACACAAATGCGTTAGTCTTAAAAGATAAAGCATATGTTAGGTTTAGGGTAAAAATAAGAATATAGAATCAAATGCATAAATGTAATAGTCAAAAGTGTTGCTATAAAAATATCAAAAGCATCGTTATACCTCAAAAGTGTTGTTGTAAATGTGCAGAAGCGTCAAGTTATATCAGAAGTGCCAAGTCACATGAGAAGCACCATTGTGCAAATTAAACGTGCCAATATAACCTGTAACACATAAAACCAAAAAGCGTTAGTCTGTCAAAATTATCAAAATATATCACAAGTGTCACTGCTTAGAGAAAAAGTGTCAATTTTTATCAAACATACCACTGTAAAAAAATTAGAAGCATCGATCTACTTTAAACACGTCACTATAACCTATAACTCATCACAAAACTATAATGGACATCAAATCTAGGACATAGGTCCCAAAGAGTGTACAAAAATGTATAATGAGAATAATGGGAAATGAATTACAGACATATTTAAGCAATTAGGGTTAGAAAATACTAAAAAACCCATAAAGGAAAGATCAAATAAATCCATTAATCAATGAAGTTGAATGCAATGCTTGAATAAATAAAACACAAATCAAGAATATAACTCTAATTAAGATCAAATTACTGAAAAGAAGGTGAATTACGCCAATTCAATATGTGGATTGCTCACTTATGCATAACTCATGTTGCAAAATCTTGTCGATAAAGATCTTGATTCACAGATGATGCTCAATTTCTCAATAGAATGCTCAATAAATGATGATCAATACTATTAAAGGATTGTGAATGAATTTGATGTAGGATGAGCGTTTATTTTATAAAATTCTTGAAGGTTTCATCAATGGTGGAGATCAAAGGATGAAGGTCAAGGGTGGAGGATTAATCAATTAACTAAACTCCATCCCTTTATTTAAAAGGGAGATATTTTAAGATATTTTATGAAGGGAGATATTTTGAAAAGAGAATATTCTATTTTTGAAAATGAATTATGCCATGTACAAGTTGGAGGAAAATTAGTATCTAAATAATTAAGAAATTATTTAATTGTGAGGTGAGAGGAAATTAGGATTCTTAAGTAAATAATTAGAAATTATTTAACTAGGTGGGATTGAAGAAAATTAGGATTAATTAAATAATTGAAAGTATTATTATTATTATTTTTAGACTGCAGGAATCAGGTAGCACGACCCCCTATAAATTGTAGTGCGCTTGGTAAACTTTTTAACGTGACCGGTGATGCTGGCATGACAAGCCCTCCAGTACCACGGGGTGGAGGAGACTAGACCTCGTTACCAACCTCCTGTAATAAGAAATATTTAGCCAACCGAGCTAGGGACCCTACCCCAATAATTGAAATTATTTAATTAATGTGGAAAGAGGAAAATTTGAATTTAATTAAATAATTCAAAATGATTTAATTAAGATGATTTCGAGGAAAATGACAAAAAATAATTAATGAATTAAATAATATTAATTATTCAATAATAGAGGAAAGTAATGAATTTAATCAAATAATTATAATTAAAATTGATGAATTAGGCGATAATGAGGAAAATAGCTTGAATTACGAATGCGCGATGCATTTAGGCAATTTTAGATGTCTATAGGTTTAATCGCTCCCATTTCCCGCCTCAAAATCCTACACACTATTTTATCATTCAAGAACTTGTTGTTCACACATTGAAGGTTGTTAATCTCACGTAGTATTGAGTTTCTTGAACACCAGTTGCTGATGAAGTTTCTCCATGCTTACATTGTTTAACAACTATCTATATTTTTTGTATTTTAATTTTCTCATTATTTTCTCTATTAATGTGAAGGAAATGTATTTCCAGTTTTCTAATCTATTTTTAAATGAGAGTTCTATATGCAACCAAATAAACCTACAAAGTAAGAGCCAATCTATCTAGTTGTTGACTCTTGTATTGATAGTGATGAAGGTATTCAAAACAACCATTATCTATTGAAACCCCTTGATTGTTTGGTACAATTATTTTGGATTAATACAAATGTCTTCACGTATTCCCAGCCTGTCCCAAAATGGGAGCTTTGGAACAAGGTTTAACTATCCATAAAAGCATAAACAATAGAGGTTGTTAGATGTAGTTGGAAATAATCTGGTAGTCATGCATCCAAAATGTGGAAGATATAGAAAGCACACAAGTTGTTTGATCAAATGCCTCAAAGAAATGTTGCTTCATGGGATTTCATGATTGTAGGTGTAGATAGAGGAAAGATGGGTCTGAAATCTTATTGGATTAAGATTCAAATTTCCAACATCCTCAATGAAGTTACCTGTAAGAAACAAAACATACACATGCAAAAATAAATATCTAATCTAAACACACATGCATGCTAACAAGGATTTACTCCATTGTCTTCCTACAATCACAATATTGTGTTGAGACATAGGATTTCTTAGAAGCACACACAAGAGGTTATGATTGACGGATATGAGAGATATTCAAATGAAATCAAAATGAGAGAAATGCAAAATACTAATGATGAATGCAACTATATTATGAGCAAATGGATATTAAAAGAGTGCAAAACAAAGAGTGCTAAAAGCGGATGCAAAGATAATGAAAATACAAAGATTGTGGATGGATTCAAGATGAGAGAGGGGCTATGTTTAAATAGGTGTCCTCGGGGTGAACCCAAATTATAGAACGAATGTGGGATAAAAGATTGACTTGGAAAAGTATATCCCACATGCATAAGATGAGTGGAATAGAAGAAATGCAATAAGATAAATATGTGATAAAGCGGGTGTGAAAGAGGTTAGAAGAAGGATGTAATGGAGAATATTTAAAATGGTTATATAATATTAAATGGACTAAATATATGAAAATTATAGTAAAAAGAAGGAAATTGAAATTATGGAGAATAATAATATAATAATATTTGGATCCACTTAATGATTGGAAAAATTTGAATAAGAGGACTATTTTAATGAATTTTTTTATGTGTCTACATTTTGCCCCTCTTTGAGACAATGTAGCCTATCAAGTTGTTTCAAAGAAAAAATGATCAACTGATACATGCCCCTGAGATATCTTGATAAGGATAATGATGATTATGGTATGCCCCCTCGAGAGATTAATCGAACATATTATAAAAAGATTGATCTCTCAATAGATTACAAGAAAATGATTAGATGATTGATATTGAGTAAGTGATTAAGCAGTGATGTACATTTGATGGAAATGCACAGTTGATGGGCGTAATTAAACAATTGATGGAAATGATTAGTATAGCCAGGTTGATGAGCTAATTAAGTTGATTGAGATTGATGCTAGCATAAAATAAGTTGATACAATGATTTATTGATTGATTAGGGGGTTATGAGACTATGAGAAGCAAGTTTATTGATTTGATATTTGATTCAAGAGACACGCATCAGTTGGATAAAGAAATTGATTGATTTCTCCGTGACAAGGAAGATGAACAAAACAATGAAGAGAAAATGAGAAGGAAAGACAATGAAAGAAATGATTGATGAAAGGGAGAATGCAAGGTGATGAGAATTCTTGTGCTTTTTAAGTGCCTATATCATCATCGAGCTTATTATTTCACAAATTAGTATAAGCGTCTAAATAATGTGAATACCTAGATGACCTAAATACTGTTTGCATTTTTATTTAGCAATGAAGTATAAGCATCTAGGTATAAGGACCTTAGATGACCTGAATACTTATTGTATGGAAGACACTATCAGACAAGGAATGTTCTCATCCATAATAGACTCATAGGTCCTCAATGATTTTAGACAACCATGTCCTAAGACAAGTTATCTTATGAATGAGAAACAATCCACATACAACAAACAAGTGAACATGCCCCATCCTCGCCTCTATAGTCCAAGACATCCTCGAGAAGCTAAAAGACATGCCACCAAATATAAAAATCATAAAATAATCCAAGATCGAAAAACAAATAGGCATCATGCTTCCATGCAGATCTGATTCTTGTCACAGTTCATGTGTTTGGTTGGATTTGAAAGGGGGATTTTGTTGGCCCACAATTGCCATTGCACCAAAAGATTGACCTTCTAATGCTCGATACAACTGCCAGAGTTAATGGATCCATGGGAGGTGCTTAATCCATGTCACAAATCCCGAGGGGAGTGCTAACCAGCTACCAATAATCTCCCCCTTAGTGTTACCCAAGGGGATTCAAACCCGACACCTTCGGCTTTGATACCAATTATTGGCCTATAGTTGCCATTGCACCAATGTAACATATTGATAGTTATGTTGTAATGTTTGCTTGATTGTCAACTGTGGTGCTTTTTGATTTTGTTGAAGTTCAAAGTTGTGTGGTGATCTCAAAGTGTCACTATTTTTTGGAATTTTTTTAAGTTATGTGATTTTTTTGGTTTTTTCAGAATATTTGATTTTATTTTTTGATTTTAGGAATATTTGATTTTCTTGAATATTTGAATTTTTTGGATTTTTGAAATATTTGATTTTTTTGGATTTTTTGAATTTTTAGAATATTTGACGTTTTTTGGAATATTCAATATTTTTTTGGATTTTCTGAAGTTCTTATGATGGAATGAGATGAATTGCAAGTGGGGAGATAGATAGAGAGAGTAGTTTTTTTGATGGTGAGATGCTAAGTATCCCAACCCATAACTAAGGTTGAGGAAATGCCCCAGTGAGGGATAAGACCAACTTAGTATGCATGGAAAAGTGAGCAAGCAAGGGGAATGTTGAAAAATTCACTAGCCACGATGAGTGTCTATTATAAAGTGAAGGGTGAATGGAAATGGAATGGAAAGATCAAGTGGAGCTCCAAAGGAAAGAGGAGCAAAGGCTTTACACATGTCATCTATTTCTCAGTTTTCACCATGGTACTTGGTCAAGGCGCCACTGAAGTGGTTTTCACCATTGAACGAATTGATTTCTCTTTACTTTTTTTTTGTATTTTTTAAGGACATTTTTCCATTTTTTTGTATATTTTTCAGGACTTTTTCCATTTTTTTATATTTTTTCAAGACTTTTCCATTTATTTTGTATTTTTTCAAGACTTTAAAAGAGTGTACCCTCTAAAGTACTCAGGTGTAAAACCTATGGATGTGCATACTATTGATGGGATCACTGAGCAATTCACCTTTTAGAGTAGATAACTGGTATGCCCCAAATCCATACACAATAATGATAATGTATGGACCCAACCAGTTAGGCTCAAATTTACCCTTCTTTTCCCTGTCTTGATGATTGCGAGGATTTTCACGAAGGACAAGATCCCTAATATCAAATATGTACGTGGTTTCAATTTCTAGTTATAACTTGGACACATTCACTATTGTTATGCTTTGAGATGATTGAAAGCAGTTTGTCTTCGTTCATCCAACAGTTTCAATTCCTACAAACGAGAGACTCAGTATTTTTCATCACTAATTTGATTGTGTAAGGAGAATTGCAAAGAGGGTAGCTTTACGTCGATGGGAAAGATGGCTTCAAATCCATAGATAAGGGAATAGGGGGTAGTGCCTGTGGGAGTGCAGACACTTGTGCGGTAAGCCCACAAGGTAGGATTCAGTTGAACATGCCAATCTTGACCAACTTCATTGACCGTCTTTTTAAGAATTTTGAGAATGGTCTTGTTAAATGCCTTAGCCTAACCATTACCTTGAGGATAATAAGGTGTGGAAAAATGTTGTATATGGAATTTCTCACAAAGTTCACAAACATCCTGATTTTTGAAGGGACGACCGTTATCTGTGATAATGGATAAAGGAACACTATACTAAAAAATGATATATTTTAATATGAAAGTGGCTATTTGTTTTCCAGTGATATGAGTGAGGGGAACAACGCCAATCCATTTTTTGAAATAGTCTGTGGAAATGAGAATGAACTTATGACCATTGGATGAAGGTGGATGGATCTTGCCCATGAGATCGAGTCCCCATTGATAAAAGGGCCATGGTGTAGCAAGAGACTACAATTCTTGTGCGAGAGCATTGTCAAATCTGCATGTTTTTGACACTGCTTGTATTTTTAACAAACTGATAAGCATCCTTTTCCATTGTAGGCCAATAATAACCCATATGCAAGAGTTTCTTAGCTAAGGTAGGACCGCTAGAATGTGCCCCACATATAACTTCATGTATTTCTCGTAGAGTAGTTTTGACCTCATCATGCTCAAGACATCTGAGTAAAGTACCTATTACCAAAATTTCACCTACAACTCAATTTGGTAGAGCTGAAGCATTTGTTACATCTAAGGTGAAAGGTACTTCAACAAATTTTTGCTAATACTAGTCATTTGCATTTGAAGTTTCAAGTGGAGTTCAATTTTTATTATGCAGTGATTTACAATAGAAATATATTATACAAATTGCATAATATTGTTGTATTTCATTCATTTTGAAAATGAAAATGTATACAATGTTGTTTCATTCATTGAGATCAAAAGAATGCTTAAACATCCCACACAAGCCGTGGGAATGACTGAATTGAATTAATACAACAATGGATGCAAGCTATACATTTGAAGATTAATTAAAGGAAAAAAACATGAGAAAATATCATATCCATCATTGCCTTAAGGGTTGATGTCAATGCTGTCCTTCTATCTTCAGCTTGATCCTTCTATAGTCAACTCCTCTCGTTCCTGATCTCCGGATGCACTTGCAAATGATTGAAAGTTTTTGTTAGAGCTTAGGACATAAAATCTCATCATATGTTTCATCAACAAACATATAACTTACAACTATGATGCATGAAATCAATTGAGCCATTATCTAATAAATGCAAAGAGCCAAATCAAATCATCAGAAAAATAATTGAACTTCACTATTTTTCTAACTAGTTTTCTCATTGTGTAGGAACAAGTTCATCTTTCATTTCATAGTCCATCTCTTTTGACATTTTAGCATGTGGAGAAAATGGGCTCCCACAAGGGTTGAGCCCAACATGCTACCCTCTAAGTCTTAAGAGGGGTATCAAGACATAAATCATAAGAAAAATGAGACAATGAATTCCAATCATGAATAGTTGGCATAAAAGTGAAAGAAGAACATCAGAATACAACAAGTATTCTTTTTCCAAGAGCAATAAGGAATCAAATATGATATTTACAGACCATTTTCAGTTTAGGGTGCAACAGTCAATATAAGCATTGAGAGTATGGAAATGGTGAAAGAAGAACAATAGATCAAGTATGATAGATTTATTAACAATGCTACAGAGGATATAGGAACATAATGATCCATATAGAGCAACCAATAAATGCATTGTTTAGTGCATCAATCGTGACAGAGTAAAAGAGAAAAAAGTGATGCAATAAAAAGGGAAGTCTTTCACAAATGGACATTTACTAGAATTGATTAAGGGAAGCCAATGCAAAGTCAAATAAGATAATTTGAAAAGGAAGGCTTTAAGATATATTATAGACGCAGGTTTTGACATATAAAGGTGCATCACCAAATGACTGTAGCTATAGAGAATGATGAGTGTGAGTCATCAACAAACCCAAAGTTCCTAAAAGTGGGTAGTGTCTTGGTAGAATTTTCAAGAGAAGAAACTAGTTTCTTGGCATCACATACATTAAAAGAACATCTGTATGGAACACGAAAGGTCATAAGCTAGCTATATGCCTAATATTGTATACTAGCAGATATTTCCAAGAGGGAGTCTTAGATAATCGAATGCAGAATTCTAATTATCTCATGATCATGAATGGTGTTATATGGTTATCATGGACGAGAGAAATAGTCTTGCTACTGAATATTTATAAAGTTGAGATTTTGTCATCTATGCAAAAATACTAGGTCTCATGCATGTAGCAATGCTTCATCATTTATCCAGGTTGGAAGTGTAGTATTGGACATGTATGCATGCAGTATCTGTGGGCAATGTGGGAAGATTTTATTTTTACTTTATGCTTCCATTTGACGAGACAAAAAAGTAAAAAGATAATTTTCAGACATATATTTGCAGAATGTAAATAAAATCTTTCACATCAAATACAAGGAGCAACATAATAAACCCTCGAGTTTTTGCACCGAAGAAAATTTGAGAGTTTGAGAGTTTTGTTTTTACATAATATTATGTAGTAGCTTGAACCTAGAACAACAAAATGAAAGAAATTAGAGGACATCTACTTGTTTCATCATGGAGTGGAAATGCAAAAAATAGTGGCAGCCATGAAGGGTTTTGAAGAAAGAGTACTAGAAGAAATGATAAACCCAGAATGGAGTTAGCATGCTTTTATTTCTTTCAAATAAATAAACTGTATGATCTCCTTCTATCACTCTCTGAAGCAAAAGATGCATTTTTTAAAGAGCAATAAACAAAGTATTATAATGGAGTTGAAATCTCAATCAAAAATGGAGTATGGCCGTGTCTTGGGAGTTTCTCCCCATTTATTTCTAAAAGAAGCCAAAATCACTAAAGGGTTTTACATTAAGTGTTTTCAAAATAAGGAGTATTCGAGCTTGTTCAAGGAATGATGAGAACCTAGAAATGGAGGCCGTGACCTGAGGTTTTTTTCATTTTTCTTCTTTATTTCTAGAAATGACCAAACCCATAAGGGTTTACTTCAAGAAATCACAATTACAAAAATTAAGGAGTATTCAAGCTTATACAAGAATGTAAACACCCAAAAATTAGAGGCTGTGGCCTTCAATGGAAAAAATGAGCAGAATTCTTCATTCTTCTTTCAAAAAGAGCAAGATTTTCAAAATGGAAAGCTTACCAAGCAGTTTAGCACCTTGACTATAGAGAAAGCTCGATGAAACTCCCAGTAAACTCCAGAGAGGCTTGAAGCAAACCCTAAGCATGGTGGCGGTATAGTGAAGTCTCCAAAAAGAAAAGATGTAAAGTGAAAATGAGAGGGCTGTGGGTATACTTAGGGTTTCTTTTACCCTAAGTATGCCGACCAATTTTTAAGGCATTTTTTCCTTAATTTTATGTTACCACTTTCAAATGAATACCATTTCTAGGCACAATGTATAGTTTTCTGCTAAACTTTGCAAAACTATAAACATTTAACTCCAACATCACTATTTTCTTTCTAATTTTTGCATGGTTTTGAAATCAACACATTGTAAACAAATGGTTAAGTAATAATTTATAAATGACTTTACTATTTATCATAAAATAAAAAATTAAAAGGTGGAGTTAATAGAAGTGCCTTTTAAGTCCTTATATCATGCAAAATCATGAGTGGAGTTCAATAGAGGTTTCGAAGTCTCATTTTCAGTTGGTGGAGCCTTTTGAGGAGCCTTTTTGGGTCGACTATCATATAGATTGAGTTTGAAACTGTTTGAGCCCAATTTACTTCAGTTATGACCCCCCTTTTCATAGGTTTTCATCTTTTCTCATGGGAGAGATTTTTCAAAGATATTTACACTTTTAGTTAGCTGCTTGTGCCACCTTTTGGCGGCTTGGAGTTACCTATTGTATATATTGAAAAGATAGTCTTTTTCTCAGTTCTTGCTTCTTGCCTTTGCATTCTGCAAAGAGAGATTGATCTTGTAACTCATTTTTTATAGTTATTAATATATACAACTTTTATAGGTTATTTAAGATTTTTATTTGCAAAGTTTCCTTCCTTTTCTTATTGCAATCAGTGTTAGCCCTCTCTTTTTTAGGTGTTTTATTTTTGTCGAATGATTTGGATAAAAAAATAACGAGTTTTAAATATTTAAACCTTTAAATTTATGTCTCATTCATGGATTCTTATACACAAGCAATTTTAATCATAGGTCATAAGTTGTGCAATTGATTTATCTTCTCTTTCAGGTTGTGAAAAGATAATTTTCCTTCATAAAGGATAAATTATCAGGCCTTTTTGTGAAACACTTATGTGATTAGATTGTACAATTTGCGTTGTGAAAATAGAGTTTATGAGAAATAGTTGTGAGTTGGGCTGCTCATCCTTTCCATTTAGGTGCATCGCCATACTTTAAGTTCTAGTTTATCTATTTATTTTCAAATACTTCTCCCTTTTTCCTTCAAAAAACTAGTCATTCATTAGAAAATCATAAGGGAGCCAACCCATAATCTGGAGATTCATCTTCACTATGAGCATACCCACAAGCTCGAAGATGTTTCAATGTTTCATGGGATTTCTAAGTGTATAAACTTATTATTCAGGGTGCAATCTTTGTGACAACAGTACCATCAAGACCTCTTCAGTAAAGGGTATCAGCTAGGATTATGTAACGAGAGGCTTGACAAATAAAGGTTTTATGGAATTTATTGGATAGATCTGATGGCAAGGTGTTATCCCAGAGATAGGTATAAATATCCCCACACCATTGAGAATTAGGACTAACAATAAGACAAATCATTTTAGATTGTGGTATATTGTAAGTAGGTTCTAAAAGAGGCACTACCAAGAACTCACAATAGGCGACATTGCTTGGCATTTCCACAAGTGAACCAATTGTTGCCATTGCGTCAACAACTCTGTTATTATCTTAGGGGATCTTCTCAAAAGATATTTATGTGAAATAGGCCTTGAAATAATCCATCATTCTTTTGTAAGGCATCAATTTTTCATCTTTTGTTTTATAGTCATCATTAACTTGACTGATCACTAGTTGTTAGTCACCAAGGACACGCAACTCTAGAATTTTCCATTGCACAACCATACAGAGCCTAGAAAGCAATGCCTCATATTCTGCAATATTGTTGGTACATGGAAACTGTATCTTATAAGCTTTAGGTATACAATCCCCTTGTGGTGTGACAAAGAGAATGCCAACGCTAGAACCACCTTGTGTGAAGGAGCCATCAAAATATAAAGTCCAAAGATGTGTAGATTCCATGTTGAAGATTGATTCTTCAGGAAACTTTGTAATAAGAGGATGATTATCTATCAGAGGAGAATTAGTGAGTTGATTTGCTATATCTCATCTTTTGATTGATTTTATTTCTATGTACTCAATATCAAACTCACTAAGAATCATCAGCCATTTAGCCAATCATCGTGTGAGTGTTGCTTTGTTCAGGAGATACTTAAGAGGACCAATTTTTGTGATGAGCTTTGTTTGGTGTGTAATCATGTAATATTGTAACTTTTGTGAGGCAAAAACCATGACAAGGCATGCTCTTTCAATAGGACTATAATTGAGCTCATATCCCACTAGAGTATGACTGATGTAATAGATTGCACATTCCTTTCCTTCAAAGTCATGTTGTGCCAAAAGTGCCCCCAATGCTATGGTAGTTGTGGATATATAAATGAGTAAAAGCTTGTCATCTGTAGGGGGTAGTAATACTGGTGGTGTCATTAGATACTCTTTGATTTTTTGCAAAGCTTTCTCACACTTGTCATCCCATATGAACGGAACATCCTTGTGTAACAAATGCTGAAATGGTTGACATTTATCTGCAAGTTGAGCTATAAAATGACAGATAGATTGAATTTTTCCTTGTAATGATCACAACTGGCTGATATTCTTAGGCAGGGCATTTCAAGTATAGCCTTTACTTTTACAGGATCAACTTCAATTCCTTTAGATGATAAATGTATCCAAGGAATTTCCTAGAGGTTACCCCAAAGGTACATTTCTTTGGATTCAACCGGACCTTGTATTGTTCTAATCTTGTGAAAATTTTGTCCATGATCTCTAGATGTCCAACTCTAGTGTAGGATTTTCCCAAGAAATCATCTACATAGTCTTCCAAATAGGTATGCATCATGTCATGAAAGATAGTGGTCATTGCACATTGGTATGTGGCTCCGATGTTATTCAACCCAAAGGGCATGACATTCCAATAGAAGGTTCCCCAAGGACAAGTGAATGTTGTCTTAATTTGATCCTTAGGAGCAATTTTAATCTAATATTAGCCAGAGAAATTTTCCATGAGGGATAACATTTCGTGTCCTACTGTCAAATCCACTATCATGTCAATGTTTGGAAGTGGGAAGTCATCCTTAGGACAAGATTTGTTTAAATCTATGAAACTTGTGCAAACTTGGATGCCCCCATCAAGTTTTGAAACTGGTACTAAATTTGAAATCTAGTCAACATAGTCAACAAGTCTTATAAATCCCACATCTAGCAACTTCTATAATTTGGCTTTGACCAATAGAGCAACATGCGAGTGCATTTTTCTCAACTTTTTCTTAACAGGTTTTTCCCCCGGTGGCAAAGACAAGTGATGCATTACTAAATCTGGATCAAGTCCCAACATGTCTACATAGGACCACACAAAGTTGACTTGTCTTTCCTTGTAAAATTGTATGTGCTCTATTCTCTCTTCAGGTGTTAATGATTTTAATAGATGAATTATCTTTGGTTTCTCTTTTGTGCCTAGATTTGCTGGTATTGTCTTCTCCACCAACATAGATGATTTTTCATGATAGAGTGCTAAGGGAAGTGTTCCAATCCTTCCATCCTCAACTGCCTCAGAGGGGTTTCCACCCTTGAATATGTCCTTTATTTTTACTTTTTTTGGGTCTAATAGCATCGCGAAGCGGTTTTCACTAGAAGACCTATTTATATTTTTAATAATTTTGTGACTAAAAGGCTTGGAACCTTCCCCAAAGTAACCACACTATTGAGTTCTATGGAAAAACCTACTTTATGATCCTCAAGAGGTGTATCTTCTAATTCTCCCAGAAATTTTATGATTGCCTCATCATTTTAAAATACATCTAGTTGTGGCAGTCCCTTCTGATCCAAATCAATGAGTTCAAAGTGAACCGGGAGTAAAGGGTCATGATTTGAGTCAAGATTTTGAATGGATTCAAGGGTACAAATATTATGATCAGGTTCAGGGGTAGGGATACTAACATAGTCATAAATTTCAATGAATTCATCAATGGCACTTTCCTCGTTTGTCTGTGTAGCATTAGAGGACTTGATAGAGCTTCCAAAATTCTTGCAAAATTTTGAGAAAATCATGACTTGGATCATGATTGTGAACTTTTGTGCCTAAGGATGGATCAAGGGTGTGACCTAGAAACCTTTACCTTACAGGTTTTATCATAAACCCTTTGGCATTTTAATTTTGCATTGACTTGTTTTACTCGTTCTCTAGTCGCATAAGTTGCAACTAAGGCTAGTGAATGCGTGTTATTACTAGACCCCTTGGTCTAGGTCCGCTGGTCACCTCATGCCCTTTACCGTTTCATAATTATCCTAGGGTTAGGGGGATTTTTTTTAGCATAAGACTTATGTTATAAGTCTTTCTCATGAGGGTCAAAATCTCGTTGGCCTAGTCATGGCCCCGCTTTAAGACTAACCTTTTGGCATGTGTAGAAATCCCGGTCGTTGGATATTAACATTAGATCCCAATTGTTGATCACACACCTCACATGCATTAAAGAATGGTCATCAAAAGATGTGCAAGGTACATGATTGTTTGACACATGTCCTTTCCATGGTGGGGCCCAATCCTTGTCCAAGCTCCCAACGATTGGTGGTTTTGAGATTGACGGTTATCATGCAGTGTAAGGGTTAAATATTGGCCATCCATTGCACACCTCGTGACATTTAATTAATGCTCGCTAGAATCTTGTGAGGTACGCAATTGAAGGACGTGTGGACTCCTCAACCACTGCAAAGAGTATGGTAGAGCCCATGGATGGAATGATGTGGCTCCTAGTTAGCAAGTTTTCAGTGGCTAGAAATTGGCAAGTCATGGTTTTGGGAATTCAAACCCGATTGACTTAACTGGGCTATTCGATTCTCCATCTCATCAATAAATTAATGACCAACATTCAAAACTAGAAAATATGAATGTGATAGACGTTTTTCTCTTCGAAGAGAGACAATTAATGGCATGAGCTCTACAGGAGTGATCAATTTGATCTTGGTGCATGCAAGGAATTAATTTCTTGTAATCATTGAGAGTGATACATGAATTTTCATGTACTCGGCTAATTAATGGTGGTGATGTGGATACCAATGGTAAATCACTTGCTTGCTCATGCGACTTTCACTAGGAATTGATGATTAGCACACCTAATTTACTTATTAAATGAAGTTTGATGACCTTTGTTTTCACCACTGCAATTGAGAGTGTAAATTTTTGAGTTCGTAAGAGGTGTTCTCTGTGTTTGTGAAGCTACATTTTTAGAGAAGATGAGTAAGCTTGCTACTTTTGTGTCATCGGTGCAGAGGTCCTCGAGGTTCAATATGCAAAATTTTTACAGTGATGTTCCAAAATAGGAACAAAACATACCCAAAGCTACTTCAACTTTGAAGGAAAAAGGAAAGGAGGAGGTTCGCGGTGAGAAGTATACATCAATTGCTACCAGAAGCAGCCATAGGTTGAGAAGTCAAGTTGTGACCTCAAAAACGATAGAGGCTAAAGGTGGGGATCCTGTAGAATTTGTAAGAGGAATGCAGAGAAAGGTAAGGTATGTTCGAGCTTCTTTCGGTCGGTAGAATTCCCCAATTGAAATTATTGATAGCCCCTCAAATAGTGAGATTGAAATAGATTCAGGTTACCAACAATACCTCATGATCGTGAATCAATTGGCAGACCCAGGGGTGGAAGTAATATTAGTTCCCCTAGTTTCTGTAAAGAATTCAACTGGGTGTAATTACTCAATGGATGGTAAGGATAAAGATGAAAAAGGAGTAGTGGTTTCCCCTCTCGCCTCTGCAAAGACATGAAGTGGGTGTGTGTACTGTGGTTTTGGTGCTGGTGCTTGTTCTGGTTCTGGGTGATGGAGGTGGTGTTTGGGTTTTGAATTTTGTTGTGATAATGATATTGCTATGGTGGCTTTTCTTATATTCTTTGTATATGAGGGTTTTTGTATTTTATACTAAGAATGCCTTGGAGTTAGCATGATGAAATGTTTTTGACACGATGCGGGTAGGGAACATAAAGGGCTTGTTTTCCATTAAAGGTAATTTTGGCAGCTTTGGTTGGATCCTTTTTGGTGAAAATGTTATGAATTTTGGTTCCCTTGTTCAGCAAATGATTACTAGCAACTGTTCAGGGAATTTCTGAAATGAAATTGAAATGTGTGTCGAAATGAAATGCATTCAAAATGTAATTGTAATGAGCCTGATGCTTGTTGCTCCCTTAGTCTATAAAAGGGATTTCAAGGCTCATTACAAAGCGTTCAATTTTGAGTCCAATATAGGGTCTAGGTAGAAATTAAGTACATGAAGAAGATACTATAGGAAACCTAATGAATAGAACAATAGAATTGTCTTGGGTATAAGTCTTATATGTAATAATCTCTAATTAGTTTTATACAAGTTATAGATATCGAAACAAATCTTATTTCTAAAATGCATACTCTCCTCTTGTAAATTTTGCAAGTTATAAATGAAAATATCAAGGGTATTCTTATTTATCTTCGAATGTTCAATTTGAATGTGTGTCCTTGTTTTTTCTTTAACTCAAAGAGTTAATTAAATGCTTGAAGAGGGTCACAAATTTGTAAGAATTTGCATAGGATATGATAAGAAGTTACATTTTATATACTGTGAGTTTTTAGATTGCAAAGCATTCTGAAAATAGTCCACCATTATCTGAATTAATTAGCTTGTGTATCACTGGTTATTGCATATTTGACTCTGTATGCCCAATTGATGAAGCACTCATCTAATTTTAAGATTTCTTACAATTAAATGAATTGGTGATATACCTGGTCGTGGATTCAAATTGAGAACAAAACTCATTTAAAAATATTTCAATTATGAAGCATGAATTTAAAATATCTCTTCGCCCCTAGCAAATAGACAGTCATTTACTTAAAAGATTGGCCAAATCTTTAGTGAATTATGGTTATTTGCAAATAATAGGGACCAATATGTGCATATAAGTGTTCTCCATTAAATATATCAATAATGAAAACAATAAGGAATACCCTCCTAGGTCCCACATAGCCTAAAGTGAAGGAGTAAAGAATGCACAATCCTTTACTCATTATGTTGTCCACTCACCTTGAGGATCCTTGACCATAAGGGTTGGCTACCCTTTACAGAATTCCAAGGGTGTGCTGGAAAACACCAACAAAATGGTGACTCTACTAGGGAAAAAAATCCATGCTCTAGTTGTAGAATATTGCATCACAAAGTCAAATGGTGCCGTGAATCTGAATGTCTTGTTCAGATGTTAAAGAATTCTTGAGCCTGGTAAAAGTTTGATTGCAACAAAGTTTGAAGGATTTGAAAGTGACTCTGCTATTGGAGAAGACCTAGAATGAGATTTATCTTTGAGGAGACTTCATATCATTGTAAGTGTAATCCTCCATAAAAGGAGGTGATGACTCTGACTAAAGAACCTGATAAAGAATACACCAAAGCTTCAGATCTACAAGTTTCAAAGAAGAAGTTCAATTATTGCAGCTAATTTTTAGGTACTCTAAAAAATCTAAAGAAAACATTATTGAATTGGCATATAGATTATGAGAAATATTTAGGACTAGAAATTTAAATGATTCCCAACTAGATGAAGTAGCACTAGAAGAGGGAATATTACTGGCAATATTACATTCTTCTGCATTGTAATTTGATATTCATGTGTTGTCATAGAGAAACATGTTATATTTTATGATCTTGAGTAAATTAGATAAAAGATTTGTAGTGTAAGGTTGTAATTGCAAAAGGAATTTGCATTGCCTTGTGTAATTTCAAAGCAATTTTTCTAATCCTTTTAAAGGTGAGAGAATGCATTGTCAAGCTGCACATCTTGATGTGGATGTGAATGTAACCATGCATAATGGACAACCTTTTTCATGCCAAGGAAATTTCAGTACCAAAAGGTACAGGGCCATTAATTTTGGTAATATTTGTGGTTATCCAAATATTGTACCACCCAAGATTAGAGATAAGGTATCGAAGTTTAATGGTGAGAGATATAAGTCAGCAAGCAAACATCTGTAGGAGTTTGTGGATATGATGGGAGATTATGAATTGGACTTTGAAGATGTGGTCATGAAGTTGTTTGTTTAATCTTTGAAAGGGGATGTGAGGGACTGGTTTTCTTTTCTACCAACATCTTCTATACATTCTTGGGTTGAATTTAAAATTATATTCATGGAACAATTTGGTGAAAGAGTAAATCCAAATTGGGTGAGAAAGAACTTTGTGGAGATTCGTAGAGATGAAGATGAGCTCATCCCTGCCTTTAATCTTAGATTCACGAAAACTATAAGTGATATCCTTGAAAATATGAGACCAAATGATGCTAAATGTTTCGTCGTGTACCTTGGTGCATTTGAAAACAAGATGAGTTACCTGATAAGGGATAAAGAACCTACCACATTGCATCAAGCATATCAAATTGCCATGAATATTGAAAACAATTTGAAATACTCAATTATGAAAGGACATTTGGCTACTAATGTGGGAAAACCAAGTACATTTCATGTAAATGAATAACATGTATTAGGTAGTAGAAATATTTGTCAAACTGAGAATGTCTTTGTTGCTATATTTTCCCCATCACCATAATGTGCACACCGTAGTCAAAGTCACTCAAATCCCATCTGTGCATCAACAAAACTTAGGCAGAATTGACCCAATGTTTTTTGTCAAGAAGTTGTATAGAATGAAGAGACATGCAAGGGAATCACCTTATGACCTATTTTCAAGATTTTTGGATGTCTTGATAGAGGTTCCCAAGAGTGTTAGACCTAATGATTTGATATGCATTATTTTTTTTGTGAGGTTTACAAGCCAGAGTTGAGTAAATTGCTAGAGGAGTTGAAACCTCATGGTCTTGATCAAATGGTTGATTGGATAAGGATGATAGAAGAAATTAAATATGATCATGTGTAGCATGTGATACCTTAGAATGTTAATAATACTTTCCATGGGGAAGAGGATCAAAAGACAGTGCAAGCAAGTGAGGAGGATGTATCCAAGTGTGAATGGCTGGTTAATGACTGTTGTCATTTCACAAGCAACACACATGCAGATCTGTACAATAGTGGTGAGGATGAAGATACATAGTATGAGGACATGGTAGTGGTGCATGATTCTTGTCCCTAGGATGTCCTAGATTGTGAGAAAATACTAGGGGTGCAAGAGGAAGTCCCATGTCTTGATTTGATCAGTGACAATGGTGCACATGTTAATATTGTGCCACAAATAAGGTGATGAAATTGAGCCTGGTCAGTCCTCTGTTAATTACAATTATTCTTATGAAATAGAGATGGAATATCTTGAGGATATGTTGATAGCCATGAGATGGTGTACTTGCTGGGGAGTGAACAATTTTCTTCATGTGAAGAGTTCTCGGAATGTGGATCAATAATATTAAATACAAATGATGAAGATGATGTTGAAAATATCTCTGTTTTCTCTTCAAGTGATTAGAATGACTTTGAATACACTAATGATTCTAGGGATTGGGATCCTTAGACTGAGAAAGCAGGGGTACGTGTAACAACAATGAAGGTGTGGCAGAATCCCCTATATGATGAACCTTCACCATTATGTGAGATAAAAAATGATGATCCTTACTGGTGTACAAATAATCCACTCTTTATTGAAAATTCTGATGACACATCTAACATGGGGTTTGAGTGTGGCCATGAACAAGCAAAGCAACATGTTGATGGGTTCTTGGCAAGTATTGCTTATGACTATATTGGATATGATACAAATGAGATGGGAAGGAATGAAGACCAGGCTAACATTAAGGTTTCTAATTGTATCCTTGAGGATGGTGACCTTGATTCAAAATCCCCCCAGTCACATGAAGGATGCAATGGTACAAATATTGGTGAAGTCACTTGTTCACAAGTGAATGAGAAAACTATATCTGATGATTACCAAGAATGTAACTCAGGTTTGCTATCAATTAAACATGATAATTGCTCACATGGTGAAGAACTTGAAGATAAGGATGTTATTTTCCATGGTGATGATCCTAAATACAGTGCTAGTATTGAGGGAGATGTAAATGAACATACCCATGTCCCTATGGTTCATGGTTGTGTGCTTGAAACAATGACTGAATTATCATCCATACATGATAATAGGGATGATATATACATTGATGAAGGAAGGAACCTATTTTTGGATGATCAAGTTGTGCACCTGGATAGTTACATGTATCTTGAAGTAGCATTGTTACATGTTGATGAGGAGAAACAATTTGATGAATCTTCAAATTGTGTTGATATTGCATGATTTCTTGATCTATGTGAAGAACAACTTAGGGGTGCAAATAACAATGGAGGTAGTGTCAATCAATATGAAATGGGTTTTAGATGCTTCTTTTCTGATGTTCCTTACCTTTGTAATATGGTTATGGGTTTTCTTTCATCTGATGAGATGAACATTGGTGTGGAGGACAACAAGAATATTGGTTCAACTGTCAATGGAGAATATTCAGACATACTTGAGCCAAGATACCTAAGTTTTTCTTCCTGTCATAATCTCCAATTCAGGGAGATTCTTGAATATGAATCCTTCTATTTTGATATACATGAGGATTGCTTACAGAGAATATGTCAAAATATTTATGGGGGCATTTAGTTTGAAATGCAGGTTGAATATGATGTCAGAATTGATAATGTTGATGATTAGATGGAGAATGAAAATTTCATTTTACCAATACAATCAAATGATCTAACATTCGACCAAGTTAATGAAAAAGGTGATCCTGGAGGCATGGAACATGGAATTAACTATATTAAACATAGTAGGGTTGATATCATGGAAGTTCCTAGTACAATTACTAATCCATTGCAAGTCACACATGACAAGGTCTTTGACAGATGAAAGGGACTGTTTTTGAGTTTTGGGGCCCATGTGGCCTCCAATTTGGAGACTGAAGCCTAAGGAATTAAGGGAGGCTTCTGAAATTGAAATTGAAAGCTTTGTATACTATTGTGATTAGTGTATATAGGTTTGGTGTGGTGTGTTTGCTTTTGGTTGTATCTACTTGCCTTATCCGGGTAAGCTCCTGGGTTTTTGTGCTTCCTTGCTGGTCTGCTTCAACCTGAGATCTAGATTCTCTCCATACCCACTAGGGGTATGCATCCCCGAGCATGAGCCACTGATAGAGCTTCCAAAATTCTTGCAAAATTTTGAGCAAATCATGACTTGGATCATAATTGTGAACTTTTGTTCCTAAGGATGGATCAAGGGTGTGACCTAGAAACTGTTACCTTACAGGTTTTATCATAAACCCTTTTGCATTTTAATTTTTCATTTACTTGTTTTACCCAGTCCCCGATCACATAAGTTGAAACTAAGGCTTGTTAATGCATGTTATTGCTGGCCCCCTTGGTCTGGGTCCATTGGTCACCTCATGCCCTTTACCGTTTCATAATTATACCAAGGTTGGGCAATTTTTTTAGCATAAGACTTATGTTATAAGCCTTTTTCCTGAGGGTCAAAATACCGCTCATTGGATATGAAGATTAGATCCCAGCCATTGATTGCACACCTCTCAGGTATTAAAGAATGGTCATTAGAAGATGTATGAGGTACGCTATTGTCTGACGCGTGTCCTTGCCATGGTGGGGCCCGATCCTTGTCCAAGCGCCCAACGATCGGTGGTTATCATGTAGCATAAGGGTTAAATCTTGGTCATCCATCACATACCTCATGACATTTAATTAATTCACACCGGAAAATTGTGAGGTACACAATTGAAGGACATGTGGACTCCTCGACCGTTGGAAAGAGTATGGTAGAGCCCATGGATGGAATGATGTGGCTCCCAGTGAGCAAGTTTTCAGTGGCTAGAAATTGGAAAGTCATGGTTTTGGGAATTCAAACCCGATTGACTTAACCTGGGCTGTTTGATTCTCCATCTCATTGGTAAATCAACGACCAACATTCAAAACTAGAAAATATGAATGTGATAGTCATTTTGCTCTATGAAGAGAGAGAATTAATGGCATGAGCTCTACAAGAATGATCAATTCGATCTTGGTGCATGTGAGGAATTAATTTCCTATCATCATTGAGAGTGATACACAAATTTTTATGTACCCAGCTAATTAACGGTGGTGATGTGGATGCTAGTAGTCGATCACTTGCTTGCTTATGCAAATTTCACCATGCATTGATGATTAGCACACTTAATTTATTTATTAAATGAAGGTTGATGACCTTTTTTTTCACCACTACAATTGAGAGTGCAAATTTTTGAGTTCATAAGAGGTGTGCTGTATGTTTGTGAAGATACATTTTTAGAGAAGATGAGTAAGCCTGCTACTTCTGTGTCATCGGTGTGGAGGTCCAGGAGGTTCAATGTGCAGAAGTTTCACAATGATGTTCCATAATATGAAAAAAATATACCGAAAGCTACTTCAACTTTGAAGGAAAAAGGCAAGGAGGAGGTCCGTGGTGAGAAGTCTACATTAGTTGCTACTAGAAGTAGTCATAGGTTGAGAAGCCAAGTCATGACTGTAGAAACGACATAGGTTAAAGGTGAGGAGCCTGCAAGATTTGTAAGAGGAATGCAAAGAAAGGTAAGTATGGTTGGGCTTCTTTTGGATGGTAGATTTCCCCTATTGAAATTATTAATAGCCCCTCAAATAGTGAGACCAAAACAAATTCAGGTTACCAATGATACCTCATGATCCTGAATCAATTGGCAGACCTAGGGGTGGAAGTAATATCAGTTCCCCTAGTTTATGTAAAGACTTCAAGTGGGTGTGATTACTCAATGGCTGGTAAGGATAAAGATGAAGAAGGAGTGGTGGTTTCCCCTCCCACCTTCGCAAAGACACGAAGTGGGCATGTGTACCGTGGTTCTTGTGTTGGTGCTTGTTCTAGTTTTGGGTGATGGAGGTAGTGTTTGTTTTGAATTTTGTTGTGATAATGATATTGCTATGGTGTCTTTTCTTATATTCTATGCATATGAGGGTTTTTGTCTTTTATACTAAGAATTCCTTGGAGTTAGCATGATGAATTTTTTTTGACTCGACGCGGGTAGGGAATGTAAAGGGCTTGTTTACCATTAAAAGTAATTTTTGGCAGCATTGGTTGGATCTTTTTTGGTGAAAATGTCATGAATTTTATTTCCCTTGTTCAACAAATGATTACTAGCAACTGTTCGGGGAATTTCTGAAATGAAATTGAAATGTGTGTCGAAATGAAATGCATTCAAAATGTAATTGTAATGAGCCTGATGCTTGTTGCTCCCTTAGTCTATAAAAGGGATTTCAAGGCTCATTATAGAGTGTTTTATTTTGAGTCTAGTATAGGGTCTAGGTAGAAATTAAGTACATGAAGAAGATATTATAGGAAACCTAATGAATAGAACAATAGAATTGTCTTGGGTATAAGTCTTATATGTAGTAATATCGAATTAGTTTTATACAAGTTATAGATATTGAAACAAATCTTATTTTTGAAATGCATACTCTCCTCTTGTAAATTTTGCAAGTTATAAATGAAAATATCAAGGGAATTCTCATTTATCTTTGAATGTTCAATTGAATGTGTGTCCTTGTTTTTGCTTTAACTCAAGGAGTTAATTAAATTCTTGAAGAGGGTCACAAATTTGTAAGAATTTGCATAGGATTTGATAATAAGTTACATTTTAGATACTGTGAGTTTTTAGATTGCAAAGCACTATGAAAATAGTCCACCATTATCTAAATTAATTAGCTTGTGTATTACTAGTTATGACATATTTGACTTTGTATGCCCAATTGATGAAGCACCGATCTAATTGTTAAGATTTCTTACAATTAAATGAATTGGTGATATACTTGGCTTTGGATTCAAACTAAGAACACAACTCATTTAAAAATATTTCAATTATGAAGCATGAATTTGAAATATCTCTTTGCCCCTAGCAAATAAACGGTCATTTACTTAAGAGATCAACCAAATCTTTAGTGAATTATGATTATTTGCAAATTATAGGGACCAATTTGTGCATATAAGTTTTCTCCATTAAATTTTTTCTAGAATGAACACAATAAGGAATACCCTCCTAGGTCCCACAGAGCTTGAAGTGAAGGAGTAAAGAATGCACAATCCTTTACTTGTTACATTGGCTACTCACCTTAAGGATCCTTGACCATAAGGGTTGGCTACCCTTTAGAGAATTCCAAGGGTGTGCTAGAAAACACCAACAAGACTCTACTTCTTTACTTGAAGTACACACGATACTCAAGGTATTATCTTTCTGTGTGTCATACCCTAAACCAAGGACTTTTTGCACACCATTAGGTTGTATTGGTTCCAAGATACCCTGTTTCTGTTAGCAGAGAGGAATTTTACCATCATATCCCATTTGTTTCATAAGATCAAATCCTTTACCATATTTTCTAATAGGTATCTTTATTTTAGTTTGTTCTTTTTCTGTATCTTCATCTTTGTATAGCCATTTTAGAAGATCAACCTCTTCTATTTCATTATAGGGGGATCCCCATTTTTTGAAAGTAGTTGAATTACAAATCATTGTAATATCTACATCTGATGTGGTCTTAGTCATTTGTGGTTTGCCATAGGTGTGGGGAGATAAAGGTAGCTTTCCAATGCAAAGAGCACGATTTAAGGTATATTCTCCTACTCCTTGTTCTTTTACTTGTATTTTGATCTCAGTTTCATTGGATTTTGAGGAGGATGATTTTAAGGACTCACGATCAACATATGCTTGGGAAGGAAATGCCTCATGGTTGCTTGGGATTATGGTTTTAGTTTTAGGACTTAGATTATGGCAATACATGAAATGGTTTGGATCTCCTTGTATCGTGATTTCAACACCATTGTGTGGGAATTTAATGCACTGATGGTATGTAGAAGGTACTGCTTATATTGCATGAATCCAAGGTCTTCCAAGGAGGATATTATAGGTTATAGGGAGATCAAGGACTTGGAAAACCACATCCTTTACCATAGGGCCAACTCTAATTGGTAGAGTAACTAATCATTTAGATGAGCGTTCCTCTTCATCATATGCATTTATGGTAATCTTTTTCCTTGGATCAACTGCATTTTCAGAGAACCCTAATTTAGTGATCAATTCTTGAGTACAAATATTAAGACCCACTCCTCTGTCTATTAGAACTCACTTCATCTTGACATTATGGACAAGGACGTCAATGTGTAAAGTTGTGTTATGTGGTTGTTGTATGAATGAATCATCATTCTCAATAAAAGCGAGAGTGTGAGGAGAGGAGATGTGTCCCTCCATAGCTTGGAATTGATCTACATGTAGGTTTGTAGGTATTGTAGTAGTAGCAAGCAATTTATCTAGGATAGATTTATGCTCAGGAGATAGGTGTAGTAGCTCAAGTATAGAAATTTGCACGAGCATTTTTCCTAAATGCTCTATGAGGTTATATTGTGAAGCTGGTGCAACAGGTTTTGAATTAGGACCCCTAAGGGTAACTCTACCTTTGCGGGTAGTAACATTGCAATCAAATTCTTTTCCTTTTATAGTGAAAGTGTTTACATGATTATCAACCTCATTGATGTTATTTATGGTATAGTCATACTTAGCAGTAGTATAGTTTACACCATCACTATATTCAAGGGCCTTTCCTTTATTCTTTCCATGCTTAGGGAAAGGTTTTTAAACATATTACGATCAAAATTACCAGAAGGAGTGTGTCCATCAACTGCTATCTTACCATCATCAATAAGGTCTTGTATTAGATGTCAAAGTTTAGTGCAAATATTAGTCTTATGTCCTTTGTGTCTATGATAGTCACAAAAGTGATCCTCATTCCTCCATGGTGGTTTGAATTTTGGATTATATTCCTTCATTTCAAGTAGTGTTATAATATTGTTTTCAGGAAGTTCTTTTAATGCGGATTTAAGCAATTTTCCAAATGGTGTAAAATTTCATTTAGGGAATCTTTAATGGTGGTTTTTCTTTTCCTTTATCTGAATATGAACCTTTAAGGTTGTAGATAGGTGATGAGGTTTAAGTTGTTTTTCATCAACAACTTTGTCATTGACTACATTCTTGTTCTTAACCCAAAAGGGTGTCTCGTTGCTTGAGTCTGATTTTTGATCTTTGTCATTATTAAGTTTAATAGTTCCATCATCAACGAGAGTTCATTCAATTCGAAATCCCATTTCTATGGCTTCATCAAGGAATCCAGGAATTTGAGGTGAAGTTCCCTTCCAATTTCTTTGTTCAAATTTAAACAAAAGAGATCAACCAATTCTTTGTTTAGAATGGTATAAGGTAATCATTTTGTTAAATGTCTCCATCTTCGTAAAAAATGACACAAAATATTCTCCTTGTTTTTGTTTGGTGCTAAAAAGGTTTTTCATAGTCACTTTAAGGTCAAAGTTGAAACTATAATTGGAGACAAATTTATCAGCCAGTTCTTGAAAATATTTGATGGTTGGGGGTAATCGTGAAAGCCATTCCATAGCTTCTCCTCCTAGACTGTGAGGGAATAATTTCATAAGGTATGTCTCATCAATTGCAAATTCCGTGGTAGTAGCACAAAATTCTCTTAAGTGGTCTTTAGGATCTCCCTTTCCCTTATATTTATCCAGTTTAGGTGTCCAAGTGACTAGGAAAAGGTGGCATTAATATGCTTGGATCGAAAGGATAAAGAAATATATCTTCAATGGATAACTTGTGGGATGATGTTTTACTATTCTTGAGAGTATTGGATTCTTGTCTCAGTGTTCTAAGTTCATCCAAAATAGGATTGTTTGTAGGTGCAGGTTTTGATGTCTTTGAAGATCTCTTGTAACTAGGTTTTAGATAAAAGGGTCTGTCATCTTTGATTCTATCATCATTGTTTGTTTTGGGATGCTTAGATTCACTAAATTTAGGTTGGTCATTCATTGTGAGAAATGATATGTCAAAATCAAGAGGTAGTTTGATTCCATCATCATCAAGGGCCTTGAAGTATTGTTGTGGGTTACGTTTGACTACCTCTATAAGCAGTTTAGTGAATCTATGATCATTAAGTGCTTCATTTATATGGGATTGTGTTATTTATTTTCTATTAGTTTAATCTATTTCATTGGTTGCAAAACTAATGTGATCTTCCCCATCAAAGTATTTTCCCCAAGGGTTCTCTTCTTCTTGAAACATGTTGTTCTAAGGGTCATAGTTGATTGTTTTGATATTCAACCTAGGACTAGGATGCAATGAAAAATGATATGATTCTAAGATGAGATATGAGAATGGTATGGTATGATATGAAAAGCTAAGAATGAAAGGGATTAAATGAAACTCTAGGTCTGAAGTTGGTTATGATGCAAGGCTTTACTTGTGTTATGATGGATAGACACAAGAAAAAATGATCCAAAGAGGGTATGTAGGAGATGATGAACTCCAAGAGAATTTCCCTACTCAAGGATGATGATATGTTCCCTAACTCAAGGATGATGAACCTCAAGTGATGTGGGTGATTAAAATCCAAAGGTTTGATTTCAAGATCTACGAAAAGTAGCCTAAGTGGAAGCTAAAGGTTTATTTGACCAATGATGGATATGCAAGGGTGGAGGATATACAAGGACTATGTGGAATGCAAGGATTGAAAGATCATAACTGAAGGATGATGGCCCCAAGAGATTTAAGTGATAGGTTCATTTTGGATGTTTTTAATGTTTGAATTTTTGGGTTTTGTGAGTTTGAGATGTTGTAAATTACTAGGTGTGATGTTTGGATGTGATTTGTTTTAAACACACACAAGATAAAAATAGACAAAATGTTTTTAAATTTGATCTTTATGAAAAACACTTTGAAAACACTTTACAAAACCTAGGCTTCTCAAGAGATACCACTCACTAGATCCCCACTCAGATTTCTCCAACCACTTAAACAAGGTAGACAACTGGACACTTGGTAGCACTAGCTCCCCTCCATGATACTCATTTTTGGGATCACCAAGTCTCAATTCCCCAAAGAGGAATTTCTACCTCTACACATGCTTAGTGAAGACGAGCGACTGTTCTTGCGCTAGCAAGTGAAAGGGATTTTGGCCACTATAACAAAGGTTCTTAGTGAATACTCAGGGACACGGCTCCCCGCAAGAGTCCAACAAGCCACTTAAGGCTTTAATCACTCTACTAGGGGATCTTATACGTTTTATGGTAGGTACCTTGTTTCGAGTGACACTGTATGATAAGAGAAAAGACCACTATGAGAACTTGATGGTTTAGTCTTATCCTTTTATGTACTAGCCTGAGTGAAAAATCGGTTGGAGTCATTCCCTCTTTCGAGGAAGGCCCCTCTAAAGGTAACAAAAGCAAGGCAAGGATGTTGTTTTTGATCATCCAAGATCTCACGAAATACAAGGAGAGAGCATACACAACACCTTTTCCTCACACTCGCATGGGGTTCATTTTTAAATCCAAAATCCAAATGTGGGGTGTGATCATACAAATGCCAAGGAAATGCTTTTGATCCTCAAGATGGCATGAGAGGAGAGCATACACACTTGATGATAGTTTGAAAACCACAAGACATAAAAGGAACTTGTTAATTTTAACCCTTGATTATGATGAGGCAAACACTTGAGTTCATTTTAAACAACCAAATTCAAATGTGATCTAATCTATAAAAATGAGACACAATGTCTCAAGATTAGATTCTTTGGCAATCAAACCTACAACATATTGAGTAATAGTTTTAGTCAATGTTATTTGACAAACGAGAGTTTAATTTTTTTTTTTTCAAGTCTCTCACATGGGAACCTCCATAAAATCCAAATTAACAAAATTAGTCCAAAGTAGAAAAACTAAACTAAAAAGAAAAAAACTAACATTTACTCTAAAATCTAATTAATCTAATTTAAAAATTTAAATTTACCTAAATTAGAAGAATCTAGCTCTAAATTTTAAATTGAATCTAGCTCTAAATTAGAAACTCAAATTTAAACTAAACTAAAGAAAAAAAACTTTAATTCGAAAATTTAGAAATTTTAAAAACTAAACTAATTCAGAAATTTAAAAACTAAACTATTTAGAAATTAGAAACTAAACTAAATTAGAAATTAGAAACTAAAATTAAATTATAAAAATAAATAAAACTAAATTAGAAATTAGAAACTAAAACTAAATTAGAAATTAAAAACTAAAACTAAATTAGAAAAAAACTAAATTAAATTAGAAATTAAAAACTAAAACTAAATTAAAAATTCAACTAAATTAAAAACTAAACTAAATTAGAAACTAAACAAAATTAGAAAACTTAAAATCTAAACTAAATTAGTAACTAAAAATCTAAACTAAATTAAAAAAAGAACTTAATTAAATTACATTAATCTATCGAAATTACCAAATAAAATTTACTCTATAAAAACTAACTAATCTTAATTAAAATAAGGATTAATTACTAGGGACGATAAGGGCATGGTTCGATGGTCAAGTCGCTTGGTTGTTGTGATGACCACTAGGGTTCAAACCCTCATGGGCCAAAGTGCTCGTAGGCCTTGCGCCTTTGTTGGGCTATTGCGCTCACAGGTTTGGTAGTTTCTTGTGTTTTCTTGTACCCAGTTCATAGCTCCGGTCAAAAGTGTTTACCCCTAATAATATGGGTGCATTGCACCTTTAAAAAAAATGATTAATTACTAGGGGCACATAAAAAAAGATCCGTCTTAATAAAATCTTAAAACTTAAAGGATTATCATGAGAAATAAGAAGATACTTAAATTGAAAGAAACTATGGAATCTTTGCATGGAAGATAAAAAAACGTGTGTGAAAGCTTTCAAAGTGTAAAGATCAAAATCATGATTTGGGCGGGAAAGAAGGAGAGGCCTACAAAATAAATGAAAGATTATGCCACAACATAGATAGGAAAAGAACAACGCAGTACATGGGCAAATAATTTCGCAGGAAAGGGCAATGAAGTTATTGGAGGAAGAGACTTTGGTATTAACAATTGATCAATAACAACTTGGAAGATTTACAGAAGCAAAAAGATGAACTTGATGGAAAGCCATATTGTGTTGTAGTTGGTCAGAAATCATTGACAAGAGATTGCCTTGAGCGCCTTAATGTAGAGAAGCTTTTAAGAGAAAATCACACGAATTGTTGCTGGCTGGATTCAAGCGCTCTAATCTAAGTCACTATGCTATGAGTTTAGCTCAAATTCTTCTCTGGAATCATTTTTATTTCCTTAGATGCATTCAAAGGCTATTACATAAAATTTAAACGTTCACATCAAAAATAGTAGAGAAGAAAAAGACCCTACACAAATTTTAGATTACTTATCAATTATATTATAGCCACAAAAAGCTATCAACAAAATAAAAATTGCATATGAGATTACTTATCAGAAATTTTCTTGTGCAAACAAGTAAGAATCTATGAAAGTATTTCTGTATCACTCATTCATTTCATATGAGATAATAACAAACGTCTTCCATAGTTCTAACACAATCCAAGACAAGAAGAAAGTGATTGTTGCGTAAAAAAAGAAATCAAATCCTGAATGTTCTCCAATTTAAATCAAGAGCCCATAAATTCTTAAGTCTGCAACATACTACAACAAGAAAACCATTGGGCCTGTATTCATGTCAGGTTCACCATTTTGTAGATGGAAGAAAAATGGGTTTGAAATATTATTGGATTAAGATTAAGATTTCCATCATCCTCAATGAAGTTACTTGCAAGAAACAAAACATACACATGCAAAAAACAAATATCTAATCTAAACACACATGCATGCTAACAAGGATTTACTCCATTTCCTTCCTACAATCACAATCTTGTGTTGAGAAATAGGTGCTCTCAGAAGCATGCAAAAGAGGTTACAATTGATGGATATGAGAGATATTCAAATGAAATAAAAATGAGAGAAATTACAAATGCTAATGATTAATACAACTATACTATGGGCAAATAGATATCAAAAGAGTGCAAAACAAAGAGTGCTAAAAGTGGATGCAAAGATAATGAAAATGCAAAAATCGTGGATGGATTCAAGATGAGAGAGGTGTTATGTTTAAATAGGTGTCCTCAGGGTGAACCCAGATTACAAAATGAATGTGGGATAAAATATTGACTTGGAAAAGTATATCCCACATGCATGAGATGAGTGGAATAGAAGAAATGCAATAAGATAAATATGTGATAAAGTGGGTGTGAAAGAGGTTAGAAGAAAGATGTAATGGAGAATATTTAAAATGGTTATATAATATTAAATGGACTAAATATATGAAAATTATAGTAAAAAGAAGGAAATTGATATTATGGAGAATAATAATATAATAATATTTGGATCCACTTAATGATTGGAAAAATTTGAATAAGAGGATGATTTTAATGAATTTTTTTTTGTGTCTACATTAGGATATGCACAAAATGGATTTGTTGAAAAGGATTTATAAAATTTCAAGAAAGTGCAATTAGCAGGTGTGAATCTAGTCTCTGCAACCTTCACTAACATCCTCCCAGCCTAGGCTAAAATAAGATCTTTTGAACAAGGTATGGACATACATCAGAGGATAAAGGATATAGGATTTTTTTTTGTGGTTGTAATTTCCCCAGTAGACATGTATGAAAAATGTAGACTTAAAGAAAATGCATGTGAATGTTTGAAAAAATACCTCAAAGAGATATCACCTCATGGAATGATATGATTGTAGGATATTCACAAAAGTTGTTGAAGATGGAGGGTCTTCCAAAGAAAATATCCATGTCTTTGTAAGTGAAATGCACAAGATGATGAAGATAAGACAAGAATGATAATTTTGTGTTACTTGAAATTGATAAAGAAGATCCTTTGTGTGACTTAGCCTAAGAATAAGTTTTGCACATAGATTGTTTTTGTGAGTTTGGCTTAAGAGTAAATTCTCCTAGAAGATTGTTTCTGTGAGTTTGAGTAAAAAGTTATTTTGATTAATTTTTCTAAACTAGAGTATTTTTCTCTACCAACATATCATACCCTACAACCAATACCTTTGAAAGGCTTCCAAATAGTTGTATGAACTCAAATTAAATTTTATCAACTCTTATATAGAGTTATTCTTAAATTTGGTCAATAATAGTAGGATACTTATTTATCATTTATTAGTAGGGATGAGGTGTAAGATTATTATTGATAATTTGATTGTTGAAGAGTGTGATGTTTGAGTAGAGTTTACATGGACCATCAAAAAATATCAAACCAAATTTAGATATACCTTATAATTTTTTTTTCCACTATTAAACTTAAAATATTTTTTCTTAAAGAATTTAATATCAAACTTGTAAATTAGTAATACACACGAAGTATACTCCTAGTTATAAAAATGAAAACTAGTATAAGGAATCATAACCCAAAAGTCACAAAAAGATTGAAACATTAAATTAATAAAGATACACTTGATTGCATATCCATGCCAGTTCTCATTTAGATTTGTGCTTGCATTTATGAAATGTCTCAATGTAATAACATATCTAGAAGTGGTATATGTTTATGCTAGGTTTAGGTCATGTCCCAATTCTCTATCAACCTTTATTTGAGACCATTCACATTTAATTTGACACATCTTAAAATTTACTCATTATTATTGCAACCTGAATCACATTTCCATACATTTTTTCCTACATCCCAAGTATAATTTTACCCCAAGGTGCACTTGAGTGGCTCAAGATTGACCTAGTTCAATCTTGTGATGTGTGATAATGAATTAAGTTTAGAATTTTTAAATTTAAATTATAAGCTTCATACCCCTTTCTACTAGTTATTGTGAACCAACTTAACATATTTTTGTGTGACATGTTGCTATTCCATGGTTTTGAAAGACATTCAATGTGCACTTAATTTCATTAGAATACACTTAAAATTCTAAAGGGACAAATTTTCATCTCCTTAAAATCCAACTACATGTTGGTGAATGTTGTCTTTAACATCTCTCCTTGTTATTAATTCCACCCACGAAAGGGTTTTGACTTAGGAGAACCCACTCATATATGTGGAAGAATAGACAAGGAACATGAAATTTTTGACAAAATACCTCAAAGAAATGCAATCTCATGGAATGTAGTAATTGCAGGATATACACAAAATGAATTTTGCAAGAATACCTTCAAAATGTTTAAATTAATGTTCAAAACTTTGGAACATTTCTTGACATTATAAGTTTTTATTGTGTTCATTATGCATGTACCTATACATATTTAGTGGATGAGGGTTCTACATAATTTTATCACAAGTAACCCTTATTGCATTACATGCACAACTGATTATTGTCTGTACATGGTTGAACTTGTTTCTCATGTTGGTTATTTTGAGGACACCCTAAAATTTATCATTAAGATATTAGTTAAACCAATGATGGTTGTGCAATTATGATTTCTTGGTGGTTGTAGATCACATATGAACATAGGATTAGGTTGCATTCACATTGGAGGGGTATTTCTAAATAATTCCAATGGGTGCTACTAAGATTTTCTAGGAGTATTTTAAAGAAAGTGGTCCCATAAGTTTTGTAGTGAAACTTAACTTGAGAGTTTAAGCTCCAAAATTTATAGAAGTTGGTGGTCTCATGAATTTAATTATTTTTCATATAAAATTAAACAAAGTATATAAATATAAAATGATAAAAAAATGGTGGGAATTAAAAAAATCCAAATAATTGACAAGCGGTAGAAAATATCCCAAGCTAGTGGGGGAAATTTCTAGGCCCACCCCAAATTCACCCACTTAAAATTGCAAACTAAAATTAGGGGCTCCTATTTACCAAGAAAAGTTTATAAATACTCCTATAGCATTTATTGTACTCATGGAACCCCCTACTCCATAAAAATAGTTCTTGAGTCCCCTCCATGGGACTCCAACCTTAGGAGTATTTAGAGTGACGTTGATTTTTGATTTGGATCCTAAAAATGATGTGTCTTTCTCCAACATCTATGTAGAAGTGGGAAGATGGTATGAGGTTCAAATTATAAGGATCTTAATGAAATATAAAATAATTAAAAAAGATCCATAGATGTAGTTGGATTGAAGGCCATAATATAGTAAATTCATTTTGTGTAGCAGATAGATCATATCTAGACACAAGAGATCTATGTAAATTTGGATAAATTGTATTGAGAGATGAAGGTAGTAGGGTATTTTCTAAATCCAAGATATTTATTCAGTGACATAGAAAAGGATAAAAAAATCATTTTTTTCCACAACAGTGAAAAGTTAGCAATTATTTTGGTTTGTTAGACATGCCCTTCAAGAATAACTATTAGAGTTGTTAAAAACCTTCGATTGTTTGTTGATTGCCACACTACAATGAAATTAATCTCCACAATTGTTGCAAGAGAAGTTATTGTTAGAGATGTTGATGAAGCTAAATGAAGTGATCTGAAAATTAGGCTTGCACTATAATAATGTGCATTATGTCACACCGAACCAAATATTGAAAGAAAAAGGTTTTATTTTTAGTTTCTAAAAACTTGTTTACCTTTTATTTTTTGTTTTGATAATTTTTCATTATAGACTATGACATTGGATTCATAAAATTATATGCATAGGGTGCAATGTAGATCACTACTTATATATGCTATTGGGGTATCTATCAAAGATTAATTTTATTATAACATGGATATTTAATTGTTGTTTTTTCATAAAATCAACATATATAATATGAAAAGTTGGAGGAGGAGGTGGAGAATGAGTACAAAATAAAAGGTGAGGAACACTTCAAGTGAATGGAAAGATGCTTGACTAGTAGGAATGGGAGAGGGGTGCTCACAATTACTCTTACCATTTTGTATAGTTCTTTTGTTTGGATTAATTATGCTATATTTTGTCTATGTTAGGTTAACCATTTAATTACAATAATATAATAATATAGTGGTTCCCTTCAAACAATGATATGCATTTTCATTTATCCCTTTGAGCAATTGACAAGTTTCTACATGTTCCATGCAATAAAAAGATCCCCAAGTTGTAACATGACATTTCAATTTGGTCCACTTTGTCTTTGGATGGATCATCAATTGAAAAATGTATGAGGAGGTGGTATTGTACTTAACACCTTATAAAATATTAAATCAAAGATCTAATAGCTTGTGGGAGTTAATACAATTCCTAAGAAGTTCAATGCTAATGGGTTCTCATTGACCATTCAATGTATATAATCTATATTTCTAAACATTTGATGAGAAAATCCTACATGATGATAATTCATGGGTTTGATACCCATGAGTTCCCCAATTTAAAATCACTTCAAAATTGGCCTTTTTTTTCTAAAATAAATAGTAAGAAAGGACCACACAAGCAAAAAGTCTCTAAAGGATGTGTAGGCCCAGTCAAAGATTTGATTTATTGTTAATGAAAGGTCAATATCTTGGTAGGGGATTTGTAGGTAAATTTGAATTCTTGGAGTTGAATGCCTAATGAAGTAGGGATATGAATTAGGTAATATAACCTTAGGGATGTGAGTGCACTTTGATTTCTTACTTATAGGGATGATGTTACCAATCCACTCTAGATAGCCAATGGGTTGGATGAAGCATACCTTTAGTAGTTTATATAGTTTGTCTTTGACCAAGAGAGTAATTTGGGGATGGATCTTCCTAAGCTTTTTTTGAATGGCTTGGCATCAAGATGTATCATAAGGTGATGAATTACTAGAGGTAGATAAAATCCAAGGGTATCTACATATGACCAAGAAAATATGTTAGAATTTTAGAGGATATAAGTGATAGTTTCCTATTTTTTTGGGTCCTAGGGTTGTTGCAATATAAGGGTGATCCCACAAAATTGGTTTACAATTTTGTTGAGGAAGGAAAATTTCCAAAACACTCCCATGAAGAAAATTTTAGGTTTTTAGGGGTTCACTTGAAGGGGGGTTCCAGCGAACCCAAAAAGGGGTTCACTTGAACCCCCTTCAAGCGAACCCCCTTTGATGATGTCATCCATTTTGGTGCCATTTTTTAAGGAAAATAAAGGAAAAATTACAAAACAAGAGGGTTTTGAGTGAACCCCCCTTCGAGCAAACCCCCCTTCAATCGAAGGGGTCAAGGGGGGTTCACTCAAACCTCCCTTTTTTTCCTTTCTCCCCCTCTTCTACCAAATTTTTGCAAAAAAATTCCTTTTGAAGCTCACGTTGAGGATGAAAATGGAGGAAAATTCATAGACCCAACTGGGTGATGGTAGTCCTTGGAACGAACTATCCATTGAACATAAATTTAATATGCTTTGGTTTTATTATATATATATATATATTTAATTTAATTAAACATAGGTTTTCACTGAAAATCAAGCTCTTTGTTTTGCACGTGGAAAAATAGTAGATTATCATTTTTAAAAAAAAAATATCTATGCACTTGATATTGATGTCCTTGATCCAACAAAAAAAATTGAATTTCGATACATACAATTTTTTTTATGTTAGCAAGTCATGTCTAAATTATAACCGATTTGACTTCAAAACTTAATTAAGAAAAAAAAATTCAATGAAATGCTATGAAACCAATTGCATGGATTAGATATCTTAGTTACAAATCTAAATTCAAAAAAATTAGAATTTTATCCTTCATAGAAAAAAAGTTATGTGTTAGCAAGTACACGTCACTCTTTAAAAATGATGTTTACTACTAAAAACTAATTTTTGATGATGGAAAAAGAAATGCAATCTGATTCCTAAATTAAAAAAAATAAATAGAATCTATAGAAAAAATGTCACAAATCACTAGTTTGCATCATCTTCAAATTCCTCACGGTTTAGAAGCTATAGGTGCCCGAAAGTGAAGATTTAGTTAAAAAAATTAGTTCAATGTCCAGTTTGGCCAAAAATTGTAAACAAGTATTGTGAGATCACCCATAAGTGATCTCTGAATTATCTAGAGCCCAAATATTAAGCTCATGTGTGTCTCCAAATAGAATTATTGACTAATACTACCACTGCAAAGATGTTGGTAGTAGGTCAATTTCCTCAATGATTCATGCCTCACATTTTTTTATCAATTTAAAATCCTTTCTTGTGATCTTCTATAGGGATATTATTATAGATCCCCATGAATTTAATGATATCCCCATCATTATAAAATGTATCTAGACTTGGTGCATATCTAATGACTTGGCACAAGAGCATACCTCACTCTTCTCCATCACTTTGAAAGCTATTATATTTATTGTAAGCTTAGCCTAATGAAAAATTTACCTCAAAGGGAGATTCATTCCATTCTCTAATTCATCTACCTTGTTGTAACACAAGAGTTCTAGGTTGCCATTGGGTGATGAAACCTAAATTAGGCCCACCAAAAAGAAATTAAAATAAAAGGACTAACCACTTGCAACATGATGGAAGAGTATAAATGGCTTTATCCTTTTTTGGGGAAACAAAAAATTATGAAAGGTATGACTTTGATTCCTAAGTTCACCTTGTGGTGTAAGGGAAGAGCACACACCCTTATCTCATGCAAATATGAAAAACAAGTTAATCAACCTTATAAATAAAAATGTGATCTATGAAGACAAGTGTGTGTGAGGGATTATTTTGATTCCCAAGGTCACCTTGAAATGTGAGGGAAGAGAAAACACACCCTTAAACATACAAGTAAAACAAGAAAGTTCACTTTAATCAAAATAATCAAAGCACATAAAAGAAATGTAAAACTATTTCTTGGTCAAATAAAACTACAATCCACACATCGATATTTTGATGTTATGATTGGTATTCAAACAAGTCAACCTACAATAAGGGGTTAATAAATGGCACAAATAACCCAAGATTAACCCTACAATGATTAGGATTAGTAAATTAATCTAGAAACATAAGCCTTGGCTTTGATCTCTATGTCACACAATAAAGTGAAAAGAATAAAGAGAAGGATATCTCTATAATTCTTGGTAATTGTATCAATATAAAAGCCAAAGAAGTAAGGATTGAGGTTAATTCAAAATAAAAAGTCCTATTATTTCCATTTGAAAGGAAATAAATTAATCTTTAAGGAATAAAAGACTACCTATATTCTAGAATAGCTTTATGTTTCACCATATTATATCTTATACAATTTAGATGCATTCATTTGTAAATTTATAATGGTAATAGTTACATATATTTATTATGATAGACATGTTATATTTTAAACCTACAATAGAAATTAAATGCTGGTTGAATGGGGTTTTAACCTAATTGGGTCATCACCTAGGTCATATCCACTCTAGTTACTTAAGTTTACTTAGGATACACATATGATAAATATTACTTCATGTATCAATTCATAATATTAAGACACATGTTATAATATTATGTAATCCTATGTCTCACCTTAGTATATATAATTGTTACCAATTGTGCTTTTTAGCCCAATCAGGTTAGGGTGAGACAACACTGCTGTTTTACTTTAAAGGAAAAGAAAGGTACATAAAAATTTATGCTAAAGATACTCATTATCATGCAAGGATGCCATAAAATGAAGTGTTTCAGTTTTCATTTATGCAATTTTTTTACAAAAATAGAAAAGATTACACAAACTTTGCATAAGTAGTTGTCTTTTATTCATTTTACAAAAGTATGCTGATAAGTTTCTGACATAAGCTGTGGGAATAACTAAAATGATGCAACATAAAAGTAAATTATACATCTGAAGAGGAAAAAAATGATGAACACATGAAAGGAAAAGGGATCCATCATTGCTTGAATGATGAACCCCAGTGTTGATCTTTTGCATCTTCAGTTCTGTTCGTTAGTAAGCTTCATAAACGACTGCAAGAAATAGAGGAGATGATGTTAGAGCTCAATATTCCAATTCTCCTCATGTGTAATATCAATAGATATATGACCTAATTTTATGAAGAATTAAATTAGTTGAGCAGTTATCACAAGTATCCAAGAAAAGAAGAGGATCATCAATCATCATAAGGCTTTGAGATTCATTGTTTTTATTAACTTGTTTGTTCACTATGTAGGTATAGGTACATTTTACATTGCAGGTTTACTTTGTTCAACATCACAATATGTGGAGGAAAATATGGCTTCCACAAGGGTTGAGCCCAACATATTGTCCTCTTAGTTACAAAAGAGGTAAAGTGTAAATTTAATAATTTAAAATAGGTGCAAGTTATAGTAGTCACCTACATTCCAAGGAAAGGAATTCACAATTGAAGAGCAATGCTAATGGTAAAAGGGCAAAGCAGTCAAGCATCAAGATGTAGAGCCCATGGTAAAGGCTAGTAATAAAAGCTTGTAATGATAAAATGCAGTCCTAAAAATTAACAACACTGTCATCAAAATAAAATAGTCATAGGGACCTCTAAAGGAGCAGCTTATAAAGCAACCAAAACATTAATCTGTCATAATTCCAAAGGGAAGATAGTGGTATATTCAAATTTCAAAGGGTAGTCTAAACATTGTATGATAGTCCATTAAGATTGCAATCCATAGGAAATGATAGAAGAGTGAGTACAAGCATCACTAAGAATCACTCCACCAAGCATATATTAAACAACAAATGAATATATGAGTTACAAAGGATGCATTGCACAAGAATCACTCCACCAAGCAATAATCATAATGAAAGAATCAATAAATGATCAATACTAGCTTAAGCACTGGTGTTACTTTGAGTAATGAAAGCAATAAAAGATGATTGTCATCAAGACTAAGGACAATCACTCTCACAGAGAAATGGAGTGCATGAGTAATTATCTGATGGCGAAGATAGATGAATGTTCCACTCATAAGCATGAAACCCTAGATCAATCATAAGGGCAACTAAATTGAACAGTAGCTTGCATACAACCTTAAAATTCATGAATAGGGGTTTAGTTCTTTGGTGGAAAAATTCACCTTCTTTCATGTTTCCATGACATGATATGAATGTATGACAGAACACAAACTAGATTCCATAGGAAGAGATAGTCAGAGCAACATGAGGACAGTCCATAGAATTACATTAAAGGATAATCAAAGAAAAATATTTGAGAAAAAGTGATGAAAACCCATCCATCATGATGCTGAAATACAATGAAAATTAATGATAGGAATTATTTAACCAGATAATTTACATCTTTTTGTTTCCAATAGGTGCCACTACAAATACTTAGTATTTCAGGTATCTGTATTATAGAGACCATCCATGATTGAACTTATTTATGGGTGGGAGACAACTAAATGCATCATCAACATTACTCCATACAATTCAACATAATGTGATATCAGTGGGAGATTAGCCCAAGGGACAATGGTCATCAACAAAGCCTTTGATTGAAAGATAGGTTGAAGACATAATAAACCTAGAGACATATGATGGAAATGATTGGCGAAATCTAATGAACTGTATATTGGAGCCATGCAGTTGTTTTCGATGAAACTCACAAAGTCATGACAAGCAACTGCGATTTTGATTCCAGCAATCCATGGAGCAGCATAAGCTCTACTAATGTAGTAATTGAAGTTTCTCCTAAGTACAATGATATAGACATGTATAATCTATATCCTCCTAAATGCATTCATATAAACACTATAAAACATGCAAAGCATAGGGAGAACCAGTTCAAATATACAACAAACAAGATGATTAGGAGGATGACTGATGGATATGATCCTTGTCTTGATAACTTTGTTTAGGTTTATTACAACAAATATGATGTCCAGAAAGCTCTTCATGTCATCAATAGCCCGCGACTTAGAGGTTGAAGCATATGCAACAATGATAGTCATGGAATTATGACTTTGGATATCAATAGGGACAACCAAAGCTTTACATTTCAAAGGAGAATACCACAAAAAAATAGATTTATTCATTTTTTTTTGTCGCAACGCAGAGAAGCACCTAAAATGTTTCTATCACAGAGTTGAATATGAAGAAAATTTTTAGTATTTTTACGCAAGACAACTTACCAACAAAGAGAAAGAACATACTCAACCATGCGAATTCCCAGAATCTGGAAAAAGATTCAAACCCTGGCGGCACAATATGAACAAACAAATAAAGCAAATGAAATAATGCAAAATGAGCTCGAGTTAGGGTTAGGCATCTTTTGATTTTCTAAAATGAACCCTAATTTAGCCGCCCAAGTGATTTTCATCACTTTATTTTATAAAAATGCATTGTGACTAATGTGTTAATATTCCCCTTGTATTTTTTGCATGAGTTTAAAACAAAAATAGAAATGTAAACATTATTAAAGTAATGAATTATAAATTACTTTAATAAATGTTATAAAAATGAAAAAAGGGTGAGCAAATCTATAACACATATTAGAGTTGATCTCAATTGATTAGTTTAATATTTATTTAAATTATTTATCCTTGTTCTAAAACCATGCAAAAATAGAAGCGAGAGTTGAACTGAAGCTTTACGCATGCATTTGGAGATACTCAGAGTGATTTTTCTTACCTTTAGTCAAACTAGAGTGATTTTGGAGTTCCCTTTGGTCAACTAGTTTGATAGAGGGAGTTTGGAGCTATTTTAGCTCAATTTTGATTAGTTACGGACCCTCATTTTTAGGATTTTCTCTTTTGCTCATGAGGCATATTGAGATAGATATTTGGAATGCAGTTAACTACAAGTTCCACCTCTTGGCACTTCAAGAATCATTTTGTATTAAAGGAGGAAAAGCTTGTGTTTTTTCCTTAGTTCTTGTTTCTTTGCCTTTGCATTTTGCAGAGAGGAGATTTGAATTGTAAGTCAACATTTATTTTCACTTTTATATACAACAACAACAATTATTTTAGCTTATTTTATCAGTATTTACATAGATTCCTTCCATTGTTAAATAGAATCAAGTGTTTACCTTCTTATTTTCAGGCATTGTGTGTCTCATGAATAATTTGATGAAGATTTAATGTGTTTTAATATTAAAACCTCTAAATTTCCGTCTTATTCATGGTTGCATGTATGCAAAAGCAGCTAATAATCACAAGTCATAGGTTGTGCTAGTGATTTTTCTCATCTTCCAAGTTGTGAAATACTGTTTTCCTTAAGAAAAAATAAGTAAATCAAAGACTATTTATGAAATATTTATGTGATCAGATTGCCCAAACTAAGTTGTGTAAACATATTCTTTTAAGAAGTAGTTGTGAATCAAGCTGCAGATTAATTACATTTCAATGCATCACCTCTTTGAGTTAGTTTTTCATTTCATCAGTTATCCTTCTTCCCTTTTCCCACAAAAGACTCATTAGTTTCTAAGAGATTTAAAGGGGAACTAGCACATAATCTAGAGGTTCATTCTCATAGTAGGTCACCCACAACTAGAGTTTGATCCCATGTTGCACGGGATTGCTAAGTTTTACACTTAGTTAAAGGGCGCAATCCTTCGTGTCAACAATTTTTGGCATGCCTGGTGGGACTGTGAACTAATTTTTAGTCCACATCAAGATCCTTGTTACTACTGTTTTGGTATGAACAATAGTATTTCCATCATTTTGAGGTAAAAAATTCATACTTGGCAAATCCATTTTCTAGTTTTTTATGCATATTTAGTACCAGACTACACATGAAAAGGATAAAGACAAGGAAAAGTGCAAATCCTTTTGAATTTTTGCAGTTGTCACCACCAAGAAGAGCCAGAACAAAAAGAAGGAGACCTAGCACACCAAGTTCACATTCTACACCTCCCAACTGTAGGCCTGCAAGTCCCGTTCCAACAGTTCCAATACCAAATTTTCAAGTACTAGTAGCTCCAATGGTGAGAGCTTATGCATTTGTGCCTTTTAATGAGGGAAACCCATTGAATTTGGCTCAGCACAATGATATTCTAGTAGCTACACTCAAAATTTTACCCATTTTCATGGGTGAAGATTAGACTACACCTATAGAGCACATAAGAGATGTAGCTTCACTATGTGGGGTCCATCATATTACTGAGGAAAATGTTGCAATCAGACTTCTGGCAACATCTTTCAAAGGAAAAGCTCTCCAATGGTTTAAAGGTTTACCTGTTAATTCTATTTCAACATGGGACGAGTTAGGAGATGCTTTAAATAGGCAGTTTCAAGATAAATCTGATCATTTATCTCTAGTTGAACAAATGACAACTATCAAGAGAGCTCCACAAGAACAAATGAAAAATTTCAATTTACGATTCCAAAAGACTTGGAATAGAATTCCTGCTATGATAAGACCTTCTATTGATCATGCTTTCTTGTATTATCTTAAAGCCCTCAATAGTGACATTGCAGTAATGATTCAATCAATGGTTGGTGTGTCATTACCTAGAGCATTTGATATTGTCATTAGAGCTGAGAATAGTCTTATTCAAGTTGGTAAAATTGCACCTAGGCCTCCAATGCCTACATTTCCTAATATTCAGCCTCTAATGCCTATCCAAGTGCCTACTATTACTGCATTACCTATTGTTCCAACCTTAGGCTATCAAGCATCTACTCAAAATAATGTTGCTCCAATCCAATCTCAAGAGTTGCAAGAGATTAATGGGATATTGCAGACCTTTGGTAATAAATTGGTAAACATAGAAAAGCAACAAGGTCATGGTTTTAGGCCAAATCAGAACTTATATCATCCTAATAGACCTTAATATCAAGATGATTCTCCGACATAGAGAAATCCTTATAGTCGAAGACCCTTAAGGAAAAAACATAACTTATATCAACCTAATAGACCTTCATATCAAGCTGATTCTTAGGCATAGAGAAAGCATTATAATCCAAGACCCTTTTAGCCATACAATCCCAATGTTCCTAGTGCTTCAAAATAACTAGTACCAGTGCAAAATAACTTGGTTTAGGACCATGATTGGTGTTTTCCATGCAACCAACCTCATAACCAATCAACTTTTCCAAATGGAGTGTTTAATCAAGCACTTATGGTGCAGAACCATGCTGCTGTCTAGTAGAATGTAGAACAAGAAAGTAGTAAACATTGGGCTCCTTACTTAGAACATGGTCAAAATGAGGTGAAATTGATGAATTGGAAAGGTGAAGAGTTCTGTGGTGTCATTAAGCCTCAAGGACAAGGTCAAAACCAATCCCATACTTTCATAGCAGTGAACATGAGATCCAAAAAGAGGGCTTTGGATATAGGAAAACAACTTGATAGGGTACAAAATTAGGCATCTTCAAGTTAGCAACAAAGTATTGGACATGTTCCTTCACAGTCAGTCCAAATTCTACCAAGACAACATGCTATGCCAAGTAAATATCAACAAAGAGCTCAACCACAACCATTACCAATACAATGTGAAGTTGTTGTTCCAAAAGTATAGTAGAAGGTAAATCCCACTTCTTTTAATATTTTAGAACACATGAAGTCCAATATCAGTGTTTCAATGTGGGATTCTTTAGCACTTCTAGGTCAAAAGGATTTGTTACAGAATGCATTGTCTAATCTCGCTTTGCCACATAAGCTAGCTAAGGATCAACCAAAAGTTAATCTTGTGAGTGATCAACCCAATGATAGACTAGTAAATAAGCCACAAAAAAGAGTGGACAACAAGACCAAGAGGTTAAACCGCCTCTTTTTTATGTCACTTTGATTGTTGGCAATCATCGTGTCCACAACTGTATGATTGATTCAGGTGCTAGTAGTTTAGTGATGCCAAAGAAGATTGTTGACCAGCTGGGTTTGACGTATGAACCACTCTCAAAAGGAGTTGTTTAGTTAGATGAAACAACCATTAATACAGTGGGAGTCATAAAAAATTTAAATCTTACATTGCATGTTTGTCCTAACTTTGCAATTCCACAAGATGTATATGTAATAGATCTCCCAACTTATTTTGCTTTATGTCTTTCTAGAGATTTTACAACCAAGTTAGGAGGTTACCTATCTTCTGATTGGTTACATATATTCTTTAGAACAAGATATGGTACCTAGGTCACAATAAAATTTGAATTGTTGGCTAATGATCATATTGAGCCATATGTACCTAGGCCTGTCAATGCAAACCTTGCATTTAATGATCATAATTAGATAAATCAACTTGTTGTTCAAGACCTTGATACTCATGTTGAGGGAATTCCTGATTTGATCTTAGATGAATGGGAAACTCATAATCATGAAATTAATACTTCTCTACATACTGAGTAGCTAGAATTAGGCGTTTACATGATTCAAGAGGTTTTGTTGTCCCAAATTTGATGAAGAATGAAAAGATGCAAGGACAACAATCTAATGAGCTATGGAGTTTGTATTTTGATGGTTCAAGGAGCAAGGTGGGTGCTGGTGGAGGAGCTATGTTGATTTATCCAAGTGGTGAAAGGTATTATTCATCCTTTCATTTTTCTTTTAGCTGTTCTAATAACACTACTGAATACGAAGCATTTGTTCATGCTTTAGAATGGGCTAGAAAGAAAAATGTAAAGTGTCTTCAGGTGTTTGGGGATAGTGAATTAGTGGTCAATTAAGTAAGGAATATCAATGCTACTAAAAATGACTTGTTGAAGCAGTATAAGCACAGGGTTTGGGACATGATTGAGGAGTTTGATGCATTTAATTTGTTGTCCATACCAAGAAATTAGAATAAAGAAGCAAATAATTTGGCTTCCTTAGGTTCGTAGTTTGATACTCAAATTTATGTGCATAATGTTGAGGTACGACAGTATGTGAAGGTGGCAGTGAGGCCATCAGTGCTAGATAACAACACAAATTGGAGTGTTTTTGAAAGTGATGAGAAGATTATAAAATTTTTGATGGAAGAGGTTGAGTTTGTAGCTAGAAACCAACAAAAATGGCAGCAACAATATGATAATTGTTGTGTGGTCTCACAACATGCCCCATTTTTCCCCTTGGAAAAATGTTGAACCCCTTTTTTCTTTTTTGTTGATCTTTTGTTTTGTTGTTTTTGCTCGCTTCAGCGTTGTTCTGATGCTCGGTCGATTGGTGGTTTTTCTCTCTCATTTTCACTTGGCCTCTTTGTTGTTATAACCTATTTTTTTCCCGGTTTTGGTGTTTCGGTATGCTCTTAATGTTTTGTTTGTTACCGGAAATTGGAATCCCTGAATCCTGCATTGAGCCAAAAGAGTTTGTATCTTCAAAAGATTCTAGCTCTGCTCGGTATTTCATTGATCAAAATTCTAATCCCGGTAATCTCCTCTTTTAGTGGAGTCTGGTGTTTTATTATTTCTTTTTTTGTAAAAGTTTGAAATTGAAAAGTCTGCTTTGAATTTTCGTCAAGTTTATCTTTTAGTTTTGGTTTCCGATCTTTCTCTTGTTCCGGTTTTCTCTTTCCCTAGAAGATATTTCCTGAATCCTGGTGTTGTTTGATCCTTTCGAAAGCAATACCAAAAGCCTAAACCCCGATGATCATCAATTAATCAAATATATTTAATGGCATAAACCTTGCAAAGAATTAGTGTGACATACAATTTCCATGTATAATCATTGCATCGTCTTTCTTCTCAAATAGTGAGCCAACACAGAAATCAAGGTGTTCGTGATTTGAACCATAATTCGTAATGATTGCACCTTTATTCTAGGAATTAATGTGAAATAAAAAGTAATTAATGAAGGTGGCAAACTACCTATGTACTTGGCACCACCTCAAGCATGCAGTTGCTTTTACAACACTCCACTTCGCGTCATATTGCACATTTACTAAGGCCATTGAATTAACAAAACAACATTGGCGTGCAAAGAGAGGTAAAATTTTGAGAAACTAAGTCACAGGTACCAAGGGTTTTGAAGTTGCATTATAAAGAATCACCATTTTTAACCAGAACTAGGTATGTTATGAATAACTGATACTTTTCTAAGAGATTCTCAAGCTAGAAAATATCGATAATGGCATTTTCTCATTCTGAAATTGAAATGTTATTTTTTTCTCCGAGTTGTTAAATTTAATCAAAAAATGAATTGAAAATTTTATGAAATATAAGTTTTTTTTGGTTAAATTTAACCCTAAGTCGCACACAAGAAACCTATTCTAAAAATTGCATAGAACATTATATCAAAATGAGCACTTTCGACGCAACAGTAGAAGATGAATTCAAGTATTGTAATTCAAAAGCAGTACCCATTAATGTAGTGGTTATAGACACCCACATGGGATAGTCTTTCGACACTAGAATCCATTCACAGTTGTTGCAAGAGAATGCTACCCAATGTACCAAAAGTGTTGTATCAAATGGGTTACTTCCTATAGGAGGGTTTCCACCAACAATGGAAGCTCCTGAATTAGTTATGCAATGCATAAATCAGTAAAACCCAGCCAAGAGGATTGTTATGAAAGAGGGAAGAATTTACGCAAACCTGTCGCATAAAGGAATCATGTATACATTCGGTCTCCCCTCCTACACATAAATGTTCAATGTCGATCTAAAAGCCAAGGCCAAGACATATCAGAGTGCCGAGGAGCATAATAGAGAAATTATGAGTACCCAATGGTGCCAACAACCAATTCCACTATAGACCAAGGTAATTCAAAGGTCTATGTTTAAACAAGAAATGCAAGACATTATAACTTTGTTGAGAAAAGTAGCTGGTTTGAGATATGCAAACAAATTTGAACCTTAGATGTTTGTGATAATATCTCGCATGATAGAGGGTCCTGTGGAGTTGCATTGGGGTAAATTAATAAGTGACAGGTTACATGAACAAATTACTACATTCCCCAAAACCAGATGTTTCTACATGTCATCATATGTTATTTACTCATGTACTATGAGAGCCAATAAACAAGGATTAAAACAGATTGGTACTCTGGGCATGCAAGTGGGAAACAATTTGATATATGCACATTTACCCCAAATCACTGTCCACGGGTATAAAGATGATTATAGAAAAGTTAATGATTTGTTCTCAACGAAACTGGTGAGAACAATGGAAGGTGATAAAGCTAAAAGATTATCCTTGGAAGCACAAAGTGCCATTCGGCCTATGGGAGGATGGTACATACAATTCCCAACTTATCCTACATCAGAGTGGAGGGATTTGATGAACACCCATTCATGCTGCCCAAGTATCCTACAAACACAATTATTTTATTGGAAATAGTGAGATAGTTAAAAACCATCTCAGGCTCTTTATAGCCATGCTCGCAAAGGCCTCTTTTAAATTTCCCATCACAATAGGAAATTATAAGTGTAGTGCAATTAAAGTAACTGATTTGTGTGATGAAGAGCTGAGGACTTACCATTTTGAAGAATTTCCACTCCAGAGAGTGTATTATGATATTGAAGGAAATATTGCTAAAAATATAGTTGGTTTTCGTGCTCATGTGCCTCATTTAGAAGATTATTGGCTTAACTGTTAAGACGAGCACTTGGTAAGAAGAAGAAAGTATGAAAGAATGACTTTAGGGTTTGCTCGAATGCTCAATCTTTATGACATACCAGACCAATTGGAAGAAGATGATGGTCAGGTGTTGAACTAGTTTTATAATGATGATAGGGTATATGATGAACCTAATCTAGACCCAGGTGTTGATGATGAAGAAATGGCATCGATTGATGACTTTACTAGGCCAGTCCTAAGGTATACTCAAAATTGGATTAATGATTTTTGTAAAAGTTTGAGAGAAAGAGGAATTGAACCCATCTTCTCAGAAGATAAAAGAAGAAAACAAAGAGATGAAACTGCTTTTGAAAGTGGAGAGCCTACCAAGAAGAAAAGAAAGACTAGTAAGGCTACTCCAAGTGTTAGAATTGAAGAAATAGCCCCTGAAGCAATAAGACGGGAATTTACCATAAAACCATCTGATAAAAAAAAAGATGCAGAGATAGGTAAAGATAAATAAAAAGCAAGACCTAAAGGTGCATCTTCCTCTACAGCTAGAACAAGAACAAGAGTAACTATTGATGAAGGAACATGAGCAATAGGGAATGTTGGTACACAAACTAGGTTTGCATCTCAAAGGGCTGTAACATTATTTAACTCTCCCTCTTTTGTTAATATGGCTAGTATGATGCAAGCACTAGGTGAGACTCCTATAACTTTGGAGGAAATTTATGAAGAAGATGAAGCTAGAATCAAGGAACAAGTAGATAAATGGAGTGCTATGTGGGAGAAAGTGAAAGAAAAGAAGTCTAAAGACAAACCCATGGTACACCCAGTGATAGAAGAAATTTAGGATACGAGCTCTAACCCCATAAATGTTGAAGAAGAAGAGTTTATTCAAGGAACGCTCACCTGAGAGGCAGGAAACCCTAGAGTACTTGAAATGGAAATAGGGGAGACTGTAGAGTAGAATCCTATTGATGATAGAATTGTTGAAGATAATCTTGATTCCTAGCCTTCTCTTGGGAATGTGCAAAATGTTAATGAACACTCATAGGTCTTTGAAGAATCAGAGAAAGGCCATGCTAAAACTAAAATTGAAACTGAAATTCCAGAAGAATAAGCTACACAGTTTGCAGGAGATGGAACTGAAAATGAAGAGAATCCTGGTGTAGTAGTAAATGAAGAAGATAATTTTTAGAGAGATGAATTAGAAAATCTGGATAGACAGGAAAATTTAAGTCTCCAAACAGAGGAGGTAGTGTCAGATCCTATTAATCCTGAATCTATACCAGATAGTGCTAAAGAAATCCCCATTTCAAAAAATGTGGCAAGTCAAAGGGAATAAGTTCCTAAAACAAGAGATAAATAGGGACGAGGAAAGGTTATAGAGGTACAACAAGATGATGATACACCTGATTGGTTAATCAGGGAATTAGCTTCTCCAATAGAAGTGGAAATTTTATCTTTGAACCTCAATAATTTTATGCAAGAAGTAAGTACTCCTAAACCTAGGTACAAAGCAAAGACAAAGCATGTCATACAGAAGAATGTAGATGGCAATAAAACTATTCAGATAGCCACTCCAACAATTGATAAGGACAAACGCCAAATAACACCTAAGGAGTATAAGATTACAAGTGTTAATCTTGGACACTCATCTTGGCAGCAAGAATTGGAGGAAATAAAAGTAAATTTAAATGCTACTGTTTCTAGAGTACAAAAATATAAACAAAATAAAAGAGAATTGAAGGAACGAGTTGCTACCTTGGAACACTTTATTAATACATCAAGTTTATCTGGTCGAGAACAAGTTGAACTGCCCCATCATCTGGTGCTGATGTCACAAGAGCAAGTGGATGCCATTGTTGAGGTCCATCATAAGATGAATATATTTAAAGAATGGATTGAATATTGGGTAAAGTAGGGAGATGAATTTATTATAGATGCAATAAGAAAGTACAAGGAAGCATACCATCATTCAAAAAAAATTAAAATATTTGAAGATGAATGTAAATTTTTCCAAGAGCAGGTCATCGATGAAAGGTGAAACATTGAAATTCTCATACAGTTAGATATCCAAGAGTTAATACAAAATAATGTATTATCAGAACATGAAATCTCATTGCTAAGAAAGTGGAAGAAATGGCTGAAATGGGAAGGTGACATGATAATACAATGTATTGAAGGATATGAAAAAGTCACTGTTGAGTGCAAAAGATTGATTAGTGAAAATCGAGAGTTTATTGAAATATTGACACGCCAAGGCTTTGATCCTCAAACATTAGGACATGAGGGAAAGGAAGCTAAAGCTTTCAAGGAATGGCTAGAAAGGATAAATAAAGATCTTGTTCAATTACTGATGTGAGAGGTTATTGATGAATTAATACAGTGCAAAAATGTTATAGTCAAATATGAAGCAGACAAAGCACAAAAAAATGACATCATACTTCGAGTAACAAAAGAATATACTAGGCTTAAGCTCACTTGGAGAGAAATACGAAAAATTTCAAAAGAACGCATATGTCAAGTATTAAGGGCTTTCTGAGAGTATCGGTTAAAGAAAGAAGGAAGAATCCCGGAGCCCGAGTCATAAGCAAAAAATGGAAAGAACCGGATACCTGAAATATAATGAAGTTTATTTGTTGTTTTAATTTTAAATTTACAGGTTGTTCTCAGTCCTGATAGGTGTTTCTCATTCTAGTGTTGTTAAAGGAAGCTGGTAGTCTTGATGGATACAAAGTGTTTGTGCTAAAGTATGAAGAGAAGTGTTGATGCGGACAAAGTAAAAGCTTCGAATTATTCTAAAATGTTCTTGATGACAGTTGGCAGATGCCATGTGACACATTTTAATTTGTGTTTCTGATTCCCTAGATAAAATTTTAAGTTGAATTTCTGGTTTCCTCGTTTCTATAAAAGGCCATCTCCTCCCACATTTTTATTTTAAGTTCAAAATTTGTGGATGTTGAAGGAGCAAAAACTTCTTTTAAGTTTTGTTCTTTTTTCCTGTTTTATGAACCATTCCAGTGTAAAACTTTGTATGCACGTAGACATTAATTGATATCAAAGCTTTATGATAGCTACCTATCTCAGTATCTTTTGTAGTTGGATTTGTAAGTTCGGCCGAACAAGACTATATACTACATTGTTTAAGGGTGCATACAAAACCTACTTGGTGTCTATAAATGAAACCCTCTCTTTAAAATCTTGCACCGTTTTATATGTAGCTATGAAGCAATCTAGTGAAATATAAAGCGGTTTGCTCTATTTTGATTAATTCTTTGGGGCATCCATGGAGAATAACCAAGAGAAACTTTTATTTTTTAGTACTTTTATACTTTGTTTTAGAATAGATGTTTAATATTTTTGAAAATGTTCCAAAAAATATAAGTGAATGGAAATAGTTTTGTTGAAAAGCTTTTATTTTCCATGAAATTGCTGGATGCTTAATGCTAAATCTACTTAAGTGATAGCAAATAATTTGTGATATTCACGAAATATTATGTTGAATCTTTTGATTTCAGGATGTTATTTGATGATGAAATGAAGTTTTATGTGAAATGTTTGTAATTCTTAGGAAAGCTAGAAATAACCGTAGTCCCTTTGAGATTAACAACAAATGTCACATCATTACTTGAGAGCAACCCTAGTTCAACCATGACCTAGTTATCGAAGACTTGGGATTGAACAAAAGTCAATATTTGCTTTGTGAATGCAAAATTTCCCCTTAGGTTGTCTTTGTTCCATATCTTTCAAGAAGGATAAGCTCTTTGCAGTCTTGTCTGTGGAGATTTTATTCAATCTGTTTACTGCGAGTAAAACCATCGTCAACAGGAATTGGTGCTAGAAGGAGGGCCTTATTTTTGGTTTTGTTAGGGTTTAAACTAGATTTCCATAGAACCACTAGATCTCGGTCTAGTGATCCTCGAGTGACCTTAGTTAAGCTTAGTGGTCGAACATCATCTAGACCTCAAAAGTCTGCAAGTTTAAGTGAAAGTCCAAAGATTCCAACCATTGTTGCACCATCACCTCATGTAGTGATGGATTCTTTAATGTGGAGTCACTGATTCAATTTTCCGTATATAACTATTTACCAAAAAATCCTAACAAGTTTTGTCCTAAGCATTATTTCCAGAAAGATGCTGAAGAACATATCAGCATATTCAAAGATACATGTTTTCGAGCAAGAATTCAACACGAATATGTTGTGTGTCAATTATTCCCATATACTTTGAGTGATGAAGTTTTCCAGTGGTATATTAATTTTCCTCGTAATTCCATTAGATCATGGCAAGACATGGAAACTCAATTTTTAGCCAAATTTAGAACACCGATTGATCCTGCTGTAACTGAGGGTTATTTCTAGGTTAATAGATTAGATCAATTAAATTGAAAGTAAAATGATAAAAACCCAAAGTAGCTACAAAACACAATGGAAATACATAAAAGAACGATTATACCTGATCGCTGAAGTCTCCATGATTCATTTTTGTAGCACCTTCTTACTTGCTGGATAATGTGGCCCTCAGATTGGTTGTGCGAGCAAATCTGAAAATTGTCTAAGTCCTACAACAAGCTTTGAAGGATTTTTCTATGACTAAATGCCTATGTCTATTGCCAATGCCTATGTCTAAAACAAATGCCAAAATTGATCAAATGACTATATTAAATACTAAAATTGCCTATGACAATAAATGTGAAAGTAAATGCCTATAATAATTATGCAAAATGTCAGCATGTGTGTCTGTTCGAAAAATGAGAAGAAGATGACATTTTATAGAAAAGGCCATTTCAAATGGACGAACAAGATAAATCGATGACGAGAACCTAAAATGAACGATTCAGATTAAACCTGAGAATCCCTAATTAGGGTTAGGGCAAAATCCTTAATTGAACGGTGAGAATAAAATCGGATCGACGGTGGAAAATAAATGAGACAAATTAATTAGAAAATAAAGATTTTCGAAAAATCAAGAAGATAAGATTGCCTGATTTGCCAGATTCAAAAAATCAAGAAGATAAGATTTGGACTGAAGATCAGATTTGAAAAATCAAGAATTTGCCCGATTGTTTGATTTTTGGAAGATTAATTACTAATTTGAATTAAAATAATTCAAATTATGGATTTTGAGAGATAATAAATAATCTTTTTCAGATTATTTATCAAAATGGACTCACAGTTAAGATTGAGATGGCATTTTAAATAATTTAATTTATTTAAAATGAGAAGAATATTAATTGGCAATTAAATAATTAATTTTAATTATTTAATTTAGGAGATAAGATTAACTAATTAAATAAATTAATCAATTTATTTAATTAAGAGGATTAGTGACATATTAAATAAATAAATGTAATTCATTTATTTAATAATCAGGAAGAATTAAATGCAGAGAGGGAAATTAAATAAATTAAGAGATTTATTTAATTAAGGGAAGACTTAGACAATTAATGACGTATTTAATAAATAAATAAAATTTATTTATTTAATAATCATGAAGAATAAATGACATGAATTAATTAAATAATTATGAATTATTTAATCAATAGTCGAATGTGGACCAAGGACATAATTAAATGTCTTAATTATGCTAGGACGAAAGTGGTAAAAATGAAACTTGCAGGCCTAGGTCATTTTTAGGTGTCTACATTTTGCCCCTCTTTGTCATAATGTCGCTTGTCATTGTGACAGAAAATAAGCCAAAAAAATGCCCCAGTGCAAAATAAGATGAGGAAGAATGACGAGGAGGGTTACGGTATGCCCCCTCGAGAGGACAGACAGGTTCGAAGAACATGGGCGTGCTCTCGAAATTGATGAGAAGACTAGAATATGAAGAGACAAAGAAATGTTAGTGCAAAAGATATGGATGATGATATGGATGCAATGCCTATATGAGATGGGAGAGAGAAGATGACAAGACAAAAAGATATGCATGTTAGTTCCTATATCAAATCCTTCAAAACATTGCCATAGGACTAATATTTATTGCTCTTAATCATCATTGGGCAGTAAAAATGACACAAATGGACAACAAACACCATTATATGACATAGACCAAGGTGTGCAAGGTCATCCACTTGAAAAACAGACAGTCATAGACAAGGAATGTCCTAATTCATACTAAGGGCGAAGTTGCCCCAGTCTTTTTGTCAAGACAATCCACAAACATCAGTCAAAGATAAATAAAATAGGCCAGGAGACGTCATCGCACCTCTAAATCCTTCATGGGACATCCTCGAGGTAGCTAGTAACATGACCAAAAAGACAAGATAGTAAAAATATAAGACAAAATAGCCAAGATAGTCAAAAGATAAGACAAGATAGACCAGAAAGATTAATAGCCATTTAATTTTGTTTGCCAATGTTTGTTTGCCAAAGATTGATTTGTTGTTGATTTGACAGTTTTGACAGTTTCAGAGTTTTGCCAATTTGACGGTGTTAACAGTTTGACAAGGCCTATTGTTAGGAATGACACATCCTGAAAAAGGCAAAGGACATTTTGACGAGGGCCAACTCCAAGAAGGACACATCTTGAAGAGGACCAAAGAGTGATGAGACTGACATTGTTTTGAGTAATATGTTTTGGCAAGTTGACTGATGTTGATTGTATGATTGATTGGACTGTGCTGTCTGATTTTGACCAATTTTGACATTGATGTTTCGAATGACTGTCTTGTGTCTGAGTTTGACTATGTCTGACTTATTTGACCGATGTGATGATTGTGACAAATGCCATGTTTTTATTTGGACGAACCTAAAAGGACTAACCTAATGTCTTGGGGACTCATCGACTGATGGCCTTGCCTACGTAGCAAATGCGCAGAGACAACGTAGTTCTACAATGACATGGATTGACTGACATGACTGACTTTAACTCCATTTTTAGGATTTTGGCATTGATTTGGATATTTTTGTTTTTCTTCATGACGTTTTATGATTTTTAGGTCTTTCTTCAGGACTTTTTGTGATGTTTTTGGTCTTTCTTTAAGACATTTTATGATTTTTTTTTTTCAGGACATTTTATGATGTTTTTGTCTTTTTTCAGGACTTTTTGCCAACGTTTTTGTCTTTTTTCAGGACTTTTTATGATGTTTTTATCTTTTTGTCGTTTTATGATTTTTTTGGATTTTGACATTTAAGAAGATCGTGACAAATGCATATGACTGATGCCTATGCATGAGAATCCAATGACAAACATGATTGTGCCCCTAGTCAAGCTGAATACCAATTGACAAGTGATGACAACATTGTTTGAAGTGGGAAGGACGCATCCCAAAACAACGTGAGGATGATGACGATAATGTGACGAAAGTATGGAAGTCTACAGCCGGGCCAGGAACACAGTCAAGTAATGTTTTGGATAATGTGCTTGTATGGATTAAACTCATTGCATTTGGAATGACTTGGTTAGGACTAGATGGGATGATGATTATCCTTAGACCGTTTGACAAGGGAAAGCCAAGGTAGGTGACAGGCATGAAATGATGAAAGGTGGCCTTGGTAAAGGATGGGAGACATGAGATTAATGGAATTGTCATATGATTTTCAAGGACTATGTCGTATAAGGACAATAAGACTATGACGGTCAATGACATGATGTTTCGTAAATCGTGTATGACCCAAGGATAGACATGTCAAGAGTTTTCCCAAAGCATGATTTATGTCAAGACCAAGGTAGGTGGGAAAAATGAATGGAAATGATAGGGCTTAGATGGACGTCAATGTCATGAGGAAGGCATGGGAAATGAGACGACTTGCCCCCAAGTGTAAGAGTCCACATAGACGATTTATTTTACACATGACGCCTGTTTGCCAGGTTTTCATCATGGTACCTATCCAGGGTGCCTGTTTGCCAGGTTTTCACCATTGGATGAAATTTTTCTCTTTACTATTTTCTTGACTTTTTGATTTTTTTGGGGTCACCAAGACGCCTGTTTGCCAGGTTTTCATCAGGGTGACAAATTTTCATCATTTTTCAATTTTTTTGTATTTCTGATATGTCCGAATGCTTTAGATAACCACTGACTGTTCTGAATCCACTGACGGTGCCGATGTAGAGACTATGACAAATTGATGGTGGACATGGAAAGGTTGTTTGTGAACGTTTGGACGAATCACTTTTTATTTTCCAAACTTGGGATGGTGGATGACAGATTTTGGAGGGATGGTGTTTAGAACCAACACTTTTATATGTCTTGATTGATGACCATTTTGAAGGAGGTGGACATGTGTTATATGTGGGAGTCCTCTTGTCTTGTGGCTCCACATATCTATTGACTTTTTCTTTTGACATATTTTCTTTGCTTGATCCACTTTTCTTTGGGATCTATTTTAATTTCATTTTTCCACTTGTCCTTTTGTTTGATTCAATGGTCTTTGACATTTGATTTTGATCTTTTGACTTGTAAGACTGTTTTTTGTTGGTCCCAAAGGGGAGGTTGATTCATGATAGAATGATGGTTTATGGTGTGGGTGGATGGGGTGTTGGCAACAATCTTATGATAAATATTTCTCATGGATTCCATTTTGACATTTGTATCTGACAAGGTTACCCCAAGTATCGAGGAGGTACCACTGACATCATTTGATTTGCTGACTGAAGAATACCCAAGACCTTGATATTTGCAATTTTCCTGAAGTTGTATTGGTTCTCGAATGCCTTGTTCATGTATGCCTAGTCCTTTTCCTTGATATTGCATGCTTTGACAGATTCTATTTGCGATGGGGTATTTTTTGTTTTGAAAGCAAGATGCTAACCCATCATTAGAGTTGTGGATACTGTCATTTGTAATATTTTCATCTGCAAGAAAGCCTGCTCTGACAAAGATAGATGACCCTAGTTGATAAAGTGTCTTAGATTCATTTTCATGTTGGACATATTCCTGACTGATATCTTTGGCCTGATCATGTGACATGTCAGGTTTAGATGATTCTGTTGGTGCTTCCAAGGCAATGTCGAAGCCATCATTATATTTAGTGTCATAGAGTCCAATGATTTTAGCTATAACTTGATCATATACAAGTGTGTCCCTAGTGGAAGATTCTTGTTCTGGAGGAACATCGTCTATGTGTCCCATGAAGGCAAGTGTCTCATCGTGGGAAGTGTCAATAGTAGAGGCCTTTATAGGGTCAGCAAGTGTTTGATCATGAATGGCATAAAGGTCAAGTGGACCATTTTGGATTTCTTGGTCAATGGTAGGGTCTTGCTCGAAAATGGGGTTGTCATGGATTATATAGTCGGAACTAGAGCCGTTGTCAAGGAGAGGTGTGTTCTGGATGTCATGATTGTCTTGAAGGACTTCATGGATGGACTGAAAGATAGGGTCATGGGATGAACTACCTTGTTCTTGACATGAGGGTGACATTATAAGGTCATGCTTTGGGCTTTCATTTTGACATATATCCTCAAGTTTAGACAATGGGATTTGACTTTGAGCAATGACAAAATTTTCATGACTAGATGTGGCTTGTGAGGGGATGACTTGAAAATGATTAATGGATGAAGGACTAGGATAGGACATGGAGACTTGGACTGGACTAGTATATGAAGGACTAGGATAGGACATGGGTACTTGCATTGGACATGTATGTGAAGGACCAGGGTATGACGTTGAGACTTGGACTGTATATGACATGAAGTCTTGGACTGGATTAACTATTGAAGGACAAGGATATGACATGGAGACTTCGACTTGATTGGTGTAAGGTTGATTGAAATAGGACATGGAGACTTGGACCAGATTGGTATGGTATGATGTGGGGACTTGACATGAGTTGGTAGATGGTTGATAAGGGATGCAGACTTGGATGAGATTAATAGGTGAAGAGTCAGAATATGACATGGAGGTTTGGAATGGACTATTGGACAGTTGGCTTCCCTTGTCAAGGTTAGGATAAGGGTGATAAGTGGATGTTTGTTGTGAATTAATGGCAGGATTTGTGTCAAGTGACTGTTGATTGTGAGGGTAGATAGATGGTGGCAAAGTATTTATGTCAAATCCTTGCGGTAACTTAGCCCCTAAGTCCAAAAGCATGGCTAGATACCTTTGAGGGTCATGTAAGATATATTTTTTTACAAAAGAGACTATGTTAGGATTTTGCGCTGCAGCTTCTATGTCTTTGAAATATACTCGTCCATTTTGGTCTCTTTGTATGAATGGTTCAAAAATGTTTTTTGATGAAGATTGCATGTTCATGTTGTGAAATGGATCAGAAAAGGTCCAATGTTTGACTTGGTTGTTTCTAGATGTTTGACCGTTGTTTTGTTTGTTTCAGTATCCAAAAAACACTTGCAAGCATGATATTTTGATTGTAAGAAAGCACACATGAGACAAGTACAATCCTAAAAGGCCAAAAGGCCAAGGGTTTGTATACTTGGTATAACCCACCTATATACCCCGGATTGGTGATAAACACCTTTCCTTCTCGAGAGCAGATAGCTTAGAATTTTGGTGGCATTGGCTCCCCTCCACGGCTCATTAACGTCATTCGAGCACACCAAATTCAGATTCTTTGGGTAGTGACATCCCAAGAATTGCTATCTCTACTCAAGGGGATCAGTAGTGAGTGTCTTCGGGCATGATACTGTACCCTGCACTATACCAAGCAACGGCCAAAGAACGGTTGGACACTAAAACAAGGGGTATTTAATTCGGGCATTCCGTTCGTGGGGCATGATCCATGCGGCGAGAGTCCCCTTTTGGATCCATCTCGTCGGAACCACACTCGTGATTCTTGGGCTTTCCCCAAGAACCCACTTTTATATACCGGCTGAAAGTCCCTCGGTGTCAGGGTGCTACCGGTCTGAGTTGTCCTGGGGTGAGTACTTTTTCCCACCAGAATAGGCCCAAGTTCTAGAGTTAGTAACCGTTTCTCTTACACCCAGGATCACACGAATGCGCAAGGGGAGAGGATACTCCGATATACCAAATCGTGAAGGGTAAAAATAAATAAAAACGGGTCTGATTTTCTAATCACCGAGTTTTCACAAGGTGAGAGCATACTCGCCTACCGTTTTGCAAACACATTCAAATATGATCAAATAGAGGTTCGTTTTAATTGCACCAAAATAAAATGTGTGTTACACTACTAAAAATGCAAGCACATTGTTTTGATGTTTCGTCTTTGACAGTCGAACCTACAAGACAATCCGTTAGTAGTTTTAGTGTTTGTCTTCAACCCACGAAAAAACTCCAATGCCACATGCTGCCAACAAATATTAGTAATAAAAATAAAAAATAAAAACTTAAATGAAAACAACAAACTTAAAATAGTGATAACTTCCTCCAAACTTAACAAAATTTTAAGTGGTAGATATCCATAGAAAGCTGAAAATCAAACCTTCAAAACCCAGAAAGGATTTTCCACGATTCTGCACAAAAAAAATGTTATATGCAAAAGAAAACGCGGGTTTTAAAAATGAAATTAAAAAAAATAGCGATCACTAAAACAACCATAACTTTCTCAAATCTTAACAAAATTTAAAACCGTTTGATATTATGGAAAGATGAGACCGAAATCTACAAAACCCAGAAAACGTTTGAAAATATTTTATTCGCCCATTTTTCTGTGCTCAAATGAATGTGACGGGATTTCGTATGACGTCTTGGCTGTAACCTGCAAAACAGTGAAAACAAAATAAAAAACACACAAATTTCTCTACAAAATGTCGAGTTCACCAATGTAACTGAGGGTTATTTCTAGGTTAACAGATTAGATCAATTAAATTGAAAGTAAAATAATAAAAACCCAAAGTAGCTACAAAACACAATGGAAATACATAAAAGAACGATTATACCTGATCGCTGAAATCTCCATGATTCATTTTTGTAGCACCTTCTTACTTGCTGGATAATGTGGCCCTCAGATTGGTTGTGCGAGTAAATCTGAAAATTGTCTAAGTCCTACAACAAGCTTTGAAGGATTTTTCTATAACTAAATGTCTATGTCTATTGCCAATGCCTATGTCTAAAACAAATGCCAAAATTGATCAAATGACTATATTAAATACTAAAATTGCCTATGACAATAAATGTGAAAGTAAATGCCTATAATAATTATGCAAAATGTCAGCATGTGTGTTTATTCGAAAAATGAGAAGAAGATGGCATTTTATAGAAAAGGTCATTTCAAATGGACGGACGAGATAAATCGATGACGAGAACCTAAAATTAACGATTCAGATTAAACCTGAGAATCCCTAATTAGGGTTAGGGAAAAATCCTTAATCGAATGGTGAGAATAAAATCGGATCGACGGTGGAGAATAAATGAGACAAATTAATTAGAAAATAAAGATTTTCAAAAAATCAAGAAGATAAGATTGCCCGATTTGCCAGATTCAAAAAATCAAGAAGATAAGATTTGGACTGAAGATCAGATTTGAAAAATCAAGAATCTGCCCGATTGCTTGATTTTTGGAAGATTAATTACTAATTTGAATTAAAATGAAACTTGCAGGCCTAGGTCATTTTTAGGTGTCTACACCTGCCTTATTATATCATCAATTCACTCAAATCAAGAGGTTCAAAGGAGAACCTATAACCACTTTTAATGATATATTTCAAAAGGCTTATTCTAGGTTACAAGCACCTTATGTAGTGGATATCACAGTTTATTGTAGTAGATCCTTTGACTGCTATGTTTGTGAAGCGAAAAGCCAATCCTCCCACTACTTTACTAGAAGCCTATGCTGAAGTTGTAAGTGTAAACTTATAAATGAAACATCTTGGAAATGGATCATCTACAAATGGCAGAAATAGATTGAATATTTACCCTACCCCAAATGCAAATGGAGTCCCTATAGGTCATCATATAACTCCTAATGTTTATCCTTCAGTGGTACAGAATGAGACATTTCATCAAAATACTTTCTTTCAACTAGGTAATAGTCAAGCTTTAGTCCCTCACCCTGGTCCAGCTATTACAAAGCTACGTCCTAATGGAAAATATTTTTTCTCGCAAACTCAAGAAAATCAAAATGTCAAAATTTCTGAGGAAAAAGAAGACATGAAAGAAGTTACAACTCAACTCAAAAGATTGACCACAAAGGTTACACAATTAAGAAATCAAAATTTCTACTCTCAGAATAACAATTAGAATTCTCAAAATCGAATGTATAATGCTCCCAGGCCACCTAGACCATGGAATACATGCCCTAATAATGGGGGAGTATCAACACCTTTAGACAATCCTAATTCAACTGATGAAAAGTTTACATCAAAAGTGAATTTATCTAACCTTGCAATGAACAATTGGTGTAGAATTCATAATACAAATGCTCATGCTGAAGTGGATTGTTTACAATTTAAAATCACTTCAGATATTTTCCTTGCTGCTACTCATTACAATGAGCATTGTGATTCTCATCCTCTTAAAGGAAATGAATTAGTTCCAGTAGGATATGACTCTGCTCTAGTCCTGGAAAGTTATGAATGTTTCAAATTACCTTCAACTATCACAAGTCATGCTCATGAATATGAAGGTGATAATTTGACTATGAATTTAGAGACATACACTTTTCCTTATCAGGATGAAAACGAGCCTCAAGAAGAAATGGATGAAATACATGTCTTTCAATAGTATCAGAAGGGACATAATTACAACACGAGGAATAACGCTAACAGTGGAGGTAGATTCAACAGGCCTTTAACAACATCCATCCTGCCTAATAACTTTAACACTCCACTTGATGAAAAATCAAGCAATATTCTTGGGTTACCTAAGGTGACCTCTTACTACAATTCATCAAATGTTTCAAAAGGTGAAAAGATAGATTCTGTTGATCAAAACAATTTAACCAATTATTTAACAAAATAAATTAAGAAAGTAGAGATTAGCCTCTCTCTATCAGAATTGCTTAAGACACCTATGATCAAGAAAGCTTTCTTAAACACTTTAGAATATTTTCCTAAAGAAAGCAAATCCAAGGATATTCAAGTGAAAGATAGCTAGACTAAAACAAAAGATAAGAACATCGTTCCCATAGCGGATGCACAAGTAGCCTTTTATAAAGGAAAATTAGAGTCCCTGCCATTTTTGCTCACTTTGAGAATATTTGGTAAGAATCTTCATAATTGCTTAGTAGACTCTGGAGCTTCTACTAATGTGATGTTGTTAGCCATATGTCAAACATTGGGGTTAACTCCTGCAAATTCTTTAAAGAAAGTCACTCAACTTGATAAGATATAAGTAAATGTAGTAAGAGAGTTGACTAATATTCACATGCAATTGGCTTATGATCCTAGAATCCAATACTATATTGACATTCAAGTTGTGGAAATACTTGATACTTATGGTATGCTGCTAAGTAGAGATTGGTCTAAAAAAATAAATGGATACATGGATATCGACTTCTCACACATGTGGTTACCATGGAAAGGAGTGCCTAATAAAATTAGGATTGAAAGAGAACCTCGCATGAAATACATGATCACATATTATAATGAGAAAAATGAAGTTCTATATATTGATGTAGAACCAAGAGTTTATAAAATACGTAGTTTAGGAGTTAAAATTGAGGAAGTTTTCACTTTTGATGCTAGGAAATCTAATGAACGAACTCCTAGAATAGATGTTTTAATTGAATTGATTGTGATTCTTCTGAGGAAGAGAATAGTCCTTATGATAAATTTCAAAAGAATATTATTGCAAAAACTCAGGAGAGTAATAAAAGTAAAATTTCACTAAATTTTTTGTTGTTGTAGGACTGGTGCAGATTGCATAATGCTGTACATTCTAAAAACAATTGTATGATGTGTCTGGAGATAATCCATAGAATTGAGAGTTGATATTGTCCAGAACACGATGATGCCAAAAGAACTAAATTGAAAATGTGTAACAATGAAGATCAAAACATACAAAATGAAAAGATTTGTACGATGATGTCAAAAAAATGGTAAAATTTTGGATACAAATGATCAAGCTTGGATTCTCAAATTTGATGGATCAAAATCAAAACAAGGAATTGGAATTGGAGTGGAACTTATCAACCCATAAGGTAAGTCTTTCCTTGCTACATATCGATTGCAATTTCAATGTACTAACAATGTGGCAGAATATGAAGCCCTTATACATGGCTTGATGCTGGAATCAAGAAGAAAATTAGAATCCTTAAAGTGTTTGGTGATTCAAAATTGATAGTTAAACAAGTCTGAAAGTAATATATTTTCCACTAAAAAATATTATCCAATTATCGACACAGAGTATGGGATTTAATTGAAGAATTCGATGCATTCAACATTACTCATATCCCTAGAAGATTTAATCAGAGAGCTGATGCTCTAGCTACTACTGCTAGTACTTTGGAACCTTTAGAGACCTCAGATTTGAAAAGATTCACAGTTGAATTAGTACAATTACCCTTGGTTCCTGATAATGTCATTAAATTACAAGTGTTTGAGGATGATCGACACATATTGGAATTCATTACTAATTCTGGTATTTTAGAAGCACAAATCATTGAAGAGATAGATTGCCCTGATAGCGAAATTCAAGATGAGGATTTGAATCAAGCCAAAGATAATAATATCCTGAAAGGAATAATTGAGTTAGAACGGTTGTTTGATATTGACCAGATAGTCAGATAGAAAGATTTACCTCAAAGTGATGGAGGACTATTTGAGTTATACAATTTTCATACTAAAGAAAACCCTAAAAATGTACTCATAGGGAAGGTATGCACTGAAGAAGAGAAGAGAAATATTGCTCAGGCACTTAAAGATTACTGGAAAGTCATAGCATGGACATATGAAGACTTAAAGACGTATGAAACTTCCATCATACACATACTATACCATTGAATCCTGATGCGAAACCTTTCCGATAGAAATAATGTGCAGTGAATGCACTCTTAGAGCCTTTAATTAAAAAGGAAGTTCAAAAATTGTTGTCAGCCAAGATAATTTTTCCAATCAAACATTCTACTTGGGTGAAAAATGTAGTCCCTGTAAGGAAAAAGAATGAAGATATACAATTGTGTGTAGATTTCTCAAATCTCAATAGAGCGTTTGAAAAAGACAATTATCCACTACCCTCACTCGAAGAAGTGTTACAGATAGTTAATGGTTCACAAATGGTGTCCTTTTTGGATGTATTTTCTGGATATAACCAAGTAATGGTAGCGAGGGAAGATTAGATGAAAATTTTTTTCACCATGAAGTGGGGAACTTTTGCTTACAAAAGGATGCCATTTGGATTGATAAATGCTGGAGCTACATTATAGAGAGCCATGGATTGATAAATTTTGAAGATCATTATTTACATGGATGGACTTACAGTATTTTCTAAAGAAATAAGAGATCATGCTTGAGATCTTAGAGCGATATTATAGAAGTGTGAAACTTATGGAGTTTCACTAAATCCTAAAAAATGTATTTTCGGGGTGACTGAAGGAAAGTTGCTGGGACATATCATTTTTGAACATGGTATTTCAATCGACCCAAACAAAGTGAACAGATTACTCAAATTATAGCCCTCGAGAAGTAGAAAAGAATTGAAGTCATATTTCATTAAGATTAACTTTGTTCAAAAATTTATTACAGGATTCATTGAAATAGTGAAGCCACTCAATGATATGTTAAAGAAAGATGCCAAAATAGAGTGGATGAATGAAGCTAAGATCACCTTCGATACTATAAAGACTGCAATAACAAAAGCACTGGTACTGGTAAGTCCAAATTATATTAAACCTTTTTATATTTACTCATTCACTTCCGGTCACACTTGTGCAATGGTATTAACATAGAAAGGCGAAAATAAAGAAGAAAAACCAATTTCTTTTATGAGCGCTCCATTCAAGGAAGTGGGATTGAGATACATTGATGTTGAAAAATAAGCCTTTGCTTTGGTCAAAGCTGTACGAAAGTTTAGACATTACATCCTCAGTAGTATAGTCAAAGCCATTGTACCAGATTCAGCTGTCAAAATATTGTTAATGCAGAGTGAGCTCGGAGAAAAGAGAGCTAAATGGGTCACCATTTTACAAGAATATGATTTAGAAATCATACCCATGAGGTTGGTCTGGGGACAAGCTTTGGTTAAATATATTGTAGAAATAGATCCCCAAATCTCAAGTCAGCAATACACATTGGATGAAAAAGATCAAGAAGATTGGTATTCAGACATTTGGAATTATTTGGTTAGCCACACTTTCCCTAATCATATGCAAATAAATCAAAGAAGAGCCCTCAAGATAAAATCACAGAGTTACATGGTTAAGGGAGGGGTTCTATTCAAAAGAAATCATGAAGGAATCTATTTAAGATGCTTAAATAGAACATAAGCCGATAAAGTGTTGCAAGAACTGCATGATAGATTTGGAACAACTCATGGAGCACCCTTAGCTACTGCACACCTCATTTTAAGAGCAGGCTACTACTGGCCCGTGATATTTGAAGATACTTATGAACATATTAAACACTGTCATACATGTCAAACAACATCAAATAAAGGAAGATTCAATGCTCAATCATTGTAGCCAATGATGGAGATGCGTCCCTTTTTACAATGGGGATTAGACTTTATTGGAACCATCAATCCTCCATCTTCCGCTGGTCATTGATTCATATTGACCACTATAGACTATTTTACTCGATGGAATGAGGCATGCCCCAACAAGAAATGCACTACAGATGTGGTCATAAATTTTTTGGAAGAAAACATTATCACTAGGTTTGGAACGCCATACACATTGGTATGTGATAATGGCCCTGCTTTTGCTTCATTGAAATTTTTTAATTGGGAATTTGAATATGGCATAACATTAAAATTTTCATCTAATTATTATCCACAGGGAAACAGATTAGCTAAATCATCAAATAAGAATTTGTTGAATATAACTAGAAAATTGATTGAAAAGAACCCTAGGGAATGGCATTATTTGTTAAAATTCACCCTTTGGGTAGATCATAATAGGATGAAAGCTACATTAGGGAATTCTCCTTATCATTTAGTCTATGGGGTAGATCCTATACTACCAATAAACTTAAAAATCCCTACCTGGCAGTTTGCACAAGAATAAATTGGATTAGATGATCAAACATAAGCTCGATTGTTGCAATTGATGCATTTAGATGAGAAATGTGCCTAAGCCATAGATATTTTTGCTAAACATCAATCCATAGTGAAAAGATGGTTTGATAAGCATGCCAAATTAAAGACTTTTAGAATATCCGATTTGGTCCTATACTGGAATAAAGCTCATGAATGTAAAAGTGAACATGGTAAGTTTGATAGATTATGCATAGGCCCATACCAAATTTTTGAAATCTTGGGTGATAGCACTTATAGATTAAAGTCTTTGACTGGCGAAGATATCCCATTGCCTGTGAATGGGCAGTTTCTAAAGCATTATTTCCAGTCATAGATAAATGGATTTTTGTAAATAGTTTTCTTTTTGTGAATAGTCTCTTTGTTTTGTTTGTTTTTTTCTTGGGTTTTGCATCATTTGAATTTACATTAATTGACAACCTTTGAAGGTCCATGAGTCAATAGAATGTCAACTCTAGAACTTTAATCTCTATTATGATCGGAAATAGTTTTCCATTTATAAATTGTTCTAGAATTATTCAATCTTATATACTCTGATTAGCATGAATCATTTAGTTGATGTTGAGCTACAAATGAATACATTTAAATCATTCTACTAAAATTTGGGATAACAATTGTTTGCATTAATTGAAAAATCAAAAGACTACCTTTGCTACCACTATAATTACCAACCTAATAGCAATGCTTCAATGCTTGCAAGTTGATAAAAGAGATATTATTGCAATATCAAAAGTGAAAAATGAGCTATCATTTCTATATCTTAAAAAAAAGAAAGTGATATCAACTCTTTAGGCTATCCAAATAACTCTACCAGGGCTATGAACACCTGACCAAAAGTAGAGCTATGTTTGGGGGAATTACAAAGATAACCTTGTCAGGGCTATGGACGCTTGACTAGCAACAAGGCTCTATCCCTGGTTGGCTTAAAAGGAATTGTCATATTATGTAGATTAATGCAAACAGTTGTTATTTCTAAGTTTATTGTAGCTGAAATAATCAATTGCACACATGTGAGCTCAGTAATACTTCATTTTGCATGCTAACCAAAGTAAAATTTGAAAATGGAATAAGGATCCCATGATTTATAACTGGAATACTAAAGAAAGATGGAACATTGATGTTAGATTTGGAATTTAATTTCTATTGTTTAGTTTAGTTTTGTTGGTTGCTAGTTCTTGTGTGGTCTCGCAACATGCCCCATTTTTCCCCTTAGCAAAATGTGGACCCCCTTTTTTCTTTTTCCTTGCTCTTTTGTTTTATTGTTTTTTCTCGCTTTAATGTTGTTTTGATGCTTGACCGGTTGCTGGTTTTTTTCTCTCATTTTCACTTGGCCTCTTTGTTGTTATAACCTTTTGTTTTCCTAGTTTTGGTGTTTCGATATGCTCTTAATGTTTAATCTGTTACTAGAAACCAGAATCTCAAAATCCTGCATTTAGCCAAAAGAGTTCATATCTTCAAAAGATCCTAGCTCTTCCTGGTATTTCATTGATCAAAATTCTAATCCCAGTAATCTCCTCTTTTACCAGAGTCAGGTGTTTTATTGTTTCATTTTTGTAAAAGTCAGAAATCAAAAATTCTACTTTGAATTTTCATCATGTTCATCTTTCAGTTTCGGTTTCCAGTCTTTCTCTTGTTCCGATTTTCTCTTTCCCTAGAAGATATTTCCTAGATCTCAGTGTTGTTTGATCCTTTCGAAAGCAATACCAAAAGCCTCAACCCTGGTGATCATTCATTAATCACATGTCTTTAATGGCATAACCTTGCAAAGAATTAGTGTGATATAAAATTGCCACATATAATTACCACACCGTCTTTCTTCTCAAATAGCGATCCAACACAAAAATCTAGGTGTTCGTGATTTGAACCATAATCCGTAATGATTGCTAATTTATTCTAGGAATTAATGCAAAACAACAAGTAATTAATGAAGGTGGAAAACTACCTATGTACTTGGCACCAACTCAAGCATGTAGTTGCTTTTACAACACTCCACTTTGCGTCATATTGCAAATTTACTAAGGACATTGAATTAAGAAAACGACATTGGCGTGCAAAGATAGATAAAATTTTGAGAAACTAAGTCACAACTACCAAGAGTTTTGATTCTACATTATGAAGAATCACCATTTTTAACCAGAACCAGGTATGTTCCGAATAACTGATACTTTCCTAAGAATTTCTCAAGCTAGAAAATCTTGATAATGGTATTTTCTCATTCTAAAATTGAAATGTTATTTTTTTCTCCGAGTTGTTAAATTTAATCAAAAAATGAATTGAAAATTTTATGAAATAGGTTTTTTTTGGTTAAATTTAACCCTAAGTCACACACAAGAAACATATTTTGAAAATTGCATAGCACATTATATCAAAATGAGCACTTTTGATGCAAGAGCAGAAGATGAATTCAAGTATTTCAATTCACAAGTAGTACCCATTAATGTAGAGGTTATAGACACCCACATGGGATGGTCTTCCGACACTGAAATCCCTTCATAGTTGTTGCAAGAGAATGCTACCCAATGTACCAAAAGTGCCGTATCAAATGGGTTACTTCCTACAGGAGGGTTTCTGCCAGCAATGGAAGCTCCTGAATTAGTTATGTAATGCATAAATCATTACAACCCAACCAAGAGGATTGTTGAGAAAGAGGGAAGAATTTACACAGACATGTCGCATAAAGGAATCATGTATATATTCGGTCTCCCCTCCTGTACATAGATGTTCAATGTTGACCTAAAAGCCAAGGCCAAGACATATCAAAGCACCGAGGAGTGTAATAGATAAATTATGAGTTCCCAATGGTTCCAACAACCAATTACACTACAGACCAAGGTAATTCAGAGGTCTATGTTTAAACAAGAAATGCAAGACATTATAACTTTGTTGAGAAGAGTAGCTGGTTTGAGAGATGCAAACAAATTCGAACCCTGGATGTTCGTGATAATATATCACATGATAGAGGGTCCTGTGGAGTTGCATTGGGGGAAATTAATAAGTGACAAGTTACATGAACAAATTACTACATTTCCCAAAACTAGATGTTTCTACATGTCATCATATGTTATTTACTCATGTGCTATGAGAGCCAGTAAACAAGGGTTAAAACAGATTGGTACTCTGGGCACGCAAGTGGGAAACAATTTGATATATGCACATTTACCCCAAATCACTGTCCACGGGTATAAAGATGATTATAGAAAAGTTAATGATTTGTTCTCAACGAAACTGGTGAGAACAATGGAAGGTGATAAAGCTAAAAGATTATCCCTGGAAGCACAAAGTGCCATTCGGCCTATGGGAGGATGGTACATACAATTCCCAACTTATCCTATATCAGAGTGGAGGGATTTGATGAACACCCATTCATGCTGCCCAAGTATCCTACAAACACAATTATTTTATTGGAAATAGTGAGATAGTTAAAAACCATCTCAGGCTCTTTATAGCCATGCTCACAAAAAGGCCTCTTTTAAATTTCCCATCACAATAGGAAATTATAAGTGTAGTGCAATTAAAGTAACTGATTTGTGTGATGAAGAGCTGAGGAATTACCATTTTGAAGAATTTCCACTCCAGAGAGTGTATTATGATATTGAAGGAAATATTGCTAAAAATATAGTTGGTTTTCGTGCTCATGTGCCTCATTTAGAAGATTATTGGCTTAACTGTGAAGACAAGCACTTGGTAAGAAGAAGAAAGTATGAAAGAATGACTTTAGGGTTTGCTCGAATGCTCAATATTTATGACATACCAGACCAATTGGAAGAAGATGATGGTCAGGTGTTGAACTAGTTTTATAATGATGATAGGGTATATGATGAACCTATTCCAGACCTAGGTGTTGATGATGAAGACATTACATCGATTGATGAATTTACTAGGCCAGTCCTAAGGTATACTCAAAACTGGATTAATGATTTTTGTGAAAGATTGAGAGAAAGAGGAATTGAACCCATCTTCTCAGAAGATAAAAGAAGAAAAAAAAGAGATAAAACTGTGTTTGAAAGTGGAGAGCCTACCAAGAAGAAAATAAAGACTAGTAAGGCTACTCTAGGTGTTAGAATTGAAGAAAGAACCCCTGAAGCAATAAGACAGGAAGTTCCCATAAAACCATTTGATAAATAGAAAGATGCAGAGACAGTTAAAGATAAATCAAAAGCAAGACCTAAAGGTGCATCTTCCTCTACAACTAGACCCAAAACAAGAGTAACTATTGATGAAGGAACAAGAGAAACAGGGAATGTTGGTAGGAAAACCAGGTCTGCATCTTAGAGGATTGCAACATTATTTACCTCTCCCCCTTCTGTTAATATGGCTAGTATGAAGCAAGCACTAGGCGGGACTCCTATAGCTTTGGAGTAAATTTTTGAAGAAGATGAAGCTAGAATCAATGAACAAGTAGATAAATGGGGTGCTATGTGGTAGAAAGTGCAAGAAAAGAAGTCTAGAGACAAACCCATGGTACACCCGGTGATAGAAGAAATTGAGGATACGAGCTCTAACCCCATAAATGTTGAAGAAGAAGATTTTATTCAAGGAACACTCATCTCAGAGGTAGGAAACCCTAGCGTTCTTGAAATAGAAACAGGGGAAACTGAAGAGCAGAATCCTATTGATGAAAGAATTGTTGAAGATACTCTCGATTCTCAACCTTCTCTTGGGAATGTGAAAAATGTTAATGAACACTCATAGGTCTTTGAAGAATTAGAGAAAGGCCATGGTGAAATTGAAATTGAAACTGAAATTCCTGAAGAATAAGCTACATAGTTTGTAGGAGATGGAACTGAAAGTGAAGAGAATCCTAGTGTAGCAGTAAATGAAGAAGATAACGTTCAGAGAGATGAATTAGAAAATATGGATAGATAGGAAAATTTAAGTCTCCAAACGAAGGAGGCAGTGTCAGATCCTATTAATCCCGAATCTATACCAGATAGTGCTAAAGAAACCCCCATTTCAAAAAATGTGGCAAGTCAAAGGGAAGAAGTTCCCGATTCAAGCAATAAACAGGGATAAGGAAAGGTTATAGAGGTATAACAAGATGATGATACACCTGATTGGTTAATTGTGGAATTATCTTCTCCAATAGAAGTGGAAATATTGCCTCTGAACCTCAATAATTTTATGCAAGAAGTAAGTACTCCTAAACCTAGGCGCAAAGTGAAGACAAAGCATGTCATAAAGAGGAATGCAGATGGCAATAGAACTATTTAGATAGCCACTCCAACAATTGATAAGGACAGACATGAAATAACGCCTAAGGAGTATAAGATTACAAGTGTTAATCTTGGAAACTCATCTTGGCGGAAAGAATTGGAGGAAATAAAAGTAAATTTAAATGCTATTGTTGCCAGAGTACAAAAATATAAACAAAAGAAAAGAGAATTGAAGGATCAAGTTGCTACCTTGGAACACTTTATTAAGTCATTGAATTTATCTGGTCGAGAACAAGTTGAACTGCCCCAACATCCGGTGTTGATGTCACAGGAGCAAGTGGATGCCATTGCTGCAATCTGTCATAAGATGAATATGTTTGAAGAATGGATTGAATACTGGGTAAAGCAGGGAGATGAATTTATTATAAATGCAATAAGAAAGTACAAGGAATCATTCAATCGTTCAAAAAAATTGAAAATATTTGAATATTAATGTAAATTTCGCCAAGAGCAGGTCATTGATGAAAGGAAAAACATTGAAATTTTCATATAGTTAGATATCCAAGAGTTAATACAAAATAATGTATTATCAGAACATGAAATCTCATTGCCAGGAAAATGGAAGAAAAAATTGAAATGGGAAGGTGACATGATAATACAATGTATTGAAGGATTTGAAAAAGTCACTGTTGAGTGCAGAAGATTGATTAGTGAAATTCAAGAATTTATTGAAATATTGACACGTCAAGGCTTTGATCCTCAAACATTAGGACAGGTGAGAAAGGAAGCTAAAGCTTTCAAGGAATGGATAGAAAGGATAAATAAAGATCCTGTTCAATTGCTGACGTGAGAGGTTATTGACGAAATAATACATTGCAAAAATGTTATAGTCAAATATGAAGCAGGCAAAGCATAGAAAAATGACATCATACTTTGAGTAATTGAAGAATATACTAGGCTTAAGCTTACTTGGAGATCAATACGAAGAATTTAAAAATAATGCATACATCAAGTATTAAGGACTTTCCAAGAGTATCAGTTAAAGAAAGAAGGAAGAATCCCAGAGCCTGAGTCATAAGCAAAAATGGAAAGAACCAAATACTGGATACCAGAAATATAATGAAGTTCATTTTTTTTTTAAATTTTAAATTTGTAGGTTGATCCCGGTCCCGATAGGTGTTTCTCATTCCGGTGTTGTGAAAGAAAGTTGGTAGCCTTGATGGATACAAAGTGTTCATGTTGAATTATGAAGAGAAGTGTTGCTGTAGACAAAATCAAAGCTTTAACTTATTCTAGAATGTTCTTGATGACAGTTGGCAGATGCCACGTGCGCATTTTAATTTGTGTTTCTAATTCCCTGGATAAAATTTTAAGTTGAACTTATGGGCACCTTGTTTCTATAAAAGGCCATCTCCTCACACATTTTTATTTTAAGTTTGGAATTTGTGGATGTCGGAGGAGCAAAAACTTCTTTTAAGTTTTGCTCTTTTTTCCTATTTTTTGAACCATTCTGGTGTAAAACTTTGTATGCACGTAGACAATCAGAGCTTTATGATAGCTACCTATCTTAGTATCTTTTGTAGCTAGTTTTGTAAGTTCGATCGAACAAAGACTGTATGCTACGTTGTCTAAGGGTGCATACAAAACCTACTCGGTGTCCATAAATGAAACCCTTTCTTTAAAATCTTGCACCGTTTTATACATAGTTGTGAAGCAATCTAGTGAAATATAAAGTAGTTTTCTCTATTTTGATTAATTCTTTGGGGCATCCATAGAGAATAACTGAGAGAAACTTTTATTTTTTAGTAATTTTATACTTTGTTTTAGAATACATGTTTAATATTTTTGAAAATGTTTCAAAAAATATAAGTGAATGGAAATAGTTTTGTTGAAAATCTTTTATTTTCCATGAAATTGCTGGATGCTTAATGCTAAATCTACTTAAGTGACAGCAAAAAATTTGTGATATTCATGAAATATTATGTTGAATCTTTTAATTGTAGGATGTTATTTGATGATGAAATAAAGTTTTATGTGAAATGTTTGTAATTCTTAGGAAAGCTAGAAATAACCGTAGTCCCTTTGAGATTAACAACAAATGTCACATCATTACCCGAGAGTGACCCTAGTGCAACCATGACCGAGTTATCAAAGAATTGGGATTGAACGAAAGTCAATATTTTCTCTGTGAATGAAAAATTTCCCCTTAGGTTGTCTTTGTTCCATATCTTTCAAGAAGGATAGGCTCTTCATGGTCTTGTCTGTGGAGATTTTATTCGATTTGTTTACTGCGAGTAAAACCGTCGTCAACAATAACTAGATTTTATAATTGAAATCAAATAAGCTGCCTAAAGGTTTGGTAACCTAAGAATCAATTTTTAATACTGATGATCAAGTTTGAAAGGATAAAGCCAACATGTCAGTGAAATAAGAGCACTATGAGCCCATAGAAATTTTCAGAGACAAGCTTTTAAAACTTGGCAAGGCATGTACTAAAGAAGAGCAACATGCTTTTATTTTACTTTTCCAGGAGTTTAATGATATTTTTGCTTGGGAGTATGGAGATTTGAAGGGCTTTAACCTTGAGTTAGCTCAACACACTATTGAGCTAGAACCCAAGGAAAAACTAGTGAGACAAAGGAAAAGGCCTTTAAATCCCAAGCTATAACATCTTATGAAAACATAGTTACACAAGTTGATCGAAGGTAATATTATCTTTTCAATTAAGCATACGTCTTGGGTTTCTAACTTGGTACCTGTTAGGAAAAAGAATGGTGAGATTAGGCTATGTGTTGATTTTTTGTGATCTAAACAGAGCCTCTCTCAAGGATCACTATCCGCTGCCCTCAATGGAGCAGATTTTACAAGTTGTTTCAGGTTTTGATAGGTTTTCATTGTTAGACGGTTATTCAAGGTACAAGAAGATTTTAGTAAAAGAGGAAGATCAATTCAAAACTGCCTTTACTACCAAATGGGGTACCATGGCTTACAAAAAGATGCCCTTTGGATTGTCCAATGTAGGGGCAACCTTTCAAAGAGCTATGGACATCGCTTTCCAAGGCCTTATAAATAAGTTTGTACTTGTTTTTTAGATGACATTACTATTTTTTCAAAGAATGCTAATGAACATTTTTATCATTTAAGGCAGATCTTTAAGAGATGTAGAGAATATGGAGTTTCATTGAATCCCAAGAAAAGTATCTTCGCTGTCCATGAAAGGAAATTGCTTTGACATATAGTATCAAAGGATGGAATTTCCATAGATCCAGAAAGGATAAATTCTATTCTTGCTTTACCTTTACCTGCTCACAAGAAAGGCTTACAAAGATTTCTTGGTAGAATAAACTTTGTAAGTACAGGTTCATTCCAAATATTGCTTCTCTTTTGCAACCTCTAACTTCCATGTTGAAAAGTTGAATGTTACTTTCAGTTGGACCAAAGAAGGAAAGGACAATTTTAATGGAATAAAGAATGCCATAGTTGTTGCTCCAACACTCATAAACCCAAATTTTGCTAAATATTTTATGTTATATGTATTTGGGAGTGTTGATACTATTTCAACTATGCTTTGTCAACAAAATGAAGAAGGATTAGAGCAGCCTATGGCTTTCTTTAGCCAAAATTTGCAAGATTATGAGGTGAGATAATCTTTTTTTGAAAAGGATGTCCTAGCTATAGTTAGAAGCCTTAAAAAATTCAAGCATATGCTTTCTAATAATAAGATTTAGTTGTTGGTTTCCCATCCTACAGTTAAGGATTTCTTGCTTAGCAAAGATATCAATGATAAGAGAGCAGGTTGGATAACTAAGGTAATGTAATATGATGTCAATATCAAGGTTACTAAGTTGGTTAAAGGAAAAGGTTTATGTGAGTAACTTTCTGGAAATGAAGAGGATAACAAAGAACTTGATGAGCAAGCTGTGATAGTGCTCAATAATGAGGAACAAACTGTTATTCCAACTTCTTCTACAAACTAGATCCAACAAATGATCCACTATTTACATACTGGTGACTATATTGAAGGTTTGTATAGAGAAAAAGAAGGTATTTTAGACTTCAAGCCATTCCTTATGCTGTCATAGATGGAGTTTTATATAGAAATAACTTTCATGGGGTTTTTCTTAGGTGTATTGAACCAAATCAGATTGAGAAACTTGCTTAGGTGTTTTGAACCATATCATATTGATAAAATTCTGAAAGAATTTCATGATGGGACTTCTAGAGGCCATTTTGCACCAAGACCTACAACTCTAAAGATCATGAGAGTTGGGTAAATTACTAGCCTGATTTGTTTAAGTATGCACATGCTTGGGTAAGAAAATGTAATAACGGTTCATTATTTGTAGGAAAGTAAAGGCTTGCAGCCTTGCCATTACACCTAATTTAGGTAGAACATCCCTTTGGAAAGTGGGGCCTTGATTTTATTGGACCAATTAATCCACCTTCAAGTGCAGGTCACAAATGGATATTGACTGCAATTGATTATTTTACTAAGTGGTCAAAAGCTGTGGCATTGAAGGAGGCCAATGAGACTGTTGTTGTAAACTTCTATCAGGACCTAGTTGCAAGGTTTGGTACTCTTGATTCCATTATTTCTGATAATGCATTGACATTTATTCATTTGAAAGTATCTGATTGGTCTATTAAGAATAATATATATCTCAATACTTCATCCAATTATTACCCTTAGGGTAATGGACAAGTTGAATTGACCAATAAGAACTTGATTAAGATCATCAAGAGGACAATTGAGGATAATTAGAGGACTTGGTATGAAAAGTTGAAGCTAGCCCTGTGGGCTGATAGGATTACTCCTAAAAGAGCTACATATAATTCACCATATGTTCTCACTTATGGAATAGAAGTAAGACTTCCAATTTCAATTGAATTGACAACTTTAAATTTAATCAAAGAGATGGAAATGTTAGAAGAGGAGCCTATGTAAATCAAGCTTGCATAGTTGATGGAGTTAGAGGAAGTAAGAAAAGAAGCACTCAGGAATTTAGAGATTCATCAGGCTCAAATGAAAAATACTTTTGATAGAAAAATAGTCCCAAGAGTGTTCAAGGAGGGTGATCTTGTTTTCAAGTGGGATGAGCTTAAAAGTAGACCTAGTACGCATACCAATTTTGATGCTATGTGGGATGGCCCTTATGCGATTATTGAATGCAAGCAACATAATGCTTTTTAGCTTTCAAAGCTTAATGGAGAGGTGTTACCTATCCCAGTTAATGGGATTCACCTCAAACGTTGTTTCTAAAGAGTAAAAGTTTGCAAATGTACATATTAGAGTATAGTTTTCAGTTAATAAGTGCTAATTGCACATCCATTTTAGCTCAGTTTTCATTTTCCAATAAGTGTTGTAGCACAATTTGTTGGCCTTGTTCTAAATAGAGCCATAGTAGTTGTTTTCAATTTTGTTTTATTTTTGTTCATTTTTAACATCTGAGTTACAAAGAAATTTTTAGAGAACCAAAGGACAGGAGTTGACTCCTATGCCCAATGGATCAGTTTATGCTACTAGTCTAAAATGCTTGGTAGACAAACACATAGCAGAGGTCGCCGAAAATGTTACCAAATCATGCTTTTCAGCCCAATAAGGTTAGGGTGGGACAACACTGTTGTTTTACTTTAAAGGAAAAGAAAGGTACATAATTTGTTTTGCTAAAGATACTCATTATCATGCAAGGATGCCATAAAATGAAATGTTTCAGTTTTCATTTATGTAATTATTTTATAGAAAGATAAAAGATTACACAAAATTTGCATAAAGTAGCTGTCTTTTTTATTCATTTTAGAAAAGTATGTTGATAAGTTTCCCACACAAGCCGTAGGAATAACTCAAATGATGCAACATAAAAGTAAATTATACATCTGAAGAGGAAAAAAATGATGAACACATGAAAGGAAAAGGGATCCATCATTGCCTGAATGATGAACCCTAGTGTTGATCTGCTGCATCTTCAGCTCCTATCATTGGTAAGCTTCATAAATTCTTGCAAGAAATAGAGGAGATGATGTTAGAGCTCAAGATTCCAATTCTCCTCATGTGTAATATCATTAGATATATGGCCTACTTTTCTGAAGCATTAAATTAGTTGAGAAATTATCACAAGTATCCAAGAAAAGCAAAGGATCATCAATCATCATAAGGCTTTGAGCTTCATTGTTTTTATTAACTTGTTTGTTCACTGTACAGGTATAGGTACATTTTCCATTGCAGTTTTACTTTGTTCAACATCACAGTATGTGGAGGAAAATATGGCTCCCACAAGGGTTGATCCCAACATACTGTCTTCTTAGTTACAAAAGAGGTAAAGTGTAAATTTCATAATTTAAAATAGGTGCAAGTTACAATAGTCACCTATTCACCATTGAAGAGCAACGCTAGTGGTAAAGGGCTAGAGAAGTCAAGCATCAAGATGTAGAGCCCATGGTAAAGGCTAGTAATAAAAGCTTGTAATGATAAAATGCAGCCTTAACAATTAACAACACTATCATCAAAATAGAACAATCATAGTGACCTCTGAAGGAGAAGCTATAAAGCAACCAAAACATTAAACTGTCATAATGCCAAACAAAAGACAATGGCATATTCAAATGTCAGAGGGCAGTCTAAACAGTGTATGACAGTCCATTAAGATTGCAATCCATGGGAAAGGACAAAAGAGTGATTACAAGCAACAATGAAGATTAAAGAAACAAAAAATGAATATCTGAGTTACAAAGGATGCATTGCATAAGAATCACTCCACCAAGCATGGTAGTCATAATGAAAGAATCAATAAGTGATCAATACTAGCTTAAGCATTGGTGTTACTTTGAGTAATGAAAGCAATAAAAGATGATTGCCATCAAGACTAAGGACAGTCACTCTCACAAAGAAATAGAGTGCATGAGTAATTTTGTGATGGTGAAGATAGATGAATGTTCCAATCATAAGCATGAAACCATAGATCAATCATAAGGGAAGCTAAATTGAACAATAGTTTGCATACAACCTTAAAATTCATGAATAGGGGTTTAGGTCTTTGGTGGAAAAAGTCACCTGCTTTCATGTTTCCATGACATGATATGAAGGTATGATAGAACATAAACTGGATTCTATAGGTAGAGATAGTCAGAGCAGCATGAGGATGGTCCATGGAATTACATTAAAGGACAATCAAAGCATAATATCTGAGCAAAAGTCATGACAACCCATCCATCATGATGCTGAAGTATAGTCAAAATTAATGATAGGATAGCTATTTAACTAGATAATTGACATTTTTTATTTTCAATAGGTGCCGCTACAAATACTTAACATTTTAGGTATTTGCATTATAGAGACCATCCTTGATTGAACTTATTTATGGGTGGGAGACAACTAAATACATCATCAACATTACTCCATACAATTCAACATAATGTGATATTAGTGGGAGATTAGACCAAGGGGCAGTGGTCATCAACAAAGCCTCTAATTGAAAGATAGGTTGAAGACATAATAAACCCAGAGACATATGATGGAAATGATTGGCCAAATCTAATGAACTATACATTGGAGCCATGCAGTTGTTTCCGATGAAACTCACAAAGTCATCACAAACAATTGTGATTTTGATTCTAGCAATCCATGGAGCAACGTAAGCTCTACTAATGTAGTAAATGAAGTTTCTCCTCAGTACAATGATATAGACATATATAATCTGTATCCTCCTAAATGCATTCACAAAAGCACTATAAAACATGCAAAGCATGGGGAGAACCAATTCAAATATACAACAAACAAGATGATGAGGAGGATGGCCGGTGGATATGATCCTTGGCTTGATAACTTTGTTCAATTTTATTACAATAGATATGATGTCCAGAAGCTCTTCATGTCATCAATAGCTCGTGGCTTAGATGTTGAAGCATATGCAACAATGACAGTCATGGAGTTATGACCCTAGACATCAATAGGGATAACTAAATCTTTACATTTCAAAGGAGAATACCACAAAAAAAAATAGATTTATTCATTTTCTTTTGTCATAATGCAGAGAAGCACCCAAAAAGTTTCTATCATAGAGCTGAATATGAAAAAAAGTTTATTACTTTCATGCAAGAAAACTTACCAGCAAAGAGAAAGAACGGATTCAACCATGTGAATTCCCAGAATTTGGAAAAAACTTCAAACCTTGGCGATGCAACATGAACAAACATGCAAAGCAAATGAAAAAATGCGAAATGAGCTTGAGTTAGGGTTAGGCATCTTTTGAGTTTCTAAAATGAACCCTAATTTAGCCGCCCAAGTGATTTTCATCACTTTATTTTATAAATTTACATTTTGACTAATGTGTTAATATTCCCCTTTTATTTTTTGCATGAGTTTAAAACAAAAATAGAAATGTAAAAATTATTAAAGTAATGAATTATAAATTACTTTAATAAATGTCATAAAAATGCAAAAAGGGTGAGCAAATCTATAACACATATTAAAGTTTATCTCAATTGATTACTTTAATATTTGTTTAACTTGTTTATCCTTGTTCTAAAACCATGCAAAAATAGAAGCGAGAGTTGAACTGAAGCTTTACGCATGCATTTGGAGATACTCAGAGTGGTTTTTCTTTGACTTTTAGTCAAACTAGAGTGATTTTGGAGTTCCCTTTGGTCAACCAATTTGAGAGAGGGAGTTTGGAGCTATTTTAGCTCAATTTCAATTAGTTACAAACCCTCATTTTTAAGATTTTCTCTTTTGCTCATGAGGAATATTGAGATAGATATTTGGAGTGCAGTTAACTACAAGTGCCACCTCTTGACACTTCGAGACTCATTTTGTATTAAAGGAGGAAAAGCTTATGTTTTTTCTTTAGTTCTTGTTTCTTTGCCTTTTTATTTTGCAGAGAGGATATTTGACTTGTAACTCAACATTTATTTTCACTTTTATATACAAAACAATAGTTATTTTAGCTTATTTTATCAGTATTTATAGAGATTCCTTCCATTGTTAAATAGAATCAAGTGTTTACCTTCTTATTTTCAAGTGTTGTGTGTCTCATGAATAATTTTGATGAATATTTAATGTGTTTTAATACTAAAAACTCTAAATTTTTGTCTTATTCATGGTTGCATGTACGCAAAAATAGTTAATAATCACAAGTCATAGGTTGTGCTAGTGATTTATCTCATCTTCCAAGTTGTGAAATACTATTTTCCTTCAGAAAAGATAAGTAAATCAAAGCCTTTTTATGAAATATTCATGTGATTAGATTTCCCAAACTAAGTTGTGTAAACAAATTATTTTAAGAAGTAGTTGTGAATCAAGCTGCAGATTAATTACATTTCGGTGCATTAGCTCCTAGAGTTAGCTTTTCATTTCATTAGTTATCCTTCTTCCCTTTTCCCACAAAAGATTCATTAGTTTCTAGGAGATTTAAAGGGGAACCAACCCATAATTTGGAGGTTCATTCTCACAGTAGGTCACCCACAACCAGAGTTTGATCCCATGTTGCATGGGATTGCTGAGTTTTACACTTAGTTAAAGGGCACAATCCTTTGTGTCAACAATAACCAAGTAGTTATTTGGGTATTCTTAATTCATTCTCATTGTATATTTACATCCTTTGATAGAATAACATTATTCTCTCATATTTGATCTCTCTCTCTTGTGCTTTCATTGAAGCTTCTAGATCTTGGGTGGCTACATATCCAACCAAATATTTCATGGTATAGAGAATTCTATACCAACTCTTACACTAAACAATCATGAAAAGGATAATACTAATAACATTGTAGATAGTAAAAAAATTAGAAAGTGAGAAAAAAGAAAGATTATCCTTGAGTTTTTTTAGGCTATTAGCCAATATGTTAATTGGTTCATTTGATTTACTAAATTCACATATACAAAAATAGAATGATAAAAACTACATCACTAGATATTCTTGGTATTTTAACTAAGATAGACACACATAAAGCTAGGGAGGAGCCCAAAGTCCTCTCTACCATATTTAAATATGCTTCAAGATTCAAGATAGTTGAAATAGCTACTCCATTGGTGTATAAGGATGATAAATAGTTAAGAGTAGATGATTATAAAAATTTACTACTATAAATATGGGACAATTAGACCAAAGAGCAAGAAAAATAGGTTCAATTAGTAGTTTCCATTATGGTCTTGAGGATGAATAAAGATGAGAAGATAAAGAAAGAATTAAATAATTTGATAGGAAAATTAAAAGGATACATCAAGCAACTAGCTATATGTTCATGTACAATAATTATTAATGGTTGCACATAGGACACCAAATAGGGATAATATACAAGGATTTATACAACTAGAGGAAAACTCAGTCCATGTAGGGGTAATGGATTTATCAAAATATTGGCTAGAGGATAGAGTAGAGTTCATGCAAAAAACATAAAAGGCTAAAAAATGTAGTACAAATGTAGTACAAACTAAGCTAGACAAGTCCAAGTTGATAATAGGACATTGACAAACAACTAGAGAAGCTTGGGAAATCATAGAGGGGGAGGATAGATGAAGATACCAAGCTACAAAAATAATTATTGGAGCTAAGGGATACTAATTCTAAATAAATATGGGTAATTGAGTAATAATAGATAGAGCTTCAACTCATCGAGAAATTGTCACACCCCTTGTTAAAAAAATGTGGAAATGATGATGGAGATAAGTTTTGAGTTGAAGTTCATTGCATCTACTCGACCCCTAAACAAAAAAGTGAAGGATGAAGTGGATGAAGTGATCCTATCCTTAACCTCCAAGGTTCCTAAAGTTAAATATCTAGTTGAAAAAATCTATTATCTTCTAAATGTGAAGCTAATGACAATCAACATGTAAAATAAGAGAGCAACAATAGTGAAGGAAAATGAGGTGCTAAGAAAGAATAAGGTCACTCTAAAGTGCTAGACCAAGTTAGCCACTTAGAGTAGGTCATGAAAGGATTGAGAGGACATGTAATCTCCATGGTTTAACAAGGGTTGCTCTCCTAATTGCTAGATAATGAAATAGTGCCCCAAGAAGAATTGAAAGCAATGTTCATAATCAAAGAAGGAAACTAGAAATATTTTGGGGGATGGGTGCATATGTCAAGAATCAAAGAAATAGAAGCAATCGTTTATCTACTTGCATATTTATAATTGCAAGAAAAGGTTGTTGTGGAAAGACTCAAAGGAATCTCCAATCAAGACATAATTGAACTAGATAAGGCATTTTAGGCCTTTAAAAGAAAAGAGTTTCCAACTAATATAGAATGGGAATTTTTAAAATCATCCTTGGAGAAAATATAATTACTCCATTGTTGAGTACTATTTTTTTTTTTTAGTTTTGAGCATCCCCATGCAAGCTTCTAGGTTCTTCCTCATATTTGAGAATCCCTTATGAGTTAATATATAGATATTTTCTCTCTATCCACCCATTTTGGATAATTTTGGGATAAATATTTTTCATTTATTCCCATTCTTCTTCAATTTATTTCATCACCAAGTGGAAAGATCATAATTTTCCAAGGTTTCAATTTACTTGGTTCTATGTAAGTTACATAAAATTTTCAAATACTCATAGGTTTTAGTTTTGATGATATCATTAATAAGTATGTTCAAACTATTGATCATTTGAAGATGTAATAGAAAGTAAAAAGTTAATAAGTTGATAATTTTGACACTCTTCACTAGTGCATTATTAGTTGATAATGAACACATCAACACAAGGGCCCCAATCTCTATTGGTGGAGCTACGATCATGATGGAAGCTTGTGATGGTGGTTCTAGGCTAGGGATGGGTGTTTCCTTGCTTATTCTTGGCATGGACTATGTGCTAGACGGGCTAGGCCCTCTTTCCATGATTGTTAATATAGAGTTTTCTCCTACTTGCTCCAAGGGATCGTAGGGCCTTTGCTATACTTTGTTTGATATATTGGTTTGTATTTTTATTTTTGTGCAATTCTTTGGTTGCATTTGTGGCCTTTGATATGTGTTTGGAGTGCTTTATTTCCTACAACATAGGGTGTTGTGGAGGTGTTATTGTGAGGGACCATGGACCATGTCTTATTTCTCACTAGGATGGTTATAGAAGGTCGTATGGTTATTGGTATTTCAGATTGCTTTCTTTGTGGAGGTTTATTCTTCTCATTGTTTAGTGCCATATTGTGGCTACATGGACCCTGACCTATTTCCTTGGAGGTTCTGGGCCTTTTTCCTATGGAGGAGGCACTCTTTTGTCACTATTGGAGTGATGTTATGGGTTTTGCTATTGTTTGCCCAGCCTTGGAGATCTTGGGTGTTGTTAAGTTGTGGGGTGCTGCCTCTATCACCTCTTTGTTTCTTGCCATCTCGGGGGTTATGTTTGGGGTTTTTTTGTAGAGAAGTTTGGTTACTCTTCTAAGGGTAGTGCTGATATTCATCTTCATGATGGCATTCTCTCGATTTTGTGCTAGATCTTGGTCTTTGAAGATCCTAAGCTTGGTTGCTACTTCTAGGGGAAATGTTGTTCTTCTCCTTTGTGCTGGTGTTCAAACCATCTATTGGGTTTTGGAGGGTTTGGCTCCTTTGTGGAGAGTTATGACTATTCTCTCATAGACTTGTGGGTGTTTTTGGGTTTTCTACCTTGGCTCTTTGTTTGGCATCCCTTTTGAGGTGGGATTTTCTCCTATTGAGGTGGATATTGTTATTGTCAGCTTGGCTTGGGTTTTGTTTTCTTCTCAATTTCTCCTATACTGCAAAAGCTAGAGTGGTTGCTAGGGGTTTATTTCCCTTAGCTTAGAGTTTCTTCTTTTCTCCTATTGAGGTGGAGATTAGTTGATGTTGAGTTCCTGGTCTTGCTCCTTTGGTTGTGACTATTGGGTTTTGGAAGCTATTGGCTTCTGCTTGTTCTTTTTTTGTCTTAGAAGTGTTGTGTTTTTTGAGTTGGTTTCTTCTTGTTGTTGCCTATTTTGTTGCAGTAAGTTTTGTATTACCAGTTCCATGCTCTAGTAAAAAGCATTGTTAGTGTTTTGTTCTTTCCAGGCTCACTTCTAGTGAGTCTCGCCTTTTTTTTTTCTTTTGTTGACTCAATTTTGTGAGTCATCTCTCTTTGCCTCCATGGCTGCTTTGTAATGGGTACCGGCCCTTCTAGACTTTAACATAAACAAAACATAAGGGCACCAATTTTTCAACATAGAAATAAGAGTTTCTAAAGGACCACAAAATTTTCAATCTTTCTCTCATTGATCTAATGACATAAATGAAATTTCAATTATTATGTCTTACAACTTAAAGTTATTGCACAATTGGATATAATATAGTGAGCTAGCAAGGACATGTGCCCCATGTCTTCTATCTTTTGAGAGAAAAGTAAGAGAAATGAGTCAATACCAAGTGCTAAATTTGTTCATAGTGCTCTTCCAAAATATGTTATTGCAATAGGTAATTACCATTTTAGTATTAGCTATGGATGACATGATGGATAATGAGGTGGGTCCATTTCTTTATCAAATAAAATAATGCTTTAATTTTTTAGTCATGACACTAGTGATCATTTTGCAGGATCAACAATATACACATCTTCTAAAAGGTTGACAATCTTGTTGCAATGGCTTTGCCATTGCACCAAAAGATTGACCTGTTAATGCTCGATACAAATGCAAAATTTATACAAGATCCATAGGAGGTGGTTAAGCCATGTTAGAAATCTACATTGGGATGGACAGGAACCAACCTATCCAAGGGGATGAAGCAACCAACCTTCCAAAAATCCCCTAGTGTGACCACAAGATTCAAACCTGTGACCTCGCTTTGATACCATTTGTTGCAATGAATTTTCGATTGCGCCAAAATATCGACTTGTTAACACCCGATACAAATGCTAGATTTATACAAGGTCCATGAGAGGCAGTTAAGTGATGTCATGAATCCATGGCAGGCTGGACAGACACCAACCTATCCAAGGGGATGAAGGCACCAACCTTCCAAGAAATCTAACAACTCTAAGGAGTTGTCCCATTTCTTAATTTTCTATACTTGAGCACTTGTATGACCACCAATAAAAGGGATTAGTTACACAAAATAAATAGTTGGCACCATGATGCTCTTCGTAGAAATGATAAAATTAACACATGTTTTTCATTACACTATTGGCTAGAAATAAAATAGGTACACTAAAGAAAAGTATTCAAATTTGTTGGATATGATTCACAAAGATACCTATCAGATGGAAAACATTACTTGAGTGTTGAAGATGAAAGTGTATGTTGGATTCTTCATTCTAATCTACTTTTTAAATACCATTTTATTCAATTGTGCTGATTTTTAGAATGCATTTATTTCAATAATAATAGATTAGTACTCTTTTGGATAGGTATGAGTATAAATATATATGTTATACTTTATATCCAGATCTTTTGGTGAAGGCAAGAAAAAAATTTAGAGAAGGAATTGTACTCTTTGTTCTTTGAGACTTCAAGGAAGATCGTAGTTTTCATTATAATATTTTTTTTTTTGTGAAATGTGACTATGTATTCTTGGCCTCTCACATTGGTAATAATTTAGATATTTATAAATCTCTTTATCTTGTTGTTCCTAGATATATATGGTTCTTGTCTATTATATCTTTCCTTTTCTTTCAGATTATTTTATGCCTTCATTCATATATGTGAACATTTGTAAGCTCAAGCAAAAATATAATCATGCTAATTGTAGATTATTTTATAAATCAAGTCCCACACTTGTAAAATTTCTCATGTTGGTATAGGGATGCATGAAAGGGAAAATATCAATATCAACATGATGCATAATATGCCTATAAAAATGTGCACAAAAGAACCTACTCACCTTTATTAGTTTTATAATTAAATCAATCAAGATGGTCTTTAAGGACAATATTTCAAAGTTTTTTAACTCGATCTATGAATGGGTTCTCCTAAGTAAAACCCCTTTGGTGGGTGGGATTAATAACAAGGAGAGATATTAAAGACAACATTCACCAACATGTGGTTGGACTTTATGGAGACGGATATTTATCCCTTTAAAATTTGAAGTGTATTCAAATGAAATTCCTTTTAATTCGCTAAATGAAATTAAGTGCAAATTGAATGTCTTTTAAATCCATGGTATAGCAACACGCCACATAAAATGTGTTAAGTTCACAACTAGTAGAAAGGGGTATGAAGCTTATAATTTAAATTTAAAAAATGTAATCTTTAATTTCATTGTCACACATCACAAGATTGAATTAGGTCAATCTTGAGCCACTCAAAGTGCACCTTGGGGTAAAATGATACTTGTGAGGTAGGGACAAATATATGGAAGTACGATTAAGGGTGCAATAATAATGGGTAAATTACAAGATGCATCAAATTAAGTGTGAATAGTGATAAATAAAGGTTGATAGAGAATTGGGGCATGACCTAAACCTAGCACAAAAGTATATCACTTATGGATATGTTATTACATTAAGACATTTCATAAATGCAAGCACAATTCTAAATGATAAATGACATGGATATACAATCAAGTTTATTTTTATTAATTTTAATGTTTCAATTTTTTTTGTGACTATAGGGTCATTGATTATTTATACTAGTTTTCATTTTTTATAATTAGGAGTATACTTCATGCGTATAATTAATACAAGTTTTCTATTCAATTCTTTAAGAAAAACTATTTTGAGTTTAATAGTGGAATAATTTTTCTAAGGTATATCTAAATTTGGTTCAAGATTATTTGATAGTCCATGTACACTCTACTTAAACATCACGCTCTTCAACAATCAAATGACCAATAACAATCTTACACCTCATCCCTACTAATAAATGATAAATAAATATCCTACTATTATTGACCAAATTTAAGGATAACTCTATGTAAGAGCTGATGAAACTTAATTCAAGTTCATACAAATATTTGGAAGCCTTTCAAAGGTATAGGTTGCAAGGCATGATATGTTGATAGAAAAAATACTCCACTTTGGACAAATTAATCAAACTGTCTTTGAACAACAATTATTGACCATTAATTTTGAATTAATGGCAACCAAACAATAAGTTTTTTTTTAAACTCCCAGAATTAATCTTCTAAGATAATTTTGTCTTAAACTAAACTAACAAGAATCATCTGTGTGCAAAACTTATTCTTAAGATAAATCGTGCAAAGGATCTTCTGTATCAATTTCAAGTAACAAAATATTTATAATTCTTGTCTCATCTTCAAAATCTTGTGTATTTCACTTGCAAACACTTTGAAAATTTACTTTGGAAAACCCTCCATCTTCAAGAGATTTTACGAATATGCTACAATCATAGCTTTCCATTAGGTAGCATCTCCTTGAGACATTTTTTCAAATAGTTCACGTTCCTTGTCTTTAGTTCCACATTTTGGATACATGTCTACGAGGGAAGTTTCAACTACAAAAAAAATTCCTCTGATGTATTCAAAATCTCCTATTTTAGCCTAGGCAGGGAGGATGCCAGCGAAGGTTGCAGAGATTGGCTTCACACCTACCAATTGCATTTGCTTGAAAGTTTCTAAAGCCTTTTCAACAAATCTATTTTGCGCATGAAATCACATTTCTTTGAGGCATTTTGTCAAACAACTCACGTGCTTTGTATATGCTTCCACGTTTTAGATGCATGTATAACAAATCATTTCCATCTACATTTGACAAAAAAAGAACCCTATCGTTTATGCTTTTATGAATACTTAAAACTTGTTCCAAATCTCCCATTTTGAGATAAGTTGGGAATGTGAAGATATCTACAATAAGTCAAATCAACTTTACCAGACAATCAAGGGCAAGGGGTTTCAGCAGATAATGGTTGTTTTGAATAACTACGTCGCTGTCAATAAGAGAGTCAACGACTAGATAGATTGGCTCTTACTTTGTAGGTTGATTTGGTTTCATATAAAACTCTTGTTTAAAAATAAAGTAGGAAACTGTAATGCATTTCCTTCACATTAAAAGAGAAAATAATGGGAAAAACAAAACATAGAAAATATGCAGTTTTTAAATAGCGTAAGCATGGAGGAAATGATTAGACACACCTTCATCAACAACTGGTGTCCAAGAAACTCAATACTACACAAGATTAAATAATCTTCAATGTGTGAACAATAGGTTTTCAAATGATAAAATAGTGTGCAGGATTTTGAGGTGGGAAATGAGAGCAGTTAAATCCTATGGTGGAAATGAAAAATGCAAATGATTAGGAGAGCAAGAACGAAAAAATGTAAAAATGGATGTAATGCTAAAAAAATGGGAAATGCTTGATTTAAAGGGCTGTGAGTTCAACCACCTAAAGAATCAACACTTAGAGTGTGCTCGTTAAGCCTGACTGTTACTATTAGTGCACATTCCTACTCTAGTTAAATATCATGAAATATGATAGAAAAATGTAATTATCAATCAAATAATTTTTTTTATAAGTAAGCACTACCAAGGGTAGCTCCCAATAATTGAATCACAAGGAAAAAAGTACTAACAAATGGGTAATACAAGTATTACATTTTAAGTGGGAAGCCTAAGAGGCAGTGTCCATCAAAAATCTCAAAGATCTGATCAATTTACTCAAGAGACAAGAAGTCAGTGTTATAGTAGAGGAAGACATTAAATGTTTCCATGTCATTTATTATGACACCATCTCGGAATAGTTGAACAATATCTATGGTGTCCTTACATCACAGATACCTACCATGGAGCCCATCTCAGGTTTGAAAGAACATAGTTGACCTTCATGCCCAACTTTGTGTTGGGGGTGGTAGGGGTGATGATACACAGCTTTGCTGCTATTACTGGACTGACAGACATAAATAAAACACACAGAAAATGCACAGAGTACGCACAGTGACAACAAGATAAACAGACAAAAATAAACTTGCATATATTCCTTGTTCTTTCCAAAATACAAAAACTCAGAGGATATTCTCTGATTTGCATAAACAAAATAAAGCTAAACTAATTTGGACAGGTGTCCAATGATTGGGTGCTACACTCACACCTCAAATACATAAACTACTACAATCCTGTAGCTGCAGCTGACAATGCGCTACGTCTGCTAAAACATTCTCTGTGCTGATGTTGTCATTGATCTATGCTGAACATTCCCTTTTTCCTCTGCTACTGTAGGGTCACCTTCAATACAAAAATCTGCTCTCTAAAATAACTCCAATGAATACAAAGACATTCCTTTTGTCTTGTTTCAAAATGCTCATGAAAATGAGCGCTTGATTCAAAATTCAAACTCACCTAACACATTAATTGCTACAAGTGTTCGTTGGCCTTTCAAGCTCAAAAAATGAGCGCTCCTTTTGAATTTCAAATATATCTACCATATTGAATGCTTGAGGAATACGTTGGGGGGGCAACTTGAAAGTCTTCATTTTGACATAGGGCTGACTTGGAAAAATCTGCTGACTACAGAGTATAATATTCCAACACTCCCCCTTAATTTACAGGTCAGCTGTCACTCTATTGTACCACGCTTGAGGTGCTTGTTTTAGCCCATAAAGAGCTTTTTGGAGCCTATACACTTTGTCCTCTTGCCTTGGGACTTCATAGCTAGGTGGCTACTCCACGTACACTTCCTCCTTCAGTACTCCATTTAAGAAGGCTGACTTTACATCCATCTGCATCACTTTCCATTGATGTTGTGCTACAACTGCTATGACTGTCCGCACTATTTCCAGCCTTGTAACTGGTGCATATGTCTCATCATAATCAATACCGGGCTGCTGTTTGTACCCTTTCACAACAAGTCTTGGCTTGTGTCTTTCAATTTTCCCTTCTACAGTACACTTGGTCTTATAGACCCACTTCACTCCAATCACTTGCTTACCCTTGGGTAACTCGGTCAACTACCATGTTTGGTTCCTCTCTATAGCCTCCAACTCTTCATCCATGGCTTTACACCATTTGTCTTCTTTCACCGCTTCCTCAAAGTGTGTTAGATCACTATAGGAGAATAGTGCAAAATCCAAGTTCTCATCAAAATCAACATGTTGTGTGCTGTCATAGATCTCCCTCACACTCTTTGTTTTTCTTGGCATCAATGATGCGAGTGTAGGATCTGAATTTTCTTCCGAACTGCTGCTACTCTGACCTCTGGAGCTACTGTACTGCTGACTGTTGGAGCTACAAATCTGCTGAATTCTGGAGCTGATAGTCTATTGTCTTTGTTCAGTACTACCAGACTGCTGTCTCTGCTGAACATTGCCAGATTTACTGTTTTGCTGCAGATCACCGGAGCTGCTATTTTCAAATGCTCTATAGTGGTTTCTTGCTGAGATATTGCTCTCTTGAGCTCCCTCTATGTTGCTATCATCTGCAACTTCTTCATCATCAAGGGGTATTGTAACTGAAATACTCATGGTGTCATCCACTGTTCCATCCCATGCTTCATTCTCAATGAATATAACATCCCTGCTGATTACTACTTTCTTGGTGATGGGATTGTACAATTTGTAGGCTTTTGAATCCTCACTATAGCCTATGAAGATGCATTTTTCTCCTTTGGCACGAGTGTGTATGCCACACACCCAAATATCCTCAAGTGTTCAACACTCCATTTTTTGTTTGTCCACGCTTCTTGTGGAATCCTATCACAGACAACTTTTGTGGGGCACCTATTTAGTATATAGATTGCTGTTGCTACAGCTTCTCCCCAAAATATGTGTGACAACCCTTTTGCTTTTAGCATACTGGCCGCCATATCTTGAATGGTCTTATTCTTCCTTTCCGCCACTCCATTTTGTTGTGGGGTATACCTAGTTGTGAATTGTTTGTGAATGCCCTCATTCCTACAAAAAATTAGGAATTCATTGGAGATGTACTCTCCCCCTCTATTTGTTCTAAGGGCTTTGATATAGTGACCACTCTCCTTCTCAACTGCTGCCTTAAACCACTTAAACTTCTTGAAAGGCTTCTAATTTGTTTTTCAAGAAATAGACCCATATTTTTCTACTATAGTCATCTATGAAAGTCATGAAATATGTATTTCCTCCTAAGGTGGGGGTTTTCATGGGTCCACACAAATATGAGTGCACTAACTCTAGTGGTGCCTTTGCTCTCCTAGAATACCCAGATTGGAAAGGTTGCCTATGTTGCTTTCCTAAAATGCAAGCCTCACACTTGCCATTAGGTTCTACAATGGATGGTAAACCCCTAACCATATGTTTTCTAGATAATAAACTCAAACTTGAAAAGCTTAAGTTCCCATACCTTAAATGCCATAGCTTGGATGGGTCTTTGATGACTGTCTTGAATGCAGACTGCTATTTGACTGCCAACTGTTCTAAAAGTGCTGTCAGTGCCGGTGAACAATGTTGTTGCTGACTGTTTGCTGTTCCTGTCGCAGACACTATGTGCATCCAGAGAGGAAACATTCTGTTTCTCATCATCTGCACTACAACCATCACTCTTTTGCTGCCTCCTCTATCAAATATCTTGCATTCTCCATTCTCCATTAGGATCTTGTGATCGTTTTGGACCATTTGTCCAATGCTCAATAGGTTATGTTTTATGCCTAGGGCATAATAGACATCCTGGATTTGCTGTCTTTCACCATTCTTGGTTTGGATGCTGACTACACCTTTTCCAATGACGGGAACCTTCTCATCATTTCCCATTTTGAACTCAGTTTTTAGACTGCTGTCAATGGAAGTAAAGAAATTCTTGTTACCACTCATGTGATTGCTACATCTATTGTCCAAGTACCATAATTCATCATTTCTACGCTCAACAAGGTTGCATACAATGAAAACATGTGACTGCTTGTCATTTTCAGCTTTGTTTTCATTTGCTACACTAGCATTTTGGCCTCCATGGTCACGCTGCTTTTTTCTACACTCACTAGCATAATGGCCATATTTGTGACAGTAATAACACTGCACATTGCTTTTGTCACTCCTTTGATTTGAACTGCTGTTCATCCTCTGGTTCTGGTTTGCAGATGTGCTGGTCATCGCCTCTGTGCTATTAGAACCACATCTTCCAGAATTGTTTCTGCCTTTGCCTCTTTGACCTCTTCCTCTATTGTTTCTTCCTCTTCCATGACCTCTTGCATTGGTCTGAGCTTTGAATGCTTGCTCTAGGGAAGGAGCGGATCTGTTTAACCGCTGCTCATGGGTTTGTAGTGAACCCATCAACTCATCTATGGTCATTTGAGACAAGTCTTTTTCCTCTTCAATGGCAACTGCTACATAGTCAAACTTAGTAGGCAGACTTCTTAGGATTTTCCCAACAATCCTTTGCTCTTCCATTGTTTCTCCATTGACTCTCAACTGATTTACCAGGGTTGAAACCTTAGTGTGAAAATCTGAAATGGACTCATTATCTTTCATTTGTAGAGTCTCAAAGTTTCTTCTTAAGAGCTGCAACTTAGCTAACCTCACTTTGTCAATCCCTTTGTAGCTATTTTGTAATATATCCCAAGCTTGCTTTGAGTAATTTGCTGTTGCAATACGTGGGAAGATAGCCTCACTCAAGGCTGCCTCAATTAGATTGAGGGATTTGGCATCCTTCATTCTTATATCTTTCAACTGATTCTTTTGTGCATTTGAAAGGGCTGCAAATGCATTTGGGTCAGTGATATCATTGAACCCATTTGTGACCAACTCCCATAGGTCATTTGCAACTAAGATGGTTCTCATCTTCTTAGCCCATATGTCAAAATTTTGTCCATCAAAATGTGGTGGCTGCTGCCAACCTTTGTTCTCACCTCCTGCCATATTTCTTCTCTCAAATTTGAGAAAACTTAATGCCTAGATAACCTAGGGCTTAACCCACAATAAACAAACTGACTGACTGTCTGACTGTTTGCCCAAAAAAACAAGGCTCTGATACCACTTTGTTGGGGGCGGTAGGGGTGATGATACACAACTTTGTTGCTGTTAATGGACTGATAGATAGAAATAAAACACACAGAAAATGCACAGAGTACACACAGTGACAACAAGATAAACAGACATAAATAAACTTGCATATATTCCTTGTTCTTTCCAAAATACAAAAACTAAGAGGATATTCTCTGATTTGCATAAACAAAATAAAGCTAAAATAATTTGGACAGATGTCCAATGACTGGGTGCTACACTCACACCTTAAATACATAAACTGCTACAATCTTGTAGCTGCAGCTGACAATGCGCTGCGTCTGCTAAAACATTCTCTATGTTGATGCTGTCACTGATCTATGCTGAACATTCCATTTTTCCTCTGCTGTTGTAGGGTCACCTTCAATACAAAAATATGCTCTCTAAACTAACTCTAACGAATACAAAGACATTCCTTTTGTCTTGTTTCAAAATGCTCATGAAAATGAGCGCTTGATTCAAAGTTCAAACTCATCTAACACATTAATTGCTGCAAGTGTTCGTTGGCCTTTCAAGCTCAAAAAATGAGCTCCTTTTGAATTTCAAATATATCTACCATATTGAATGCTAGAGGAATATGTTGGGGGGCCAACTTGAAAGTCTTCATTCTGACATGGGGCTGACTTGGAAAAATCTGCTAACTGTAGAGTATAATATTCCAACACTTTGAAGGCATGGAATTGTGGGTGAAAATTTTGCCCCATCGATGATGCTCCCATTATTAAGTAAGATACTCTTCGTACACAGAGCAAGCATGAACATGCTCATCATAAAAGATAAATAATCTTGTAGTTTGGGTGAGAGGATCCATTGAATGAAATTTGAAATCAAATTTTATCTCCATGTAGGATGCTATTGTTGTTGAAGACAACCTTATGATATGTTAAATAGCTGAAGGCTCAAATGGACAATAATAAAGGACTGCTATCAACCAGCCATGTGAATCATAAGAAGAGCAAAGAAATCACAGTTTGCTACCAAAACAAATTTAACACTATGCCATTCTGTAGCCATATTAGATAATTTGTAGGGATCAACCTACATAAAACTACAATTTTCTAGGAAGTCTTCTACCATGTTCACCTCGTGATACATGTGAGATTAAATGTGTTCAACTTTAACCTGTTGACCATAACCAACACACTCTAAGTGTTGAACCTTTAGATGGATGATGTGGCCCCCCTTAATTCGTCCTGATTACCATTTCATTTCACCATTCCCATTCGTTGTTAATCCTGCACAAATTTTAATTTTTAAAACTGTTTTCTTCCAATTATAACATCTCCATATGCAACAAACATGTTTCCAAGCCAAACAATTTGAACTTGCACTCATATTTATGGCCTATGCCAAAATAGGAGCTTTAGAATAGGGTATATACATCCATCATTACTGTTGGAAATGCTCTAGTTGACATGTATGCAAAAAGAGGAATATAGACAAGACACATGAATTGTTTGATAGGATACCTCAAATAAATGTGGTCTTGTTGAACACTATGATTGTAGGATATACAAAATATGTGTTTGTTGAAAATAATTTAGAAAATTTCAATCAAATGTAATTGGAAAGTCTCAAGCCAGACTCCACAATTGTTGCTAGCATCCTCTCTAACTGTGCTAAAATGGGAGCTTTGGAATTGGGTATGGACATCCACCACAGAGCTGAGGAAAGACTTTGTCAAATTTTGTAACTGCAACTACCCTAGTAGAAATATATGCAAAATGTAGAAGCATAAACAAGGAACATGAACTTTTTGACAAAATACCTCAAAGAAATGTGGTCTCATTGAATGCTATGATTGTCGGATATGCAAAAAAATGTTTTTGTTAAAAAGGATTTAGAAACTTTCAATCAAATGTAATTGGCACATATAAACCCATACAATATTTGTTAGCATCCTCCTTGCCTATACCAAAATGGGAGCTTTGGAATGAGATATGGGCACCCACCATAGGATAAAGGAAATGAATTTTTTTAGATGTTGTAGCTACAACTTCCCTAGTAGACATGTATGCAAAATATGGAAGTGTAAACAAGGAACATGAACTATTTGACAAAATGCTTCTAAGTGTTGTTTATAGAATTCCATGATTGTAGGATATGTAAAATATGGAAGCATAAACTAGGCACTTGAACTATTTGAAAAAATGCCTAAAAAAATGCAATGTTCTAATGGAATGTCTTGATTGTAGGATATTAACAAAATGGGTTTGTTAAAAATGCTTTAGAAACTTCCAACCAAATGCAATTGGCAGACCTGTAAAGCTAGACTCTACAACCTTTGTGAACATCCTCCTAACCTATGCCAAATGAGAGCTTTAGAACAAGGAATGTCCATTCATAAAGCATAAAGGGTAGAGGAATTTTTTTAGAGGTAGTTACAACTATTTTGGTAGACATGTATGCAAAATGTAGTTACATATTCTAAAACCTATATTCAATTAGAGAAATATTCATACCATATTCAACTTGTATAGTGTTTTTTGTTTGAATTAATTATTAAATGGGACATCAAAAATAAATTTAAGAGGTGATGAAGGGCATAAGACATGGGTATGTAATTGATTGACTCACCAACTAAGAACATCTAATCAAACATGATAGTGTCTAAAGGGTGTATGACTATCTTCCTAGTTACTTGGAAAAATATTTAAATTGATAACTTTGTACATAATAAACCTCTACCTATTATGGTAGGATATAATAAGTGGAAAATATTTGAATTTTGGTTATCTTTCATAACAAAATTGATACAATAACTCTCTTCTACCTTAGTGACAACCCCTCGTATCTATATTTTAGTATTTGTACAACCCATTATCTTCATTAAGGTTTAGGTAGGACTTTGATTACAAATGTGATTAACCTTGAATCTAGTGTGGTTTTTTAAGTCCCTTTGAATATTGAAGGTTGTCTCCTTATATAGGAAATAAAGGTTTAAAGATAAGACAACCCTTCTTAACTTTTTGAAGTCCCTTTGAATCTTGAATATTGTCTCCTTATGTAGGTAATAAGGGTTTAAAGATAGGACAACACTCCTTGATTATCGACTTCCTCTAATGAAACCATTTCTTTCATGACATTGATTATAGGAGTTATATTAATAATCCTAAATGATAGTTAAAACACGATTATTACCCTAAATTAATTATTAGAATGGGACATGATAGTGCTCATGACTTGATGAAAAATATTAAGGCATATAGCTAATTTTTTACTATCACAAGATTTATGACCATAGTGTAATAGTCCTTTCAAGGTAATTGTTTATGATTACACAATGAAGTGAAGTAATAAGTAAAAAAAAGTGCTATGCTATAATGAACTATATCCTTTCTTGATGACAATCTACTTCATATGTTTGATAATATTTTGTATTTAAACAAATTCTCGCATATTTATGAATAAAATATTGAGACATTGATGACAATGCTTCAATGGTATGGGATTATTAATGGAGATATATTATCCTATGGATGACTAGGTGCATGGAATTTACCATGATAATACTTCTCTCATTTCTGGTAGTCATTGAGGCAATGATGATTATCAGTATGTCTAGAGATCAATGTTAGTGCTTGAGGGTAGCAAGGTCCCGAGTGCCATAATTAGTATTGGTATTGATGATAGAAATTTCCCCTTAATAATGTAAGAAATTATAATAGTTATATAATAATTTGTATATTTTGAATATTACTAGTTACTATGATGCTTTTGACTTGAGAAGACCCATATAACACAACATACAATAATAATGTTTCTAAGATTAAGGACAATCATGATTTTCATGACCATATGAGTAACTATTTCTATTATGATTATGGCTATACAATAGCCTTGGGATAATGTATTTTGTAGCTTACGTAAGGCTAAGTCATTAAGATCTATTGAATTGAGTCCCTTAAATGTCTTTCTAAAACCATGATTATCATCACTCATGTCAGTGTCCTCTTTTATAATTCTTCAAAACTTTATCATGATTTCCTCTTAAATTTAAATGAAACCATGAGACTTAGGGACTTACTTATATAGATAGAACTATCCATATTAATACTATGATATTTGCTAACAACCCAACTTACTTCCTTTCTTGTAAATTCTTTAGGGTGGTTTTACAACAATCAATGAGAAAATGAGCTACAAGTTTATGAACTAAGGTACATAACAATCACGCATATTATGATATCTTGACATCCTTCATTACTAAGATGAGGACCTTATCATTGGAACAAAAAAATTATAGTTAGTTTATAACTTCACGCTCAATAAAATCAAACAAGGACAATCATATACATTATTTATGACAATATGTTAACTTAATAACAAGGTTATATTAGTGATAGTAGATGTATTTTGGGACTATCTCCTCTATATATGTGTGGTATGAAATTTTTAAGTGATAATAAATTATCATAAAAAGCATCTTGGGTGATACGAAACTAGCCAATTGGTGATTACTATCCTATAAGAGTGAAATTGTAGAGATTTACATGAAATGATCTTGGTCTTGATACTAGCATTTATGAAACTCTTACTCTTGATGAGATAGTCCTCTTAGTTTTCATGGTTAAAATTCTAATTGATGCCTAACAACAAGGTGGAAACCTTCATAATTTAGTACCTAATAAAATCATACATAAAACCTACTATTGTTATTGTTGTTGATTATGATAACCTTAAAAGGACTATCTAGGCACATGACCATCCTATAAGATTCATAGTAGCCTTAATAACCGTGACTATCCTAAATGTTTATGGATTTAATGATTTCTTGAGAGTATCCTTTTGTCCTATTGTTTTTCTCTATGATGGCACAATGATAACACATAGGAAATTGGCGATTTCTAATTGGAAGATTCCACTTTTACATCTGAGGTTGTTAAGTCCAGTTTAAATGCTAGATTTAGTACTAACTGGAAGCCCCCACCTTTAGGATGGGTTAAAATTAATTTTGATGGGGTAGCTAAGGGTAACCATAGTCCTTCTGATTGTGGGGGGGTGTTGAGGAATGAGGATTGCAGGCTCTTGGGTGCGATGGCACTCCCGTTGGGAAATCAGACAAATCACTGTGTTGAGGCTAAGGCTATGTTTATAAGTATTAAAATTTCCTTAGATAAGGGCTACTCTAAACTATGGGTGGAAGGAGACTCTTTAAACATCATCAACTATCTATGTGGAATCCAAAAGCCTAGTTGGAGTGTCAATCAATTGATTAAGGATGCTATTATGATGTTGAGCTCTTGTGAGGAAACTTGTGTTTCTCACATATATCAAGAGGGAATTCATCAGATTTTTTTTTTGCTAATGAGGTTGTTAGAATTAATGAGTATAGGGCACAGGAGAATTACTCCCTCCTTCCTGAGGCTATTGAGATTTTAATGTGAAATGATAGATTTGGTTGAGATTATGTGTTGGTTTTATTTTACCATTAGTACTGACATTATACTCACACATTTTGTGGGTATTGCTTGGCTTGTTGGCTCTCAGTTGAATGCTTCTTTCTAGGAATTTCTGCTACTAGTTTTTGTTAATACGGGGGGTGATCGAAGTAAAATTGAGCCCCATTCCTATGCTAGTCGAAGGGAGAAGAAGAAAATTTGGAGGATCCTCAAGCATGGTAACTTTATGGATTTCTTGGAAAGGCTTCATGGACATGACCCCAACGCTTCAACAAAATTTGTTTCATATTGGCACAATCAAAAGCTCAAGATCAAGGGAATGGTATTTTACATCAATGAGGAGCTTATAGATGCTATGACTGGGATGCCTATGGTTGGCTGCAAATTCTTCAAAGATAAGAAGAGCAATGAGGAGGCAGTGGCTCAATTCTTTAAGGATGATGAAAGGAAAAAACTCATCAAGATGCATTCTTGGGGCTATGAGCGGACATCTCTCAAGAAAATATGAGCAGATATTGCATAAATTATCATGCGGTATGTGACTTTGGAAGGCAGGTTTACTGTAATCCTAGGCCACCATTTTACTCTTTTAAATCATTTTAGGCATGGGCTATTTATTTATTTTCTTTTCTTTCTCTTGTCCTTGATGGAGGTCTCTGTGTATACGCATTTGAAAAATAGGAGGGAACTTATCTTGCATGAGCACCTCATCTTGTTAATTATGGAGCATGTGAAAGCCCTCATTCTTGCCACATCAATTAAGGGAAACAACAAGACTTTAAGTGATGACTCTAGCTCGTCCAGTTCAAATACCATCATGGCTGAGGAGGAATGAAGAGGGTGAAGATGGGTCTCCCTCCCCTGTGGTTGCCCCTTCTAAGAAGAGAAAGAAGGGAAATTCTAAAAGAAAATAGGCATCCAAGAGGCTTATTATTTAGGAGTTAGAGTCCTAGTCTATTGGAAACGATATAGAGGTGGGTTCTGGGGATTCTAGGTCCAAGGATGATGTTGTGGCTATTAGATAGGTTGATGTTGAGGCAGGAGGTAAGGAGGAGATTTTACAGGAGAATGTTGTGATCATGGAGACCAAGGAGAAGCCTAGAAGGGATTCTAAGCATATTGCCAAGATGAGGAGCCAGGCCAAAAAAGATGTTTTAAAGGACACCACAGAGCATTGCAAGGAGAAGGCTCTTGAGGAGAAGACAGTTCAAATTGATGACTCCTCGGTTTGAAACACAACAAGTGTGGAACTTGTGCAGGAGGAGGTGGGTGTTAAGTAGAATCCTGAGAAGCTAGAACCTCTTAAGGTTAACCCCCTATTAGAAGAATTCTCCTATCTCAATGATGAATCCACCTCAATGTTTGAACTCCTTGACATGGCGACGACAGGGGCCACTAGTACTTTCAAATTGGAAAAGTGGACTCTACAAGAATTCAATAGGGTTAACATCAAAATTAGGGGATTGAAAGAGAATGTGCATAATATTCCAAAAGGCTCTGCCTTGGATATTCTAATTGATAGAATTGTTGATCTTGAGTGTTCCCTCTCCGATTTCAAGTCCTTATGTGAACAACGCCTAGCTAATTTAGAGGCCAAGGTGTTGGATACCAACATAGACATCAGAAAATTGTTTCATTCCTATCATATTTCTGTTAAGAATATCGCATATTCATAGGAGGTCCTATTCTGCAAGATCAATGAGCTAAGAGAAGACCGACTGTATTTTTTTGAGCTAATGGAGAAGGATCAAGTGACTAAAGGAAAAGGGAAAAAAGTTGGAAATGACGATGTCAAAGGCCCTGCTGCTAGAGGGATGGGTAACTTGAGGAAGACATTTGAGGACAAGAAAAAAGAATTTTTGGACATGATTGGCCTTCATAGGAACCGAGAACTTGAGGTGGCCAACACCTTAAGAAACATGAAGTAGTGTCCATTTTTTTGTTGTTCTTTGTTTGTTTCTTTGTTGTTGGGTTTCTATTTATTTCCTGTTATTTTGCTACATTTTTGTTGATGGTTGTTGCTGATAGTTTATTGTTACATCTTTAGAGCAGCATTTTGTAACTATAGTTGTAAAGGGTTTCGGGTCCCTTCAAAACCTATTTTTCCCATATAATCAAAACACATAGGAAATTAAGTGAGCATCTAGCCTAATTATGATAATAACCTAGATTGATTGTAATCTTATGGAAACAATGGTACTCCTAGCTGCCATGAAATAATTATCTCATGTTGATAAGAGGCATAAAATCTATAAAAGTGATCCTTGACTATATTTTACTTCTTTCCATGATAAAATCCACTTAACTATAGGCTTCTTTGTTGTCCTTAACTCCATCTTGACAATTCCTAGAGTCAATAATGGCTTTGTGGATAACACAAAAATATTCTAAAGGTGATCCCCATGATGCTATTGGGATAGCCTAAGCAAGGTTATAGTAAATTACTCATTATATAACATCTTGTGCCTATGTTTGATAGTGTTATTATAGGTGAATAATTATTTTGGATGGTAACTTTATGTCTAAGTAGCTAGCTTCTATTCTATTGCATTATTTCTTCAGTTAGGTACTATCTTGTTGTTGTTGTAGTAATCCTAGGATGTTATTTATCATTGGAAACATGGTTTTTCCCAAATGGTGTTGAATATTCCATCTAGTTTTGTGACATTATTTATTAGTAAACTATTACCCTTGCGAGGAATAATTTTTACACCATTTATAATCATAGAGTTGGTCAAGAGAGATAACTCACTATCTAGGGTTTGGTAAAAGTACATGTCAAGGTTATTTCAGTTGCTACGAGTGTTGAATGTTGACCACCCAAATAAAAATACCATATTTACTATATAAGACACAAGAGAGATAACTCACTATCTAGGGTTTGGTAAAAGTACATGTCAAGGTTATTTCAATTGCTACGAGTGTTGAATGTTGACCACCCAAATAAAAATACCATATTTACTAAATAAGACACTCATGTAGGATGATATTTTTTCTCTCTACAACCATACTTACACCCTAATGGTAAAATATTGACTAATATGAAATAAGCTTCTTTATGGATTGAATGAATTTCTTGGATATAAGCAATGATGTTGGCCTTTATATAATCATTCCAACTACACAAAGAAAATCAAATTTATTATATCCTATAGGATTAAATAGTCACATGCATGTCAAAAAATAAGTCACCATACTAAAATGATATAAGTTCTTTCAAGAATCTCACAAAAACTAAACCCTTATAATTCCATCTTTGCCCATGGTTGAAAAAATATGCATCTACAACATATTTTATCTCACTTTCTTGAAATGCTAAGACACATTAATCAATATTTTCATGTAGAAATAAAGGGTCTTGAAAAGTATGATGCTTCCTTGACATTGAATTTCAAAATGAGGTTGTAAATCATTGCAATTAGTTAAACCTATGGTTAAAATCCAATAAAAAATATATATTTCAAAAAAAATTCCACATTCCAACACCAATTACACATAGTAAAAATGTAGTTTTATCTTTGCAACAACCATAGGGGGAGTTTGATATCATACATCACATGTTTCAGATCTTGTAGTAAGTGTTAGGCAACAAAAAATTCCTTGTATAGATTTTAGAAGGGTTATGGATCATACTTGAAAACTATAGCTTTTTTCATGATAGTTGGGTGAGGGATTTCAAAACATACCAAACTATCGATTATAGCCCCCAAATTAGTGAGAAAGTATAATGTGGTCAGTGATAGATACTAAAGGGAATCTAATGGTGCATTCAAGGTAGGTGATATATCCAACAATCCTTGTTCAACATTTCATTTTAAACTACCTTCTTTCCATCCTTTAAAATTTAAATTCTTGGCACCAAATATTATTTTGAAAGATAATAAAGGGTTTCAAAGTTTCAAGGAGGGTTTGTAAAGGTTGTAGATACTCTAAAAAAAATTCCAAGCTATTTCCAAGACTATTTAATGCTTTCATAAATTTTTTAAGCGGTTAATCTCATGGTGAACACTTAGAGACTTTTCTAATGTATGAAAAATAGTAATATAGCATAAAAAGTCTCCTTAAACACTCATATTAAGAATTATAACCACCTCAAGAATTCCAAAGATAGTAACCTAGAAACTAGCTAGGAAAGAAAATACAAACAATAATATCCTTTGAGACTAGCTTCTGTTGTAATATTGAAGCCTATTTTTGTTTCCAAGTATTAATAAATCCTAACCACCAATTCCTCAAGAAAATTATTGAACATGGATATCTTAGAGTATATATATCTAATTGAAAAATTTCCCCAAGAGGAAAACCTTGGAAAGAGTCTTAAGTATGGGAGGTTGTTGCTTGAATTAATTATAATAATTCTTAGAGTCCCTCATGAGAATTTATTTGATACTATCCTTTGAGAGTAGCTTTCCTTCTAATATTTAATCCTATTTTTGTTTGAAAGTCTTAATAACTCCTAACCATCAGTTCCTCAAGATTTTTTTTGATTATGGACATATTAGAGTAAATCCCTAATAGACATATATCCCCAAGAGGAAAGAAGCCTTGGGAATAATCCTAAGTCAAGAAAAAATCCTATTCATTACTCTATCAAGTGAAATCTAAGTCATTGATTGACCAAAGTTTATCACATTGTGATTCCTATCCTCTAAGTGGGAATTTGAATGTTCCCCTGTAAAAAACTAGAACTGAAATTATGTTAAGTTAAAATTTAAAGGATCCTCACATTCACTAGGAGTTTTATCAATGAATAAGTGTCAAATCCAAACCCAAGATCTTGAGTAAAATGAAATTTATAGATATTCACATATGTAGGAAATTTTAAATATAATCACATTTCAAGATTGAAATTGAGTGCTCTAATAAGTTTAAAATTTTAAGGATTCTTATATCCTTGGTATGCTATTATTCATAATGTCATAAGATTTTTGAAACTAAGAACTTGTGCATGTTATAATTTATGAAGTTCCCATGTTTGTGGTAAGCACTAGCATATTTTCTAACTATTGATGCCCCAATTGAATCTATATCCATTGATATGCTAGAGTGAATCTTCACATACATGTGTTCATATATATATGAGGGTTGGAAGCTAATTTTTAGTAAGTTCTTACTCGAGTGCACAAATAAATCAAATTTAGTAGGGTTCTTAAGTTTGTGGAACAATAGAGATAAATCCTTTAAGTTCCAAAACCAATCTCCCAAATAAATTAGGATTGATAATATGTTTATGCCTAAGATGTTGAGAGTCAAGGAACCTAACGATTAGTGCATGCCATGTGTTTGCATTAAACTTAACCATAAGAAAATATATGTCAAATATTAAACTTAAAATTAAAGTATATCAAATATATGCTCTGGTATTTAATGAATGTAAGAATGTACCAATTGGATTTGGCCATGTGCTACCATACTAATTCTATTAAAATTTGATGGTTCAACCTATATTAAATATTGTGTTAATGCCCATCTCTTAGATGTCACCCTATGTTAAGATAAAAATAAGGACCATTTTAGTCATAGACATGAATGCCTAAGCTCAATATTATTATCAAGCCCAAGAAGCCAAGTATGTTGATACAAGAGAATGTTTGGATGAATTTTCATACCCTAGATTTATTGATGTTGTAAGACTGCATTAATTTATATAAGTGGGTAAAATCTTAAGAAAAATAATTAAATAAATGTCTATTCTTTCCCAAGTCCATTGGGTTGTCCTATATGGTATCAAATTATGGTTTAAAACTAAGGACCTAATAGTCCATTAAGGGTAAAATTTTAGGTTTAATTTCATCAATTGATTAGGGATTGATCATGTAGTTACTCTATTTGTGCAAGTAGTAAGAAAGATAAAGTTAGATAGTTTTTGTAGTGTATCAATAGGAAATATTTTTTTATCATTATCGTTTCATTGGTTTAACTTCAACCATTATGAAGAAGAGAGAAGATGACCGAAGAAGGATTAGTGGTTCATAGATGAGTTACGAAGCTCTAATATGGATGAAAAAGAGCAAGGGTGTTGGGAGTAGAGAGAACCCCAAAAATAGAAAATAAAATTCTAAATCAATTTTCAAAATAAATTCTTATCTCACCCCTTTCTCCTATAGACATAAATACATATTAGATAAACAAGGATCACAAAGTTCATTACAATTGTCAATTATAGTTGTAGTTAGATTCATGAATTTAGGGATAATATTTGATGGGTCTAGATAATGGCTATTTTTTCCTTCATCAAATATTCTTTTATCATTTCATTTTGTAAGTTTCACAAACATTTCCAAGACTTCATAGATCTTTCATATGTCTTTTATGCACTTTAACAAACCTAAATATGTGGAAATATAAATATGATAAATTGATGTATGCTTGTGTGGATGTATGAATGTTCATAGGATTTGGTATATTTTTATCATTTAATTGTGATTGTTAAAGATGTGAATGCCTTGGTAGAAAACTAACATCTTGCAACAAAGAAGATTGTAGCCCACAACAACTAGATTTCCAGTCCACAACAAAGAACTGTGGATAGTTGTAGGGGAGAGCTAGAATAATTGGAGAATGATAGTTCTAGAGGGAAGCGAAGGTGGCTATTTGAATAGTCAACCATGAGTCATTACAAATTAAATTTTATCCACCAATAAGACAACTAGAAGAAGAATTCTGTTCCAAATAGGAGTCGTTGGAAGTTTGAGGAGATTGTCATTGATATGGTTGTTGGCAACATGAGCACGAGCTTATACAGTGTTGTCATTGATGTTAACATTGTGGTTTGATGTCTACATTGAAGTATAGTTGGTTGGTGAAGCATGAGTGAGCATGGATATGGTAATCTAGTATAAATATGCATATATTTTTTCTTTGGTGCAAAATAGACATGTTGTATATTTGACTAAGTCCATAATATAGTTTTCAGTGTATAGTGCATTAGTTTTTTGGTCCGCATTGGTTTTTCTTGAGTTATTTTTGTGTACATTTCTAAGGGAATTTTGGTATGTGTTTGAGTACCCTAAATCTAAAGTTTCATGCCTTTATGTCCTTTGGTGCAAAAGTTATGGTTGACAGTGTATCGAGTTTGCTAGTGAAAGTATAATCAGAACATAGTGCATATTTGGAATAGTTCACATTCCATTGCAAAAGAATATTTGGTTATGGGAGTGTTTACATGTGTTAAAAGAGTGTGTAGGCCAAGTGATGTGTGTTTTGGAGATTCACGTGCCAATTTGTGGGTATTCAGTTGGTGTATTTTGGTGTCACTTCATCAGTGGTATCAACCTAATATGTTTGGGGTCATGTGAAGTTAAAATAAGTGTTGATTGGTTATGTGGGAGATATTATAGGTCCAATCCAAACTATTTTGATGTGTTACAAGTTTTTAATTAAGGCACAAATCATGTATAGTTTGATATTGAGCCAACAAGTTATATTATGCACAATGTATCTAATTAGGCCAACCTAATTGATGATGTAGATGTTTGTAGATGTAATGCATATATATGTAAGATCATTTTTAGTATTGTAGAGATGTGATATGTACTATAAAAAATATGTTGCAAATTCCTAAGCAGAGCATGCGAATGCGATTTGAATGTGAAGCAGGTTAGAGTGTGAAAGTAGTGTAGTATGAAGTGTGTTGATTCAATATTTTGAGCTCTAGTGGAATTGTATCTCCTGCATATTGTAGATACATTATTAGTAGTTCAAATCTTAGTAGTGATCAAACCATTTTCTCTATTTCTCTTATTCTTTGGATAGTCAGTCCTCTAGACATTGAGTCCTAAAGATAGTAAGCCATTCTGTAATATGTTATGACCGGTTATAATATATTGTGAGCTAATCCTCCCCATGGTTTTTCCTGTTTTGGGTTTTCCACGTAAAGATTTGGTGTTCATGTGGTACATGATTTGATGGTTTCTTTTCTTACTATAAATTAAATATGATGCAAGGAATGAATTTTTAAATGTTTAAGTGGTTTAAGGGAATACTGATTCACCCCCCTCTCACTATTTTGGGTGTTCAACAATTGGTATCGGATCTTGGTTCCTTCAATTTCTTAATTGCTAAGGTAGATCTTGGAGTTGAACACATGGCTACTAGGAGATATCCTGCCCCTCTAGAAGAAATTCCTATGGTAGGATTTACTGAAGAAGATTGCATTGTTGATATGGAATGAGAACTCAAATTTTCCCTAGATGATTTGGATAAAGCAGAATCTAAGAATAGAGATATGAAAAAGGATCTTAGTTATGTAGATGAATGCATTAAGATATTGAGAGAGAAACTCAAGAAGGTTATAGATAGGATCAAACAACTCAAGCAATAAAATGAGATCATTCCCAACCTAAAATTGCATATTGAAGAAAGTAAAAGAGTTGAAGACTGCCTAAATGCTAAATTGAAAGAAAAATCTAAAGAATGCTCAAATCTTGAACAAGAAGTATAACATTGAGATTAGATTTGGAGAAAACAAAGATTCAAGAAGACAAATTCAAGAAGAGTACTACAATTCTTGATGTGATGATTGTAAATTAGAAGGGTCTAAAGACAAGGAAGGATTAGGATTTGAGAAAGGTGAAAGCTCAAAGATAAATCAAAATCCAAACAAGACTGAAAAGAAGATTGAGGAAAAGAAGAGAAATGGAAAGCAGATCCAAAATCAAAGGAAAGACTTCAAAAAGCCACCAATCAGACAACCAAATCCACAAAGGTACCCATATTTTAATGGTTTTTTTATTCCTGCAATAAATTTAAACATAAGACTATGGAATGTAGAAGCAAAATGAATCTGAATGTTCAATCATTTCCTGGTCAGTGTTTGACATGCTTGAAAGATTTGGTCATAGAGCTAGTGAATGCATAAATCAAATGATGAATGGCTATAAGAATGGTATGGTGTTTCAATCTTTCGATGACTACTGTTATACATGAAATGAATTTGGGCATAAGGCTAATCAATGCAGATCCAAAATAGGTGGAAGTAAGCTTGTTCAAAATGTTAAATGCTACAAATGCAATAAGTTAGGACAAATTGTAGAATTTTGCAGAAGCAAGAATGTGAAGGTTGATTCAACAAAGAAGAATGATCCAATGAAAATTTTTGATCTAGTAGAGATGAGCAAGATATAGAAAAAGAAAGAGGAGAATGAGGTTAAGGATGAGTCTGTGCCAACTTTTGGTATAGATGTTTCCTCCAAGAACTAAATGAAAAGCTTTGGCTCAGGGGGAGTTTTAACAGACAATCATTAATCCCTTGCCAAAGATATGGTGTTGATGCCTTCAACACGTGGATATGAGGTGTAGGTCAATATGTTTGAACTATTGATGGAGAAACCAGTGGAAAATATCAAGATGCAAAAGTTTGTAGAGCAACCAAAGGTGATTGTGCATTATAGTTAGGGTTTATCGGCTTTTTTCCTAACTTCAAATCAGTGCTTTCAATGCAAATTTGGTTATTCCAAAAGGGTTTATAAGTGATTACACATTTAATCTAAGTCATTTTCAAATGAGAATTCGAGGAGGGAAGAGCATTGAGGGAGTGAAGTGAAGTGTTTCATAATTCTTGTGCATGAAACCCTAGGGTATTTACAGTTTCAATTTGGCCTAGTTTCAGAAATAATTTTATTGTGTTAGAAGATGTATACCCCACAGGTTCAAGGTTTTGGACCAACCCCATCCAAAATTTAAGAGGAACCTTGATAAGTCGATGATGATTGATCCAGATGGTACATTTTTTGAGTATTCCATATGGTATGTTGCATACAAAAGATGTTAGGATTTACATACATGGAAAATTGGAAGAGTATAATCAATCAAAGTTGGATGATGTGTGGTTTAATGAACTCACTGGAGACTAACTTGAATTGAAACTTGAGTTTGAGAGTTTGATGGAGAAGAAGCTCGACGTTTGGAACAACTTCCCTATCTTTTTCTATGTGGATGAGTGGATTAGATACACATTGATCATGATTCATGATAGGTTTATGTGGTTGGATATTCCACATATAATTAATAAGGAGCCTATTAGGGTTATGAGATTATGCTCAACTAGACCAGTTCTGATGCTCAAGTCAATGAAAAATGAAATGGTGATGGAGTTAACAGGTGCAAAGTATGAAAAGAGATCCTTGACCATTAAGGACATCAAAGACCTTGTAGTAAAATATGCATCAATGGTGATAGGGTACAAGATATATTTTACAAAAAAGAGAACTTTATTTCTATAACTACCATCAACATTACATATGAGATGGTAAAGAAAGGTGTTGATTATGATTTGTGTGAGTTGTTAAGAGAATAAATCTTGAAGAATTTTTAGAAAACTAAGGACTCTCGATACCCCTTCAAGTTTGGTACTTTAATCATTTGCTTACTATTTTAATTTCTTAATGAGGTTCCCAAAAACTAGGAACATAATGTGGTTGAAGGAAAGACCAGTGGCTACTCAAATCAGATACTGCTTGATAAAATTAGGTGATGAAGTCTCTCAGAAGAAAGCATTATGGGAATTCTTTAAAAAATTCTAAGAAAAAATGCAAGCCAAAGAAAAGATTCTAAAAAGTGTGGTGGAAAAGTATAAAAATGAAATTATCTTCATGGTGAGTAAAGATTGCTGCATAATGGAGGATATTGAGCCTAGAATAGTATGGATCCCAAAAATGGGATATGAAGTTGCAAAGGATGTAATTGTTGGTCTGGATGACCATATGCTAAGAAAGCCTAGAGACACCTCTAAGTAAATATTTTAAACATATGAGGAGAACTGTGCACATGCAATAGAGGGAAAAAAATAAAGAAAAATGTTGAGAAGATGGCTGCATAGGTTTTAGAGATGATGGTTCTTTCAAAGGACCAAGTGGAGAAATCCAAAAGTATGTTTGGCTCTTTGAGAGGTGCATCCAACATAACAAGATCTAGTAGAACATATACCCCTCTCCAGTTGCCCCCAGTTCCTCTAGGACTATGACCTCAGTTAGTGGAACAAAGAGGAAGGAGCCAACCAATGCTCCAGTTAAACATTAGAGTGCACCTATGAAGTATGAAGGAAAAGAGTGTTTCAATGAAACAACAAGGTGCCCCACAATAGAGAAGAGTGAAGGCCAAGGAAACAAGAGAAAGAAACATGAGTGTTGATGAAGAATAAGAAGAGGAAGAAGAACCTCTCATAAGGAAATAAAATCTAGAGTCTCTCAAGCAGAGACATGTGCAAAGAAGGTTAAGGTTAACATTGTAGACATAGATAGTGAAGTGGAGATGGAGAAAGAGAAAAAATAAATTCAAAACTTATGTGAGGGAAAAGAAAGCTAAATATAGTAAAGGAGAGAAGCCTCTAGAGGCCAAGAAAAAGAGAGACAAGATCCCTCTAGTCTGGAAACATAGTTCGATGAAGCTTGAAGCTCTGGTAAGCAACAAAGCTAAATAAAAAAATATTGAGGAGACTTCTATATTGTACCCCACTTCAGATGATGTGGACAAGACAACAATTGAGGAAGCTATAGTAAGATACATGATTTCTCTTGATGTTAACATAAAGGATATAAAAGATCAAATTCTTAAATATTTGAAGGGAGTATTATATGCAAGAAGAGAGGAAGCAATAAATGAAGATACAAAATTGAGAGCTTTTGGCTTAGAGAAAGTTGTTCTTTTTCTGATGAGGATAGAGCTAAATTAGCTCAATTATACAATAAAGATTTTAGGACCAAGCGAATGGCCACTAACCTAATGAGCAAGGACAAAGATGATTTTGAAAGTCTCTGGAATGAAAAAGTTGAGAAGGTTTCCAATTTGGAAAAAAGGTTAGGTATGACCCTAGATAATGAAGAATAAATGAATGATGATGTCTTTGTCCTGGATGTTAATATCCAAGAAGATGCACAATATGAATATTCTCTAGAATATGAGAATGAAATAGAAAAGGAGAATGTGCAAAAAGATACCCCTCAAGTAGTAGATAATGTGGGTGCAAAAGAAGAAAATGTTATTGGTAACACTCCTCCAATAGGAGAAAACATTGTTGGAAAAGATAAGGATATTGAGATGCAAAAGGAGGATGCACGTACATAACATAACTCCCCTCCTTCAAAAACAAAAAATAATGCTGAAGAAGAGGTTGTACTAGAAAACCTAGAGATCAATGAGGTACAAAACACATAAAATATGCCTACTCTAGATAACAATGCAAAATCTATTGATGATAAGAAGAAGGTTGAGAAAGAGTAAAAAATACTAAGAAGAATGATGAAAAAGAAGAAGACAAAATTGGTGACAAGGAAAATGTAGAGGAGAATAAGGATGAAGGTAATGTGAAAATGGTTGGAGAATATTTTAGAACCTCCGAGATTCATTGAATATTTTATTGAGCATGCAATTATAGTTCCAAATTGTTGTTTTTACCCAATTATTAGAAATTCTAATACAGTATGGTTAGGTTGATATGGAAAATATTTCCCCTCTGTACAAGTTACAACTTGGTGATGTATTCCACACCTTCAAAAGAAAGGAAATTTTGTAAACACATCAAAAGAGTGCAAAGTTGATAGATGAAGCAGTGAAGGTGCTATAGGAGAGTATTCCTGGAGTAAGTATTGACAATTCTTTATCCAGTGTGGAAAATCTGAAACTTTTGCTTGATTCTTTTAAAGAGTATTCTACTAGACTTAAAGAGAAACTGGAGGAGGTAAATAAGAAGGTGAATGATAGAAGGTTAGTGGATATGATAGAAAACTGTGCCACTACATATGGAAAATTATAGAATAACTTGAAAGATGTGCAAAATTGTGTTAAAGAGGCCAAGGATTTATTTCAGTTTTGCATGAAGTGGCCCAGTTCCACTAAAAACATAAAGGTTGAGATGGACTCCATTGAGTCCTAGATTGACAAGGAATCCTATGCCTATGATCTAGAAAATGATGTAGATGGATCCAAAAGATTAGAAATTGAAAATTTTCATGAACAATTCTTCCAGTTGTAGGAACAAAGAGAAAATATTATAGTGCAGTTTGGATAGCTTAGAGACCTAGTGAATGCAAATTTCACACCCATATCCGATGTTCTAAATAACGCGGAGAAAGAAATAAAGTTGAATCAAATACTTAATACTCAAAATGAAGGAGAAGAACCCTTCATGGAGTTTGATTCTCTAAACTGCATGGTTGGGCTAGCCAAGGAACATTGGGAGGATGATAAAAAGGATTGGAAGGAACACCTTGCAAAATTGTAGGTGTTATACACTTCTTTCGACTGATTTGTGCATTTCAAATTTCATAGTCAAACTTCATTGTATATATGTGGAAGTTAGTAGTATACTAGTGCAAATTTTGATTAGTTTAGATGGATAGCACCGTGGAGTTGGTTTGATTTTTGAAGAAGTTTGTTATTCTCATGGATCTATGTATATATCAGTTAGGGGGAGTCCATGAGTAATCCAACTAAAATAATGTATATATGAAAGGGGGAAATATGTATGCACCCTTTTCCCTTGATGTCAAAGGGGGAGAGTAGTTTGGAAAATACATGGAGAAGAGTTGATGCATGTTACCATCAATGACAAATGGGGAGATTGTTGGATGTTTGAGGAGATTGTCATTGATATGGATGTTGGCAACATGAGCATGAGCTTATACAGTGTTGTCATTGATATCAACATTGTGGTTTGATGTATACATTGAGGTATAGTTGGCTGGTGAAGCATGATTGAGCATGTAGATGGTAATCCAATATAGAGATGTAGATATTTTTGTTTCAATGCAAAATAGATATGTTGTATATTTGACTAAGTCTAAAATATAGTTTTCAGTGTACAATGCATCAATTTTTTTGTCCACATTGGTTTTCCTTGAGGTATTTTTGTTTTTGGTTCTAAGAAAATTTTGGTATGCATTTGAGGACCTTAAATCCAAAGTTTCATGCCTTTATTTCCTTTGATGCAAAAGTTATGGTTGATAGTATATCAGGTTTTCCAGTGATAATATAATCAGAATAAAAAGCATATTTGGAATGGTTCACATTCCACCATGAAAGAATATTTGTTTATGCATACTTATGGGAGTGTTTACAGGTGTTAGAAGAGTGTGTAGCCCAAGTGACATGTGTTTTGGATGTTCGCATGTCAGTTTATGGATAATCAATTTTTGTATTTCGGTGTCACTTCGCCAGTGGTGCCGACATAATATGTTTGGGTTCATGCGGAGTTAAAAGAAGTGTTGATCAGTTATGTGGGAGATATTATAGGTCCATGTCAAGCTATTTTAATGCATTACAAGTTTTGAATTAAGGTGTAAAGCATGTATAGTTTGATCTTGAGTTGACAAGTTAAGTTATGCATAATACATCTAATTAAGCCGACCTAATTGATGATGTAGGTGTTTGTAGATGCAATGCATATATATCTATAAGATCATTTTTAGTGTTGTAGAGATCTGATATGTATTGCATAAAGTGTGTGATGTGAATTACTAAGCAAAGCATGTGAATGTGAAGCAGGGCAGAGTGTAGAAGTAGTGTAGTATGAAGTGTGTTGATTCAGTATTTTGAGCTCTAGTGGAACTGTATCTCCTGCATATTGTAGATGCATTATTAGCAGTTCAAATCTTGGCAGTGAGCCACCCCTCTTCTTTATTTCTCTTATTCTCTAGAAAATGAGTCCTTTGGACAGTGGGTCCTAAAGAAAGTGAACCATTTTATAATATGTTATGACCGATTATAATATATTGTGAGCTAATCCTCATTGTGGTTTTTTCCTTTTTGTGTTTTCCATGTAAAATTTTTGTGTTCATGTGTTATGTTCTTTGATGGTTTCTTTGTAAGTTGTAGTTGTCTTTACTTTTGTTGTAGTTGGTCGTAGTTGGTCGTAGCATAGTTTGGTTATGTTAATAAGACTATACATAATGAGAATAATGAATGTAATAAATGTCATGTGTATTCGGGTAACTAAGTCCTAATTAGTGGTAACAGGCTATTATGAAGCATCACGATGGTTGGTTGCTCAACCACTACCGAAGCAATATATGTACTTAGTTTTTGTAGTCAGAAAGATATTATGGTGATCTTGGTTGATAGTGCTGTTGATATTTCTATGAGTGTACATGGTGATAATTTCTGGAAATGAATAGAAGCATCTCTTATTCCAAGCATATTATGTTTTCCAATCTGTTGTTCTATTCCATGTTCTGCTTATAGTCTAGTTTACTTTTGTAGTACATAGTACATTGAATCACACACCCAGTGAAGTAAACATTTGGTGTTGTTTCCCCTGTCACACCGCCAAGAGCGCTAGGAGTGGCTCAAATTGATGATTGGCCAAGATCTATGGGGCTCACAACCTGCAGAGAGCCCTAAAGAGGAGTTGGTTGGTGGTACAGATGAGGGTGGCCCACTTATCTAGACTCAACAGAGTGAGACAGTGGGGCTTGTTGAGATGACACATGAGCAGCTTGCCGTAGGGGAAATGGAGCCAGTAGTAGCTGTTTAGGAGCTTGGGGGACAAATAGTGAGGGAGACCCCTAAGGGGGATAAAAAAATCCCCTTAGCTCCTGCAGAGGAGGAGGCTGAGGACAATGATTCCATAGAGTCTGTCATGGTAGTGGAGATGTCGCAGCAAGACCCATCAGATCCAGTGGGGACAATACAACGCTATGTGGAGGAACTTGAGCATATGGGATGATTGATGATTCAGGTGGGCCAGGTTTCTAGGGAGCTCAAGGTCAACCAATCTCCTCTAGTGGGCCAATAAGTGCAGCGCATCCACAAATTTGTGCAAATGGGGTGCAAGTCAGAGTTTACTCGTATATTCACTATTGAGGGATGGCCCATAGGCGAGATTCCTGCAATAGTGAGGGAATGGCATGGTAAACCACCAAGGCTGGTAGGAAGGGATGTTGGGGTTCTAGAGAGTCTATATTACATTGAGCTTGCATTCTGTGATGTTTTCTATCTCATGAAACGATAGGTGTTTTCCAAGGAAGTCACAGTGTCATAGAAGGTAGAAGCATATAGACTTTTACAGAGGGTCAAGGATGAGTTAGCCACTACAATGAAGAAAATTAAAATAGAATTGGAAGAATAGACTCAGATAGCTAGTGACAGAGGAGCCTGAGTAGAGGCCTTGGAGGCCCAGGTGACCGCTTTAGAAGAAGAGGCACATTAGAAGGGGTAGGTTTGGGAGTATAAAGTGAAGGTGTTAGAGGAGTAGTTGGCCACAAGGAGCACAGAGGAAGACAAGGCCAAAAGCCAACTGATGGAGGCAACCCATATTGTTAAAGTTGCTAGGGAGAGAGAGATACTAGCCGATTGCCAGCTTCGTGTGCTTACAGAGGAAGTGAGGTGATTGCGTACACAACACTCACCGATGGCTACGCCAACATCATCAGTACTTCTAGGAATGTCCTCACTTTCCCCTCCTTAGTAGATTCACATGTTGTATCATTCCCTTTGGGTTGTCTTGTCATTTAGAAGATGACTTCTTTTGTGGGGGGGATGATGTAAGCTATAGTTGTCTTTAATTTTGTTGTAGTTGGTCGTAGTCGGCCGTAGAATAGTTTGGTTATGTTAATAAGACTATAGATAGCGGGAATAATGAATGTAATAAATGTCATGTGTATTCGGGTAACTAAGTCCCGATTAGTGGTAACAGGCTGTTATGAAGCGTCACGATGGTTGGTTTCTCAACCACTGCCGAAGCAATATATGTACTTAGTTTTTGTAGTCAGAAAGATATTATGGTGATCTTGGTTGATAGTGCTTTTGATATTTCTATGATTCTACATGGTGATAATTTCTGGAAATGAATAGAAGCATCTCTTATTCCAAGCATATTATGTTTTCCAATCTGTTGTTTTATTCCATGTTCTGCATATAGTAAAGTACATAGTGCATTGAATCACACACCCAGTGAAGTAAACATTCTTTCCTTACTACAAATTGAATATGATGTATGAAATGAATGTTTAAATGTTTAAGTGATTTCAGGGAATATTGATTCACTCCCTCTCATTTTTTTCGAGTGTTCAATAGGAATAACCCATGACATGACAATTTCTGGGAAACATGTTCCTATCATTGTAGTTAACCATTAGGGCTAGAGTCAATTTTTTTTCCTTCTATTTCATATTTATGGTATTTTGAAGACTTGTCCTCTTTATATCCTTGATGGAGAGTGGACGTATGAATCAATGTTCTATTTTTAGTCTGTGTATGAATAAAACTCCTCCCAAGCCTATATATTACGATCTATGGTTGATGAGCAGATCTAGTGGTAGTAATAGTATGATTTTTTTACCAATTAATAGTAATTGTTAGTTTTTTTGTTATTAAGTTGCAATAGATATGTACTATTGAATGAGAAATCTTTAAGATATTCTTGTCAAACTATAAGAAGTTTAGTTCACTATCATGAATTGTTGAACAAGTAGTGCATATTTGATATCTTCTATGGGTGCAACAACTTGAGAAAGGGCCACTTGAGGTATTTCCCATCTTATTTTTTGTTACTAGATTAGAAGCTACATTACTGAATTTATTTAAGATAGGTTTCTAGTTATATGCATGTGGATTTCATGAATGATATTTTGTAGCATGAATTACATTGAGTTGTTCTTCAAAGAAGTTAGAGGTCAGAAGTTAGGAGTTAGAAGATATAAGTATTAGTTAGTTGCAATTTTAGATTTAATAGTTAACAATTAGAGTATTAAGTAGTTAGTACTCATAACATAAGTAGTAGATTTATGTTAGTTCCCTTGTTCAATAATTTCATGCTTTATTTCCTTTTCTAGATTTTACCATTTCAACACATGTGTGACCACCTATGTTTCATCGATATAGGGTGTAGTAGGATCCTTGAATGCACATATAGTTCCAACACTGTCAAAATCTTACGAGCCCTGGTTGATAATTAAATGAAGCCTTTTGTGAAGGTTTGGTGAACTTTTCAATTAGGAACCCATCCCCTGAATTGTGTGTTTTCTTGCAAACACCAAGTTAATCAGATGTTAGAAAGGCCTTTTTTTTAGCACTGTTGTCGAGGATGGTGATACATTCAAGATTCTCCTATGTATTTTCAAGCTTTTATAGTTTAGTTTTTTTTCAGTATTAGGATAAATAAGCTTTTAACCATCAACACAAACATACTTTACTAATAATGTGTAGGAACCATTGATCCAAAGAGTCATAATCATTGTATGTAGGGAAATGAGACAGTCAAGTAATATTTCTCCCTTCAACACATGAAGCATTGTACTATACTGGTGAACATAGTTAACATACTAAGGGTATTCCTGAAGAAGAATCATCCCTAACACTAGTACCTACACCAAAAATAGAGGAGACTTCTCACATACACATCGGCATCATGGTTGATGCACCAGTCGAGGATCCACTAGAGAATGTTATGTTTGATTTCCCCATTGCCAACCAGGAGAGAACTAGCTCTTTGAAGAATATACCTCCTTTAGCACTACTTTTCTTATATGGATTGGTCATGGAGGATCTAGACACCTTCCTTTTAGAGTTTGACATGCTATGCAAAAGTTATGACTATACCATAGATGCACACAGGCTCAAATTGTTTCCAACAACAATAAAGGATTTTGCTCTAAGATGGTTCATGGGCTTGGGAAGAGATGTTCCCAATTGGAATACCATGAAGGAAAAGTTCTTGGAAAAGTACCAAGATTACTATAGAGGCATAGATAAAAGAGGGATGAAATATTTAGGATGTCACAAAAGGAAGATGAATCCTTGGAAGACTATGTGGAAAGGTTTAAGTTCTACCTTAATAAATTCCACCAAAATAGAATCTCTGATGAATACCTAAAGTTGATATTCTTGAGAGGGGTTAATGAGGATTGCATGGATGCACTTAACCTCATTGGGGTAGTAGAGATCTCACAAGCACCATTTGAGGTAATATGCAAAGCATGTAGGAACTATTCAAGGTCTTTCATTAAGAGGGTTAGATTTGAGATAGGGCATCTTCCATCAGTAAATCATTGAATGGAGTCTCTAGAGTAGAACTGAGCAATATTCTATCAAATATGGAGGATATCACCAACCATCTAGATACACAATTAGACACCCTCCATATAAAAAGAAGCAAGAAGAGGTAGAATCAACCATTATAAAATACTACCCACATTGTAGACAGAGAAGCACCAATTGCAAGTTTAAGAAGGTGGAAATTATCTCTGAAGATAAGCAAGGGACATCATAATTTCATGCATTGGAAGGTGAAGATGGCCAAGTTTTCTATATAGCTCAACAAAAACCATGGAAACCAAGACAAGGTATGACCCAAGATCCTTTGAGTTATAACATGTCATTTCCTAGTAACAATGCAAATTTTCCTAGTTATAACCCTCAATCTTGGGCCAATATGCATAACCAACATTGGTCAATGCTTCAATCCAATTGGAATCAACAAAAAAACATGTGGCCACCTTAGAATTATCAAGGACTTAATTATAGTTTTCATTATCCACCCCAATAAAATTAATGGTAACCTTAGTGGCAAAGAGGTCAGTAGTGGAAAAATCAAAATCCCAACTATCAGTAGCCACAACAACCCCTACAACCATAACAATAAGCTATAATTCCAAACCCTTAAATAGTTGCATCAAATCCACCAAGAGCAGCTCAACTTCTAGCACAACCTACACCTAACCCAAATAATAAGCCTTTCTAATAGGTTTATGATAATGAAACCATGCAATACCCCACCTATGGGGTTGAAGTAGGTGATGTACACATCAGATTAGGGAAGATGTTAGTTGGACCTTCATCTCCTCATATCACTGAATTAATTGATGAGGAACTCCTAGCTGAACCCATGGACCAGCAATTTAAGGAACTTGACTCAAATCAGGTCAATCCAACAACCAAAAGTTCAAAGCTTCCATTCCATAAGAGATTAATAGTCCAAAAACATCAATCACAAGCTAAAATTGACCTTTTGACAAAACTCAAAGATGTTTGCATCAAAATGCCCCTCATATAGGCTATTAAGGAAGTTCTAATCTATACTAAAAATAGTGAGAGATGTATGCCTCAAAAATATAGGCATGAAGTGAATGGATCTTTAGATCATACATGTCTTAGGACAACTTGCAAATATTATGTTGGAAAACATAATTATCCCCAGGTATGCAAATCCTGGGAGCCCTATAGTGGATGTCAAAATAAATGACACTCTCATTAAGATCACCTTAATTGATTGAGGAGAAACTATTAATGTAATGACCAAAGAAACCATGAAATGATTACAACTAATAGAGCTTAGACCTAGACCTACTATGCTACAGTTGGTAGATAGGTCTATAGTCAAACCTGAGGGGATCATTGAAGATTTGGTAATAACATTAGATTCATGGGAGTACCCTGCAACCTTTATGGTATTGTATCCTAAAGCTAATCTTGTAGGATATCCCCTCATCTTAGGGAGACCTAGGTTAGCAACAACAAATGCCTTCATAGGTTGTAGGTTTGGAAATATGATCATTTCCAATGTGAATGTGACTAAGAAATTAATCCTTTATCCACCAACCTAGCCACATGCAAACTTAAAACAATCTATCTAGCCAACCCTGGATGAGGAAAATAAGTACTCATTACAAACTTTGATGAATATTGAATGCAACCCATTACTAGAAAACCAAGATGAAGATGAATTGATTGCAAATAGCATGCAAGATAAATATGGTAGGGACCTACAACAACATGATTGTTTAACCTATTTGCAAGATCCTCTGCAAAATATAATCCTTTCCAATTCATCTAAGTCAGTTTCCCAAAATTTCCACTCTCTATTACCACATCATTGCATTCCAAACATAGCTGGACTTGAAATTTCATCCATTCAAGCATCATTCTTAACTTTAGAGATTATATCGAGAAAACATTGAATGTAAATAGTCAATTGACTGCTGCACAACAAACCTCACTATGGACAGTGCTAAAGGCACACACAACACCCTTTGCATGGGATTATCATGATATGGAGGGGGTATACCCATAATTGTGCATGCATAGAATTTACATCAATGATGGTTTCAAACTAGTTGACAACTCCAAAGCAGAATGAACCTTGCAGTCTGAGATATAGTCAAATCAGAGATAAAAAATTCTTGGATGCAAGATTTATCTATCCTATCTATGATAGTCAGTGGGTGTCTCCACTAGTGATTGTTCCTAAGAAAAGAGGAAAATGGAGAGTGTGTGTAGAATACCATGAGTTAAATTCCGCAACTAAGAAAGACCACTTTCCACTTCCATTCATCAACCAAGTACTTGATTCATTAGCAGAAAAGAAGTACTTTTCCTTCTTGGATGGATTTAGTGGCTATAATCAAATTAAGATAGCCCTAGAAGACCAGGACAAGACAAATTTCACATGTCCTTGGGGTACATATGCTTATTTTGTCTTGCCATTTGGGTTATGCAATGCACCAACCACCTTCCAGAGGGAAATATTGAACATATTCTCAGACTTTGCACATGATCCCATGGAGGTTTACATGGATGATTTCACAAATTATGGGAATACCTATGATGAAGCACTTGGAAATTTGGAGAAGATACTAAAGAGATGTCAAGAAAATAACTCATCCTTGAGTCATGAGAAATGCTTCATGATGATGACTGAGGGAATTGTTTTGGGAAATTTTATGTTCAATGAAGGAATTCAAGTAAACCCCAACAAAATTGAGGTGAAATGAACACTCCCTGTGCCTTAAAGACAAAAGTATGTTAGAAGTTTCCTTGGCCATGCTAGATATTATAGAAGATTTATCCAATATTTTAGTAAAATTGTAGCTCCAATATTTTTCCTACTATCTAAAAATGCATAGTTTAAATGGATAACTACTTGTCAAACTACCTTTGAAGCTTGCAAGGAAACACTAACCAAGACACCTATCATGAGAGAACCCAATTGGAATCTTCCTTTTCATATTCATACAAATGTTTCTAATTTTTCAATAGGAGTAGTGTTGGGATAAAAGGAAGGAAACAAAGAGTATGCCATATATTATATTAGAAAAAATCTTCAAGGGGCAAAACTCAATTATGTAGTGATTGAAAAGGAGATGTTAGTAGTATGATATGTTAGCAAATGTTTATGCAATAAATAAATTTAGACATTACATTATAGGGTATTCAGTGTTCATACACACTGATCATACAACAATAAGGTATCATGAACAAACTAGTGGTTGGTGGCAAGATTTTCAAGTGGTTATTGTTACTGCAAGAATTTGACATTACCATTCTAGATAATCTAGGTAAAGCCAATGTAGTGGAAAATTTTCTATTGAGACTACCAACCAAATCAAAAGAAGATATTGATGAATCCTTCCTAGATGAGTATTTATTTTCTCTCTCTACATACACCTTGGTATGTAGATATTACCAACTATCTTGTAACAAGAAAGACACCACCCCATTTCTCACAAAGGGAAAAAAGGAAATTAGTTCAGAAAATTTTTCCCTACTCATGGATAGTTGGATACTTATTCTACAAAGCCCAAAAAACATAATGAGAAGATGAATACAAGTAGATGAGGTATATGATATCCCCAGAGAAGCCATGATGAACCCTATGGGGGACACTTTGTAGCAAAGAAGACAACTCTTAAGATTCTGAATAGTGGCTATTATTGCTCAACTCTTCATAAAGATGTAGTAAAATATACCAGGAGCTGTGATAGATGTCAAAGAATGGTAAGGCCATAAAAAAGAGATGAAATACCATTACAACCACAACTAGGAATAACACCATTTGAAAAATGGGGATTAAAATTTATTGGCCCCATCTCACCAACATAAAACAATAATGAGTATATACTAGTTTGTACAAATTACCTTACAAAATGTGTAGAGGTTAAGGATTTATAGTTTTCAAGAGATTGGAATGTGGAAAAGTTTCTCTATGAAGACATATTCATAAGATATGGAGTTCCAAGAGAAATTGTCACAAACCAAGGACCTCAATTTACATTAGATCTAATCACAAAATTAGTTTAGGAATATGAGATTAGGCACAAAAATTTAACACCTTAACACCCTCAAGAAAATGGGCAAGTGGAAGTCACTAATAGGGGAATTGAAAACATCCTCACAAAGATAGTGAAACTTCATAGGAAGGATTAGGTAGCCAGGTTACTTGAGGTAGTTTGGGTTTATAGAATAACTTGGAAGACCACAATAGGATTTACACCATATGAACTAGTGTATGGTAAAAATGTAGTACTTCCTATAGAATTTGAGTATAAAACATTGAGGACAACAATCAAATTGAGCATGGATTTGACAACAAAACAACAAGAGAGATTGCACAACTTGAATGCATTGGATTAAATAAGAATGGAGGCCATCCACCACACTGAAGTTATCCAGAATCAAAGGATCTATTGGCATGATCAGTTTATTAAGACAAAGGAATTTAGTGCAAGTGATTGGGCTATGCTTTATGACTCTACATACAAATATTACAAAGGGAAATTTCAAACCAGATGGCTTGTGCCATATGAAATAAGAGAAATATTACCAAATGGAGTAGTGTAGCTACAAATAATTGATGAAGGTTCTCATTCTCGGTCAATGGTCATAGATCGAAGCTTTATAAGAAATCATTGCAGAAGGATGACTTCCTTCTTACATTACAACAATAGTTTGAATCTCACATGGAAAATTCAACAACAAAAGCAAAAAAATATAAAAATTTATTAGTAGATGAGCTACATAGCTTTCCCACTAATGTTCCATAGGTATAATTTCTTCACATATTTCACATGCACACACTACATAGATGACAATAAACAATATTAATTTCTTCAACCAATGAGAAGCTACAAAAGGGACCTGCAACAACATGAACCAAAAACAAAGGGACCTATTATTATATGTACCTGTAGCATTCACATATCCATCATAATATATCTATTCATATTGCATTTGCATCATCTTTTTTGCACATTTAGTACTATATATGTCCACTTCATTCCATCATAACCTTTTCATCTCTACCATACCCCATAATAACTATTAATTCACCCAAAGTGTACTCTACACAACCTTTTCTTTTCATCTGTCACTCCAACCTAATACCCACATGTCACATGATCACTGCATATCATAATTCACGTAGCTCATATCCATCATGGAAATTATTTTCAAATTTTACTTGCATGGCATAATTCAGCTTCTACACATGTGTTGCAAATCAATTCACATAATAACTCCAACTACTCTCTTCTTTAGCGATCATCATTATCATTTAAGCTTACTGATTTATGTATATTTATTGTTCATTCAAGCATGTCAACTAGCATATTTTAAATTTTCACTACTTTCTATTTGTATCTCCACCCTATTTGTACAAGCTAAGTGTGAACACACAAGCTTAGTTAGGGGGGGTATTCAAGATCATTCCTCAGTTTTTTGTCATTTCAAACTTTTATTTTCTATATCATTCTATTTTCCACCATCACCAAGATACAAAGAGCTTAGTAGAGGAATTCAAAGGTGTATTTGGGTGCTATATCATACAACAGAGGATAAACAATGTAATTGGGGTGACAAAATGAAAAAAAAACAAAGAAAAAATGTGAAGTAATTGTGAAGTGACTATGAAATCATAGAGAATTATAATGGTAGGAGATATAATATGTAGAGAACCAACACCACATTACCAGCTGCTAGATGACGATAGGCTATGTTTTCCCATTTTCTAGCGAGCTGGCTAGTTATAATATTTTTTGAGGCTTAAAGAATTTAATAAGGTTATGACCCAACAATTTGTAGCCGCATTGCATAATGATGAATCAATTGTTAGGGGCCTAAGAAGTTGCTATAGCTGAAGTATTGATGTAGGAGAATCCCTGGTTATAAAGTAATCCTGTATCATCCAAAAACATTCTTTTCTTGTACTTTAGCTTGTAGTTGTCTCAACAATTTTTTTCGTGTTTTATCACATTATCATTTCTCAGCTCATGGAGAATGATATTGGTTCTAGACGAGGTCATCTAAAACATATCCAAATTTTAGGTGATTTGCATTTGTTTGCAGAAAGTTATCACTCTTAGAATTTTACTATCAATTCTCAAATAGAGTATTCAGGGCCTATCTGGCTTAGATTGGTTGTGCAGACCTTTTTCAAAATGTGTAGAGCTTAATGGAACATCATTCAAGGAATTTTAGGGCTAGGGGAGCCTTCTTGGAGATCCACACTACATTTCATTTCCTGAAGGGTTATCTTTTCATGTTCATTCGTCATCCTACATGTGTGATCTTGTATTGGGGTTGTAAGCCCTTAAGGTTGACACAAATCATAATTGAAGCTAGAGATTCATATCTAAGATCATTTGTAATCCATTAGGAAGATCATGAGTAAGTTCATTAGTTCTTAGTTAGTAGTAGCTAGGAAGTAGACCAAAAGGTCATAAGAAGGCCTTTTTCTAATTATAATATCTTATAATGCCCTTGTAGAAGGCTTGTGATCCCTAGTCATTTCACATATATGGCATATGATGCATGCAATACCGTAAGTTGTTGAATCTATGCTAATTAGGTTTGTTGAGCATTTCTTGTGTTATTTTTTTTTGTGTTAAACTCTAGGCTACATGGTTGGATAGTCCTTTCTGGACCCTCCATTTGTGATTTCACCAAGTGGTATCAAAGCAAGTTTATGAGTCCTTTGAAAGAGAAAACATTCCTTGTGGTGAATAGATCGTTGACCTCAGGGAACTTGCAAGTTTCTCAACTGAGTGTTGACTGTGAGGTAGTTGAGACCTTGTAGCCAGATTGTCAAAATGAGGTAGTTGACTAAATTCAAGGGGAAGAGATACCACCTAGAAGAGCACCTGTTATGGAAAATGTTGTTGGACATGTAACGCCTTGTTGCACAAACCCCAAAGGAAAAACTATTACCAAAACATTTTTTTTTAAGTGCAAAGAATGTACACTAAGTTTTCCAATGCATATAACATAAAAAAATGATTACAAATTAAACACCTAAGTCCTTTGGGGTACACAAGGTGACATTACACAAACTAACCCCAAAAAAAAGTTGATAGATGAAATTCCCAAATTTCATTAATGTAAGCCATTCATTCACTTATCCTCAATTTTAAAATGTTCATAAATGATAAAGCAATATGACAATATTAAAATAATATGATAACCATACACACATATACATAATAAGAATAACATGGAAATGCAATGAACATATTTCCATAGATACAACACGACATTAAATGATATTTACAATCATAGATGACGAAAGAGTTACATCGTATGATTATACATTACATCAGCTTCCAGTACATTTCATTGGATAAATACATAAGTTTACATCATGAGACTTCCCAACACATGTGTGAGTAGTATACATCAATACAAAAATTACAACTATAGTATCAAATATACATCTGGTAACATGGTGAACCCTGGATCAAGCTGTATTTGAAAAGTACTGCACATTTGTTGACAGGGGAACCCAACGGGGTGCATAGCACATTCCACCCGACCACCCCTGTGCTAGGAGTAAATAAGTATCCCTGACCAAGATCATCCAAATAGAAAACAACAAGACTCAACTCCAAACAAGAAAGACATGAAAACACAAAGGAAAACATCACATCAAGAGACCACTTCCATAGGCTTAGCAAAAATAACAAATCAAGGGCATGCTAGAGGAGAGTGTCATTGCACAGTCCTACATGGGTTATCCTGACTGCCTTTCTCTAGGCACTGGCCCCCATCTATGGTTATCCTGACAGCCTCTCTAAGTGTCGGCCTCATAGGGTGACTCATGCGGAACCGTTAACCTCTCATGCAGATGAGGCAACAATCTTTCCAACCACGACCTTCTCAGCCCACCCTTAGTTTATGAAAGCCCTAATGAGTGGACGAGGCATCCTTAATTATCTTGTTAATGTTATTACTACCCAACCCCCTAATTTATTTAATTAATTTATCACTTGTTACTCAAACTCTAACATGGGTTATCCTGACAACCCCTTTGTGCGTCAATGCCCACGTAGAGCCACTCTCCCTAGAAACCCAACCACAAAATCAAAACTCCAAGGGGTTGTACCAACACAAGAAACATTAAATCTCAAAATGGGAGCATACGCAAGGAAAATAACATCTCGCCAATAGTCATATGTACAAACACTCATGAAACGGGTACAACCCAAGTGTAAACTCAAAATCACAACTACAATCAAACTATTGACAAGTATCAAATCAATAGACATCATAATAAACCACAATTTTCCCATGCCTTTGGAAGCCTTAAACAATAACCTTAACTCCTATAGAGGGTTGACTATCTTGAGGGTTCCCACATGTCCATAACCCAACTCAAGAAAAACAACAAAGGACTCAAAGAAAATCAAAGAATTAAATAGCTACACAACCTCAAGATTTTGTAAAGAACACGAATTTACTATACTCCACAAATCCATTTTAAGATAACTCATTGCACGATTTCAACCATGATAAAATAAACAATCAATTTACGCAATCTATTTAATTTGATAAAATCACTCAATTTGATTTGATAATTTTTTTTTTAATTTATCCAATTTCCACATAAATCTAAGCATTGACACTAACATCACAAGTATTTTATATCTTTTTATCTAGTACATCCACATGAATATATATACATATATATATATATACATATTGCTATGTACATATATATATATATATATATATATTTTGCATTAAAATTCAACATGATCATCTAATTCACATAATTATCAATATATATTATATTATATATATACATACATATACATATATATATTATATATAAATATAATAATAAAATATTTATAAAAATTAAATTAAATTTAATAAAATTTATAAAGTTTAAATAATATGATTTTTAAAAAAAAAAATTAAATAAAATAAATAAACGCCTCCATTGAGGAGGCCGCGACCTCCCCAATGGGCACACACAACAGCCAAGGGGCTGTCGTGCCAACAACCGCTTGGATTGTTGCGTACAACAGTCCTTGACTATTGGACAACCATTTAATGCTGCCAAATGATAACAAATAGGGGGGAAACAGGGGTACGACATGGCCGACCCCTCCCCAATATCATTTTTTTTTAATTTCTAGAATTAAATTAATATAGACCCCCTTGAATTTTGATATGGATTTTTTTAAAAAGATAAAATAAAATCTATAATTTCTTCCAGCATATATATATATATATTAACAAAAAAATTTCTGATATACTTACAGAAAAAATCTAATATTCTCACAGATAAAAATACAAATTTGAATATACATATATTTTTTTAAATAAACACACTTTCTTTTCAGAAGTGAATTCAACAAATATTTTCAACAACATATTTTTTTTCATTTTGACAACAATTTTCAACAATACACAAATTTATTTATTTATTTTCTTTAGAAAAATTGTAATTTCTCCAGCCCAAGATTTTAACAACTAAAATAAATTGGAGAAGAACAAGAGGGTTTTCAATCAACAAAATACAAGCTCTTTTCGTTTGTTTGAAATAGCATTTCAAATTCAACCAAGATATAAAACCAAAACATTTCAAGTAAATTTCCAAACCCTCTCAATTTTCAAACAATGTAAATTTTCACAAACACAAAATTCTTTAAATATGATCACCAATTCAAACATGGAAAACAAGACATTCATTTTCATATGGAGATAAAAATAAATAAATAGTAAGAAAGGAACCTGAAGTCCTATGCTTTGGATCGAAGTAACGAGTGCGACAACTCCTCTTCCTCTTTCAAAAACGACCTTCACAAACTTCTTTCTCCTTCCTCAACAAATTTTTCAACAATTTCTTCTTTCAAGCTCAATTCTGAATCATTATTTTTACAGACAAAGAATAGAGAAGCCTCTTTTTTTTCAAAAACTATTGTTTCCTCTCCAAAATCACAAAAATGCCCGTGAAGAAGAATTCTTCTTTTCCCCAATAAAATAAAAGAAACTTCTTTCTTTTTTTTTCCAAAAATCCTAAACATGCATTCATCCTTTTTTTTATCTCTATTTTATTTTATTTTAAAGCTCACAATTATCCCCCAATAATTAATTAAAAATTCTTTTATTCAATATTTATCCTCAACTTGATAAAAAATCATTAAATTATATTATTTCTTTTTTCTTTTTTGCAAACGATAATTTATAATTATCAACAATATTATTTATTTAATTTATTAATTTAACAATCTTTTAAAATATAATAAATTTAAATTTAACAATTAACTTAAACACATTTACTTAACTATTTAATTATATTAATTAAAATAACATTATCAATCTACTAAGAATTATCAACCATAAACATTAATTAAATAACACATAAAACAAAGATTAAAACAAATGAACACAATACCATGCAGAACGAAGATAGGGTCATGGACAATGACACCGTTACACACACAACGGGGGTGACGAACTTGGGACGGGGACACTTCCTTATCAACTCCTTTTCAACAACTTCATACTTGTTGGGTTTGTGGGACACGCTTAGACCTGACAAGTAGGTGGATTCGGTGTCTAGTTCTTGCATCCTGCATGAAAACAACATCAAGTAGCATATAAATCTCCAATACAGACACACTGTAAAAGGAAGTTGTAGGGTAGCAGGGCACTCACAAATGAGTGATGCTTCTCCATCCTTTCACCAAGACCCACTAGCAAACACATCAGAATCCATAAACAAGCATTAAACCATAACATCACCACATAATATTAATGAAAATAATAACATATCCAAATAGTATGATCACCACATAATGTATCATAAAACATCATAAGCAATATCATGTGCATCAAACCAACTAAACTATAAATCCACACAAGTCAAACCAGTGAAATAATCACCATCACAACCCCAAGTATAGAACTCATCACAAAAGAGTATCTAGAAAGTATCAGCAACACAAGGGGTATTACATCCTCGCCCCTAGAAAATGGCTTACTCCTTGAAGCCACTAAACAAATAAGGGTAAGCCTATTTGATATGGGATGCATCCTCCCATGTCGTCGAAGACTCATCATTCGGGTCCCACTGAACCCACACTTGTTCAATTTCCCTACCCTTGAGAGCGAGTCTCCGATGCTGCAGCATGGCCATGGGCTCAAGTGCCAGCTACCTATCCTTGACCTGTAGAGCATTCCAATCAAGTACATGAGAAACATCCAGATATTATGGCCTAAGTACAGAAACATGAAACACATCGTGAATCTGTGATAAACTGGGCAACAATGCTAGGCGATAAGCAACATGACCAATTCTCTCCAAAACTTCAAATGGTCCTACAAAATAAGGTGTCAGCTTGGAATCCTTTCCATAACAGATTGGGCTCTTTTGCAGTCGCACTCTCAGAAAAGATCGATCACCAACAAAGAACTGATGGTCAACTCTATGTGCATCAGTGTATTTCTTCTACCTATCCTGTGTTGCCACAAGATGCTCTTTGATACGAGCTACCTATTGCTCCATGTCCTAAAGCATTTCAGGACCTAGAACTCTATCCTCAAGATGGTCCTAACTTAATGGAGTCCTGTAGGGATGACCATATAGTGCCTAAAAGGGAGCCATACCAATTGAGCTATGATATCCATTGTTGTAGGAAAACTCCACTAGATGCAAATAGTCCTCCCAACGTGACTGTTGATCCATCACGTACATACAAAGCATGTCCTCAAGAACCTGATTAACTCTCTCAGTTTGACCATTTTTTTCAGGATGGTAAGCAAAACTAAAATTCACCTAGGTTCCTAAGGCACACTACAATGATGTCCACAATGCAGATGCGAACATTGGATCTCTGTTGGAAATGATTCTCCGCAGAATACCATGTAGACTAACAATATATTCCATGAAGCTTCTAGCAACCAAGGAAGTAGTGTAAGATGATCAGACGGGGGAGAAGTGTGCCACCTTGGTCAATCTATCAATTGTGACCATGATAGCATCATGACATCGAGAAGTCATAGGAAAACCCACAATGAAATCAATTGATATAATGTCCCACTTCCATTTTAGAATGAGATGAGGCTATAAAAGGCCTGGGGGATGTTGGTGTTCTGCCTTGACTCTTTGAAACTCTAAACATCTAGCCACCAAATCAGCAATATCCCTCTTCATGCCAACCCAAAAGTACAGTGCATGAGGTTTGCATACATCTTAACTCCTGGGTGAGCAGAGTAGGGAGCCCAATGTGCCTCAGTCATAATTGGAGTTTGAAGACTCTCAATAGGAGGCACATACATGTAGCCAAAATACCTTAGAAGACCATCAGACTCTAGTGAGTAACCTACAAACTTTCCTTCCAAAGCTCTACCTGATTCAATTTCTGATTTCACTTCCTAATACTAGCTATCTGTGGGAAGTGCTGTGAGGACCCGACTCCTCAAATCCACCTCAAGAGCCACTGTAGAAATCTCATGTCTCTACCAACTCAGAGCATCTGCCACTACATTCTCCTTGCCCTGAACATACTTGACCTCAAAATCATATTCACAGAGGAATTCCATCCATCTCCTTTGCCTGGCATTCAGGTTCAATTACGTAAAAATGTATTGCAAACTGCGATGATTGCTATGAAGCTCGAACCTATGACCCAATAAGAAATGTCTCCATCTCACAAGGGCATGAACCACTGTGGCTAATTCCAAGTCATGCATGGGGTAGTTTAGCTCATGATCCTTGAGCTTGTGGGATTCATAAGCAATTACACGTCCTTCTTGCATCAAAACGTCTCCTAAGCCCTCCAAGGAGGCATTTGTGCACATCGTGAAATCCCTAGTAGGATTGGGAATATCTAATATAGGTGCACTAGTCAACCTGTCCTTAAGGGTCTAAAATTCTGACTAGCACTATTTTGACCAAACAAACTTCTTCCCTTTCCTCTAAAGAGAAGTGATGGGATGTGTGATCCTTGAAAAGCCCTGCACAAACCACCAATAATAGCCCACTAACCCCATGAAACTGTGAATCTCTGAAACATTCTTGGGTGTTGGCCAATCAACAATTGCTTAGATCTTTGATGGATCCACTGCGATACCTACACTTGAGATGACGTGCCCCAAGTATTTCACTTCTATTTTGTAGAACTCACACTTAGCCAAATTAGCAAATAGCTGATTGTCCCTCAAGCATTGTAATACCTATCTCAAATGTTCCTCGTGCTCCTCCATTGATTTAGAGTAAACCAGGATGTCATCGAGAAACACAAGCACAAACCTATCCAAATAGTTCAGAAGACTCCATTCATCAGGCTCATAAAAACTGATGGTGCATTTGTCAACCCAAATGACATAACAGTGAATTCATAATGCCTGTAACAAGTGCGAAACGTAGTTTTATGAATATCAGCTTCGGCTATTCACAATTGATGATAGCCAAACTTAAGATCAATCTTGGAGAAAACCTAAGCTCCTTTTATGTGATTGAAAAAGTCTGATCAATTCTCGACAAAGGACACCAGTTCTTGATTGTCACTTTGTTCACAAATAACTGGTGCTCCCCAAGGGGAAACACTAGGACAGATGAATCATTTTTCAAGAAGTTCCTCCAACTGCAAATGAAGTTCCTGCAATTCTTGTGTGGTCATCTGATATGGAGCTTGGGATATAGGCTCAGCTCTGGGTATAAGATCAATTCTGAAGTTGATGTCATGCTTTGGTGGCATCCCTAGAATTTCACTTGGAAAAACATTAGAAAATTCCTTAAGAAGAGGGTAGTCATCCAATGAAACCCCTTGACTCTCTCCCACATCCAAGTCATTTACTGACACAACAAATAGCTGACACCCCTATCTAAAGCACCTTTTTAATTGCATGGCTAAGATCAATCATAGTGAGATAGGTCTTTGTATACCAATGATCTCAACCTCATTACCAAAATCATCAACACAACACACAACCTTGTGTTGACAATCAATTATGGAACGGTGGGAACTCAACCAATCCATACCTAGAACCACATCATATGAACCAAGAGGCAAGATTCATAGATCTACCATTGTCACGAGTGGTCCAATTTACAAATTACAACCCTGAACGAGTGACTCAACTCCTACCTTTTCCCTAGAGGCCAATTCGACCTACCACTTAATTCCTTGCCTTGTTGCCACCAATCTACAACGCTCTACTACTGAAGTAGAGATAAATGAATTTGATGCTCTAGAATCAAAGAGAATGGAAATGCTAGTGCCTTGTAATGCACCTAATGTCTCAACTATAGTGCCCTGATGTTCAGCTTGAAGGTTGTCCACTGCCGCAAACACCCGATGTGCTCTACCCGCATTGCCCACTATCAGCTCAGAAGCAGCTGGTCTTTGACTAAATCCTATAGTGCTCCTCTGTGGACACTGTCTAGAAATATGTCCCTATTATTTGCAAGAGAAACAACCTATGCCTCACCCAAAACCTCTGACACTGAGCAGTGCATTTGACTACTGAAAACTACCTCGAGAAGGTGTCAACTGTGTGCTCTGTGCAGGCTACTCAAAATAATCTTGCCTAATTCATTGCCAATTCCAGTTCTTTTTGCTCAGAGATCTGCCACCCTATTGAGATTGTGATTTAATTTGTTTGGGCTGTGAATGTTGCTGCTACTGCAGCTGCGGACCACCCTTAGAGGGTGCTTGAAAATTCTTGGAAGACCCTGCAGCTTGAGGCTGTCCACGTCTAGAACCAAAACCTGATGCTGGGGCACTGCCGATTTGAACTCTTGTGTAATGCCATTGCCAAGTTTTCTTCTACCAGATGAGCCTTCTCAATGGCTACCTCCATTGTCTTCGGCTTGAAGACTCAAACTACATCACTAATTCTAGCATTTAAGCCCCTGACAAAGTGTTGCACAAGCATTGCCTCATCGTTACCAATCCTTGCATACTACTTGAGCTCGTAAAAATGATGCTCATATTGTTCAATGGACATTTCCATTTTTCTTAACTCATGGAATTCATTTTCTCTATGTTTCCTCCAATGATCAGAAAGGGAACGGGCCCTGAATCTCTCCATAAACAATTCCCAAGTCACCATGCTAATGTCAATATGTAATTTCTATTCTTCCAGCCACCACCAAGTGGATGCGAAGCCTCTGAGGTGCATGATGACACACCTAGCCTTAGTATTACTGCCATAGGGATGCATAGCAAAGCATCTATCTAGATCAATCAACCATGTTTTTTCCTCGAGACACCCACCAGAACCATCAAATGTGGGAGGTCGTGCTCTCAAAAGGTCTCTCATGTGACCCGCCACCACTACATCCTGCTCTATTGTTATTTCTCCATGCCTCGGTGATCTCTCCCTTTCCCTTTCCAACTGTTGTTCTTCCACTAGCCTAGGGCCTAAACGACCCAGAATCTCCTCAAGTAGGTGCTACAACTAACCACCATTAATGTAAGCCATTCATTCACTTATCCTCAATTTTAAAATGTTCATAAATGATAAAGCAATATGACAAGATTAAAACAATATGATAACCATACACACATATACATAATAAGAATAACATAGAAATGCAATGAACATATTTCCACAGATACAACACGACATTAAATGATATTTACAATCATAGATGACAAAAGAGTTACATCATATGATTATACATTACATCAACTTCCAGTACATCTCATTGGATAAATACGTAAATTTACATCATGAGACTTCCCAACACTTGTGGGAGTAGTATACATCAATACAAAAAGTACAAATATAGTATCAAATATACATTTGGTAACATGGTGAACCCTGGATCAAGCTGTATTTGAAAAGTATTGCACATCTGTTGAGAGGGGAACCCAACAAGGTGCATAGCATGTTCCACTCGACCACCCCCATGCTAGGAGTAAATAAGGAAGTATCCCCGACCAAGATCATCCAAATAGAAAACAAGACTCAACTCCAAACAAGAAAGACATGAAATCATAAAGGAAAACATCATGTCAAGAGACCACTTCCAAAGGCTTAGCAAAAATAACAAATCAAGGGAATGCTAGAGGAGAGTGTCATCGCACAGTCCTACATGGGTTATCCTGACTACCTTTCTCTAGGCACCGGCCTCCATCTATGGTTATCCTGATAGCCTCTTTAGGCACCGGTCCCATAGGGTGACTCGTGCTGAACCGTTAACCTCTCATGGAGATGAGGCAATGATCTTTCCAGCCACAACCTTCTCAGCCCACCCTTAGTCTGTGAAAGCCCTAACGAGTGGACAAGACATCCTTAATTATCTTGTTAATGTTATTACTACCCAACCCCCTAATTTATTTAATTATCACTTGTTACTCAAACTCTAACGTGGGTTATCCTGACAGCCCCTTTGTGTGTCGGTGCCCATGTAGAGCCACTCTCCCTAAAAACCCAACCACAAAATCAAAACTCCAAGGGGTTGTACCAACACAAGAAATACTGAATCTCAAAACATACGTGAGACAAATAACATCTTGCCAATAATAATATGCACAAACACTCATGAAACAGGTACAACCCAAGTGTAAACTCAAAATCACAACTACAATCAAAATATTGACAAGTATCCAATCAATAGACATCATAATAAACCACAATTTTCCCATGCCTCTGGAAGCCTTAAACAATAACCTTAACTCCTATAGAGGGTTGACTATCTTGAGGGTTCCCACATGTCCATAACCCAACTCAAGAAAAACAACAAAGGAATCAAAGAAAATCAAAGAATTAAATAGCTACACAACCTCAAGATTCTGTAAAGAACACAAATTTACTATACTCCACAAATCCATTTTAAGATAACTCATTGCATGATTTCAACCATGATAAAATAAACAATAAATTTACCCAGTCTATTTAATTTGATAAAATCACTCAATTTGATTTGATAAAATATATATTTATTTTAATTTATCCAATTTCCACATAAATCTAAGCATTGACACTAACATCACAAGTATTTTATATCTTTTCATTCAGTACATCCACAGGCATATATATACATATATATACATACATATACATATACATATACATATACATATACATATACATATACATATACATATACATACACACACACACACACACACACACACACACACACACACACACACACATATATATATATTGCATTAAAATTCAACATGATCATCTAATTCACATAATTATCAATATATATTATATTATATATACATACATATGTATATATTATATAAACATAATAATAAAATATTTATAAAAATTAAATTAAATTTAATAAAATTTATAAAGTTTAAACTATACGATTTTTTTCTTTTTTTAAAATAAAAATAAAAATAAATGCCTCCATTGAGGAGGCTGCAAACCTCCCAATTAGGGAGGTCACGGCCTCCTCAATGGCCATGCACAATAGCCAAGGGGTTGCCGTGCCAGTAGGGACATGGACTACTGCGTACGACAGTCCTTGATTGTTGAGCAGCCATTGAATACTACCAAATGATAACAAATAGGGGGGGAACAGGGGTACGACATAGCCGACCCCTCCCCAATATCATTTATTTTTTTTAAATTTCCAGAATTAAATTAATACAAACCCCCTTTAATTTTGATATAGATTTTTTAAAAAAGATAAAATAAAATCTATAATTTCTTCCAGTACATATATACATATATATACATATATACATATATATACATATATACATATATATATATATATATATTTATATTAACAATTTTTTTTTGATATACTTACAGACAAAATCTGATATTCTCACAGAACAAAATATAGATTTGAATATACATATTTTTTTAAAAAATAAACACACTTTCTTTTCAAAAGTGAATTCAACAAATATTTTCAGCGACATATTTTTTTTCATTTTGACAACAATTTTCAACAATACACAATTTTTTTTCTTCAGAAAAATTTTAATTTCTCCAGCCCAAGATTTTAACAACTAAAATAAATTGGAGAAGAACAATAGGGTTTTCAATCAGCAAAATACAAGATCTTTTTATTTGTTTGAAATAGAGTTTTGAATTCAGCCAAGATATGAAACCAAAATATTTCAAGTAAATTTCCAAACCCTCTCAATTTTCAAACAATATAAATTTTCACAAGCACAAAATTCTTTAAATATGATCACATTCAAACATGGAAAACAAGACATTCATTTTCATACAGAGATAAAAATAAATAAACAGTAAGAAAGGAACCTGGAGTCCTACGCTTTGGATCGAAGTAACGAGCACGACAACTCCTCTTCCTCTTTCGAAAACAACCTTCATGAACTTCTTTCTCCTTCCTTGGAAAAAAATTCAACAATTTCTTCTTTGAAATTCAATTCTGAATCATTATTTTTATAGACAAAGAACAAAGAAGCCTCTTTTTTTTCAAAAACTCTTGTTTCCTCTCCAAAATCACAAAAATGCCCGTGAAGAAGAATTCTTCTTTTCCCCAATAAAATAAAAGAAACTTCTTTCTTTTTTTTCCAAAAATCCTAAACATGCATTCCTCCTTTTTTTATCTTATCTTTTATTTTATTTTAAAGCTCACAATTATCCCCCAACAATTAATTAAAAATTCCTTTATTCAATATTTATCCTCAACTTGATAAAAAATAATTAAATTATATTATTTCATTTTATTTTTTTGCAAACACTAATTTATAATTATCAACAATATTATTTATTTAATTTATTAATTTAACAATCTTTTAAAATATAATAAATTTAAATTTAACAATTAACTTAAACACATTTACTTAACTATTTAATTATATTAATTAAAATAACATTATCAATCTACCAAGAATTATCAATGATAAACATTAATTAAATAACACATAAAAAAAATATTAAAACAAATGAACAACACAATACCATGCAGAACGAAGATGAGGTCATGGACAACGACAACATTACACACACAATGGGGGTGACAAACTTGGGAGAGGGACACTTTCTTATCAACTCCTTTTTAACTTCATACCTATTGGGTTTGTGGGACACGCTCCGACTTGACAAGCAAGTGGATTCGGTGTCTAGTTCCTGCATCCTGCATGAAAAAAAATCAAGTAGCATATAAATATCCAATACAGACACAATGTGAAAGGAAGTTGTGGGGTAGCAGGGAACTCACGAATGAGTGATGCTACTCTGTCCTTTCACCAAGACCCTTAGCAAACACATCAGAATCCATAAACAAGCATTAAACCATAACATCACGACATAATATTAATGAAAACCATAACATATCCAAATAGTACAATCACCACATAATGCATCATAAAACATGATAAGCAGTATCATGTGCATCAAACCAACTAAACTATAAATCCACAAAAGTCAAAGCGGTGAAATAATCACCATCACAACCCCAAGTATAGAACTCATCACAAAAGAGTATCTAGAAAGTATTAGCAACACGAGGGGTATTACAGGACAAATGGATGAAATGTTGGAGATGATGAGATCAATGAGAGTTTGGTTGGATGGTGTAGAAGAAGATAGAAGGAGAGGTTTGAACCCTAAACATGAGGTCGAATGTGATGATGAATTAGATCATACTACAAATCAAAATGAAGAAAATCTAGAAGAAGAAGATTGGGTAAAGATTTTAATAGCTATTTCCAAGATTGGTAAGAGACCTAGAATTGAAACTCAAAATTACATGAGAAATTTAAACCCTAAGGAATTTGATTGAGTAGATCAATGATATGGAAGAATACTTTGAGTATGAAGAAATTGAAGATCCAAAAAGAGTGATATTTTTAAAATTTAAGTTAAAAGGACATGCTGATATATGGTGGAAATAATTTCAATTGGATAGGAATAGGAGGGGAAAGGAGAAAATCACAAAGTGGGATAGGATGGTGACAAATTTTAAGAATCAATTTATATCTAATGATTATGAACTTGAATTATTGAAAAGATTGTAGAATATTAAGAAAAATGAGAAGTTTGTGAAGTAGTATACTGAAGAATTTTACAATATCATCAAAGCTGGACATAGTGAAGCAAGCAAGGAAAAGGTTACATAATACATCAATTGACTAAGAATAAACATCCAAGAAGAATTGAGCTTGGTGAAGATGACAACAATGGACGAATCATACTAATTTGTGTTGAAGGTAGAATAAAAGATGAATAAGAAGTTTGAAAAAAGATAAAGAAGTGCAAGAGGAATATTCCAAAGAAGTGGATCACAATCTAGAGAGAGGAGACCATTTGCAGAGAAAAACAAGGATGAAAAAGCCTACCACAGTGAAGAGAAGGATAATAATTTAAGTCGCAGAGGAAGGGAGGACATAAATTTCTACCACAATGATAGAGGTCATAATCCCTACCACAATGATGGATATAGGAGAGATGAAGATCTGAGAAGAGACCATTTAGAGGAACCTATTTCAAGTGTGGAAGCAAAGGACATAGATCATTTGAATTTCATTAGGGAAGTACCGACAAGAGGACTGAGAACACTTGAAGAAAAACTTATGTGGATGAAGAATCTATTAGATCCCCTAGTTTGGTTGGGAAGCTAGAGAAAGGTGAGTCATTAGCAATGAGAAGAGATTTTATGCATGAAGAAGTGATCGAGGAACCACCACAAAGGAAGAATTTGTTCAAGCCAAGGTGTAAATTCGAAGGAAAGGTATGTAAAGTTATCATTGAATGTGGTAGTAATGATAATTTAGTTTTGAAAGAAATGGTAACAAATTTGAATTTGAAGAGGTTGAAACATCTAAATCCCTATAAGATAGCTTGGATTCAGGATGAACATAAGATCTTGATAAGTGAGTAGTGTTTGGCGAAATTTCATATAGGATCATCTAATGATAAAGTGTTGTGTGATATTATTCCCATGGATGCATGCCATTTGCTATTAGGAAGACCATGAAAATATGATAGGAAATTGATTCATGATGGAAGTAAGAATACCTACATTGTGACTTTAAATGGTAAGAGACATATATTGATACGTTTGGGAGAAGAGGACAAGAAGGAAGTTTGTAGCAATCCCAAAATATGTTTAGTAGATGGAAGGAAGTTTCTAGAAGGATTGAGGCATGAGAACATGTGTTTTTCACTGATTCCAAAGAAGTGTGGTAATCAAGAGGTAGAGAATTCTACCGCAAAGGATGAAGATCCACCACAAACAAGAGTAGCAAAATTGTTGACAAAATATCAGGATATCATATCAGAGAATGTACCAGATGGATTATCACTAGTCTGGAGCATAAATCATCATAAATATCTAATAATAGGAGAATTTTTTCCTAAAAAAGTGACACGTAGGATGAAACCTATAAAAAATGTGGAGTTGAACTGAAAAATACAAGAATTATTGAAGAAGGGATTGATCAAAGAGAGCTTAAGCCCATGTGCAGTACCTGCTATATTGGCACCAAAGAAATATGGAGAGTGGAGAATGTGTATAGACTCAAGAGCAATCAATAGGATCACAATCTATGTGTATGAAAATGTATCAATTATGAATGAATTCAAACACATATCAATAAGACATTAAATCAGGAAAACTGAAAAGGAAAATAGAATAAGCAAACTGTTACTGCAACTTCCCTGAAATCGTCTTTCTCTCTCTAACTCCAGTGTTTTGTTGTTTCCAATGGCTCTCAGATCAGCAGATCAAGCTCAACAAAATGAACAGCATGAAGAACGAGATTTGAAAATGCACACTATGCTAAATGCAAGGATATGCTAAGATGATAATATCGCTGTGATGCTGAAAATGATGTGAATGCATAAAATGTATATGTTCATCGTGTAAATGCGTGTATTCGGGTGTAACCAATGCATGGATTTGTACCAGTATTTATAGTATTTGAAAGGATTCAATTGGCTGACATGTTTTAACGGCCCAGATTAAGCTTGTTCGAATGGACAGTGGAAGATTTTCGTAAGTGGAGAGGGAGATAGAAGGTTTCCCTTTTCCTTCAATTTTCGTCATTGAGATCCGAAGGGAAATTGCCATTTCGAAGAATGAGTTTAGAATGAGTTAGAATTAAATAAAATAAATTTATTTAATTTGTAAGTGAAGATGGATATAGAAACTCGCATAATTAAATAAATTATATTTAATTATGTTTTAGAAGTGAATTTAGAGTGAGAGGAAAATATTAAATTAAATATTTAATATTTAATTTGATTATGGGATGAAGAGAATATTCCATTATTTGAATATTCAAATATTCAAACTTTAGAATGATATGATAATTAAAATAAATAATCATATTTATTTAATTTAATTAAGAGGAATGTGGGAAATGTCAATAATTAAATAAAATGATTTATTTAATTAAGGTAGAAGAATTAGAAAATGAACAATATAAATAAATAATTTAATTTATTTATATGTAGATGACTTTAGGAGAATTAATTAAATAAATTATATTTAATTAATGTAGAAGCTTAATCATGACCATTTTTAGACGTATACATTTTGCCCCTCTTTGAAATGATGTGTGAAACACATTGCTTCAAAGAAAAATAATATTTTTCCCCTGATATGCTTTTGATGTTGCCGCTAATGATGCCCCCTTGGGAGGTAAATCACGGATGAGGATATGGATTGCGAAATTTTTTCTAAACAATCGAGATTAGATAATGATATTCTATGGAGGAGAGAGTGATTTAGCTCTCGAAAAATGATGGAAAGAATGTCCCATTATGAAAATAAAGTCAAAAGGCAGCAAATTTACCTTTGTTTGACAAATGAGTTCACAGAGTAGCGCTTCCGGTAAAAAAGGTAGAATTGATGATTTGATGATAGTAATGTGAAGATGATGATATATATTGCTTCCTTAGTCAATAGATAGGTAAATTGTCGTTTCATTATGCTGATATGGATAGAAATGATGGAAAATTTGGTGCTTGAGTGATAAGTTTGTTTCCCCAAAATAGAAAACAAAGAGTAATTGTCTGACAACTTTGTTTCAAAAACAAAGAGTAGATTGAACTGATAACTTTGCTTCTCATGAATGAAAAACAAAGAGTAAATGTCGGATAAATGATTGATATGACTTCTGATAAATTTGCTTCCTGCGATAGAAAACAAATAGTAATTGATGGTAGAGCAGATTGATATGATATCCAGTTAGATAGATTTGTGTATTGGTTTGCCTGATAGGATTGATTGGGTGATATGGGTCTTTGATATGATGCACTGGTATGAGTCACTGATATGGGTCACTGATATAGTTCACTTGATATGGGTCACTAATATGGGTCACTTGATATGGGTCACTTGATATGGTTCACTTGATATGGGTCACTAATATGGGTCACTTGATATGGTTCACTGGATATGGGTCACTGATATGGGTCACTGGATATGGTTTAGTGATATGGGTTGTGATTGCATGATGTGAGGCATTGGTAGATAGAGAGATTTTGATTGACCTTTTCATAGTCGAGGTGTGTCGGGACCACGCAGAGATCTTGGGGCAGGAGGTAGTAGACTTCCATCACAGAGGCCAACTCTATCAGGGGGCTCTAGTAGTTAGAGTTATGAGACTCGTGATATTTTTGATGTATCATTATTGATTCATTCACACATCTCGATGTCTATTATGTTTGGAGCATGTACGTTATTTTGGTCATATCTCATGTATCTCTCTTTGGAATTTTTAGCTTCATTAGACATTGAACATTTTTAATTATTTTTTATGAGTGATGATATGCAACGGCGATGAATTGTGATGATGTATTGTGCATTTATGATGTGATATGCATTTATTTCTGTGTTATGGATTTTGGTATGCATTTGAATGAGTTAATGATTAACATGATACACAGGATGATTTGATATGATGTTTTTATTATGATGATGATGATTGATGATGTGTACTAATGATGCCATGCAGGTGGATGACTTATGATGTAATTATGAAAATGTATATAGAATGTTGATTTTTGGATTTTCCAATGCAGGTAAAAAAATGAATGTTGTGTTCATGATATGCATTATGAATGTGTATGATAAAAAAAAGGTATGATATGATGTAAAATGATATGAATACTAATATGAAATTTAGATGAGTAAATAGTGATGAGATGTATGATGTGATCAAATATAATGATTTGTAATGAATGGATAAATGAAATGATAAATGGGAGTATAATGATAATGAAATGATAAGGAAATGATAAGGAAATGAAATGATAGTTAATGATAAGAAACTAAAATGAATGATGATAATGATGATAATGATAAGATGAGATGAATGAAATGAATGATAATGATAAGATACGAAATGAGATGAATGAGATAATGAAAATAATGATGAAATGAAATAATATGAAAATGATAATAAAACGAGAGGATAATGAGATGAAATGAAAATGATAATGAAAAGATAATGAAATGATATGGATATGAAATAAAAATGATAATGAAAATGAAATGATATGATAAATGATATGATGAAACAAATGTTCAAATGTCCTCCACAAATAGTCCAAAGAAACATGGCAGCCGTTGATGTTATTATTATCCTTTCAAAATTCTGATGCAAATCCACTATGCAGACATGTACAATGATCTAGTATGAAATGCAGCTAAATGAAACGAACCATTTGTTGAGCTTGTTGTTATATTTCCTGGAATCATCATAGAGTGCTTTTTAAAATGTTGGAAGTATGTACAAGCATCAGAGGGGAAATTAGCACCAATGATGACTTGAGTACAACTTTCATGATTTTTGATATAGCAAGCAAACATAAGCATTGAGGTATAATTAAACCGAGATGACCTGAGCATTTCTTGCATAAACAGACAAAAGCCTAACCAACTTCTGATGCAAATTTGGGACTGTCATCAATGATAAACTTTCAATCATCACGTCTCGTGACATATTTGCAACAGATAAATGATTAACCTCAAGACAGCAGACAAAGAAAAAAAAATCATTATCTTTCCTTGCCACTCTAGTTTAAGACATCATTGAGTGTGCTCTAGAGAGATGATATCAAAAATTAAACAACCATTGTTCAAAAATGAAATACTGTGATTCCAAACATTATTCAGATTATAGATCATCCAAATATGAGTCATGATAAGGTGCACAACTCAAAAACTGTTATGAGATGGATCAATGATTGGATAGGTATATGATTTGATTGTTTTGTTTGCGTGATTGGTTTTGATGTCATTGTCTAGCTGTTTCGGTAAAACGTGAAAGTTGATTGCCCCTAGTATGTTTTGCCCTCGGTATTTGTTGAAATGAATATGTACAAAAATCAAGCCATGATAAAACATTATCGTTCGAGGAAAATGATGATAACATGATGTTGGTATGGCCCTAAGATGATGGGAAAGATGCATGAAAGGAATGTCAAGAAGTTAAGTGCAGAACATGAACTAATAGATGGAGAGCTACAAATAGCATATGTTTGCCAGATTTTCACTATTTGTTTTTATTGCATTTTTCTTGTCAATAGACTGCCTGTCGCCAAGTTTTCACCCTATGACTTTTTTTTTTTATTTGATTTTTTTGTATTTCTTCAGGATCTTTTTTTTATTTTTTTGTATTTCTTCAGGATCTTTTTCTGATTTTTTTTTGTATTTCTTCAGGACTTTTTCTGATGATGATAACCACTTTTAGACATAATACTTTTTCAAGTACATGCTGTTGATAGGTTCGTCAAACAGATCCCCTTCTGGCATCAATAACTTGTAGGCTCTTGAACCATAGACTGCGATAACCACGTAAGGACCTAGCCAATTGGGTTCAAACTTTTCTTTCTTCTCTCTGTCTTGCTGATTGTGTGGGTTTTCTTTCAGAACAAGGTCACCCATGTGAAAGGTACGTGGCTTTACTTTGTGATTATAGCTGCGAGACATCATCTGTTGATATGCTTTTAAATGATCAGCTGCTCTTTGTCTCTTCTCATCTAGGAGTTCCAGTTCTTGGAGTCGGGAAACTTTGTATTCATCATCCGTTGTAAGACCTTTCAATGATACTCTAAGTGAGGGAATCTCAACTTCTAAAGGTAGTATGGCTTCTGCTCCATAGACAAGAGAAAATGGCGTTGCTCCTGTTGGCATGCAGATACTGGTTCGGTAGGCCCACAAGGTGGGATTGAGTTGAACGTGCCAATCCTTCCCTGAATCATTCACAGTCTTCTTCAAAATTTTCAATATTTTTTTATTTGAGGCCTTGGCTTGGCCATTCCCTTGTGGATAGTAAGGTGTTGAATATCTATGCTAAATGTGAAATCTCTCACAAAGTTCATCAACATCCTATTTTTGAAAGGACGTCCATTATTTGTAATAATGGAGTTTGGAATGCCATACCGACAAATAATATAGTTGAGTATGAATGATGATATTTGTTTGCCGGTAACTTTAGTAAGAGGGACTGCCTCAATCCACTTGGTAAAATACTCTGTAGCTGTGATGATGAACTTATTTCCGTTCGATGAAAAAGGATGAATCTTGCCCACTAGATCTAACCCCCATTGAGAAAATGGCCAGGTTGGCGTGAATGGTTGAAGTTCCTGTGTAGGAGCATGAATGAGATTCCCATGAATTTGGCATTTTGAGCATGTTTTCACAAAAGTGAATGATTCCCTCTCCATTGTAGGCCAGTAGTAACCCATTCTAATCAATTTCTTGGATAAGGTCAGCCCACTCGAATGAGTACCACAGATGCCACCATGAACTTCTTGTAAGGCTTTGTCAGATTCATCACGTTTAAGACATCGAAGTAAAGTACCATCAAGACCACAATGATAAAGGGTGTCAGCGATAAGAGTGTAACGAGCGGATTGGCGGATAAAATTGCGTTTTTGGTTATAGGATAAGTCAGGTGGTAGGATATCGTCTTTGAGGTAGGCATACATTTTTCGTACCAAGGTGAATCAGATCTGACCAAATGGCAAATGATTAGGCTTTCAGGGGTATCATAAGCAGGTGTAAATGATTGTTCCACCAGAAATTCATAGTGAGTCTGAGTTTCTAGGAGTTGTAACAATGATGCAATCGTAGCCATGGCATCAACTACCTTGTTATCGAGCCTTGGGATTTGTGTGAATTTGATGTCCACAAAGTATTTCTTGAAGTCATCCACCATCTTTTTATATGGCAGCAGTTTGTCATCTTTGGTCTGATAGTCGTTATTGATTTGATTAATGACTAGCTGTGAGTCGCCATATACTTGTAGTTCTGTAATCCTCCATTCTAGTGCTATTTTAAGACCAGTGATCAATGCTTCATATTCGGCTATGTTGTTGGTGCATGGAAACATCAGCCTATATGATCGAGGAATGGTGTGTCCTTGAGGGGTGATGAAAAGTATGCCTACCCTCGATCCATGTTGAGTGAAAGAACCATCAAAATATAAAGACCATGGTTATATTCTATAGCAAAGACATCAACATCTGGAAATTCAATTTGCAAGGGATGGTCTGCTTGCAATGGTGCTTCAGCTAATTGATCGGCGATAACCTATCCTTTGATTGCCTTGTGATCAACATAATGTATGTCAAACTCACTCAGAATCATTACCCACTTTGCTAACCTTTCTATCAATGATGCTTTGCTTAACAAATACTTGAGTGGATCAATCTTTGAAACCGGATTGATTGTATGAGTTAACATGTAATGCCAAAATTTCTATGAAGCAAAGACTACTGCCAGACAAGCCTTCTCGATAGAAGTGTAGTTGAGCTCATGACTTGTTAGTGTTTTGCTGATGTAGTAGATTGCACGTTCTTTTCCTGTAGAGTCTTCTTGCGCTAGCAATGCCCCCAGAGATGTCTCTATTGCGGAAATGTATAAGATTAGGGGTTTGTCTGGATTTGGTAGTATGGGAACTGGTGGAGTCATTAAATACTGTTTGATTTGTTGAAAAGCCAATTCACATCTGTCATCCCATTTGAAAGGAGCATTCTTATGCAGTAGATGTGTGAAAGGTAAACTTTTGTCGGCCAATTGTGCAATGAACCTTTGTATAGATTGAAGTCGTCCTTGCAATGATCTCAATTGACTGATGTTCCTAGGTGGAGGCATTTCCATAATTGCCTGTACTTTTGTAGGATCTACTTCGATTCCTTTTTCTGAAACAATGTACCCCAAGAGTTTTCCAAATTTGACCCCAAAAACACATTGCTTGGGGTTGAGGCAAACTTTGAATTTCTCTAATCTTGCAAATATTTTGGACAATATTTCAAATGTCCTTCTTTGGTGTATGATTTTTCCAATATGTCATCTATGTAATCTTCCATGAAGATATGCATCATGTCATGAAAGATTGTAGTCATGGCTCTTTGGTAGGTAGCCCCAACATTCTTTAGACCGAAAGGCATGACGTTCCAACAATAAGTTCCCCATGGACATGTGAAAGCTGTTTTCTCCTGGTCTTCAGGTGCAATTTTGATTTGGTTGTAGCCAAAAAAACCATCCATTAATGAATACATGGCATGGCTAGCTGTCAGATCAACTATAGTGTCGATGTTTGGTAGTGGGAAGTCATCCTTAGGACATGCTTTATTAAGATCTTTGAAATCTGTGCATATTCTCATAGTTTTATCTAGCTTGGATACAGGAACAATGTTGGAGATCCATTCTGCATAGTCGATTGGTCTTATGAAGCCTACATCTAGAAGTTTTCTTAGTTCTTCCTTAACCAATAATGCAACATGAGGGTGCATCTTTCTGAGTTTTTGTTTCACTGGCTTGGCCCCTGGTTTGATAGACAAGTGATGCATGATAAGATCTAGATCAAGACCAGGCATGTCAGCATAAGACCACGCAAAATTGACTTGATTGGTTTTCAGGAATTCCATGAACTCTGGTATTTCTTTCTCTGTCATTGATGCAGCTAACTGTAAAATTCTTGGTTTGTCGGAAGTCTCAAGATTGATAGCATTTGTAGGCTCAATCAAAATAGGCGATCGCTCATGGTAATGCTCTGGGAGAGTGTCAAGATTCCCATCGTCTAGTGCCTCAAAGAGGTTTTCACCATCCGATACGCTCTTTATCTTATCTTTTGTTTGATCTAATACTGCCAGATTTTGGTTTTCACCATTAGATCTTTCTTTTTTGTTTTTACTTTTGCAGCAAAGAGACTTGACACTCTCTTGATCAAAAACTCTATGTCGAAAATCGCTGGTGGAACAATCATTTGTATCATCTGCGGAAAGGAAGTTTACAATAGCTTCATCACTTGGAAACATAGGTATATCAATAGGTTTAGATGAATCCCAATCAATGAGATTAGGATAAATCAAAGGTATTGGGTCATTAGGTTGCGTGAAATCAGCTATGGTTATGGTCATAACAGAGTTGTTTGTAGGATCCATGGTATGAGGTGGATCAATGATGATACTGTCCTCATGATAGTCTTGTTCGTTTAGATCTGACTCAGTATCACTAGAATCATAGTCAATTTGTGGTTCAGATTCTTGCGGTTGGGACCCTGACCCTTCGCCGTTGATTAGAGTAGGGGTATACTTGTGTATCATATCAACCTCTTTATCCCTCCAAAACTCATCATTGTAAATGGTGTCCCATTCATATTCAATAGATTCTGTGTCTGAATTGTTATCCACAAAGTTCTGAACTGTTGCCAAATATGTTTCTCGTGAATCTGAGCCTTCTTGCAATGTGAAGACAGTGCCATGAAGTTGTTTGGATGTGCTTTCTTTGGAGTGATTATCATAACCCAATCCAGTTTTCTCTTTTGCGGCAAGTCCATGGAGGTGAATAGGTTCAACTACTCCTTTCCTTTTTCCAATAGGACCTTTGTCATAGCCCATCTTCTGCATGATTGAGTACCCTTTTCCATATTTTTCTGTGGGTATTTTGACATTAAAAACTGCTTCATATTTATCTTTATAGAGCCAGTTTAGAATTTATGTATCCTCAGGATCTTCCATGGGGAATTTTTCTTTGATGAATTGTCCATTAAACTTTGTGATTGACTCTGTTGGTGGTTGCTTTGATGTTGATGCTACTGACATTTGATGTTCCATGATAGACGGTTACCCATGTGATCGAGGTGATGTAGGTAAATTGGCAAGACAAAGAGAGTACTCTCCAACTCCATGGTCTTTGAATTTCAATTTCTTGTCAAAACTATTGGTTAATTGACTAATTTGTGTGTCAATCTTTAGAGAAGTACTAGCATAAGCTTCTCGATTGTTAGGAACCAAAGTATCTTGACTGGCCTTTATGTTGGCACAAGTTTGAATATTTGAATTATCAGCTGGTATCATGATTTCATGTCCATCATAAGGAAACTTAAGACATTGATGATAGGTTGATGGGACAGCTTGCATTTCGTGGATCCAAGGATGACCCAACAAGATGTTGTATGCAAGATCACGGTCCAATACTTGACAGAAAGTATTCTTGATAACTAGACCCACTCTGATTAGCAGCATGATTAGACCCTTGGATGCTCTTTCTTTGTCATCATAAGCTTTTATGGTAATCTTTCTTCTTGAAATCAATGGAGTCTTCAGAAAATCCTAAAGCTTTAACCAACTTCATGGTACATATATTTAAACCAGCACCTCCATCTATTAGAACTCGTCTGACACGAAACTTGTGAACCATGACTTCTAAGTACAATGATGAATTGTGGGGATGAGTTATGGAAACGCCATCCTTTTCAGAGAATGAAAGGAAAGTGGGTGAGGAAAAGTGTCCTACCATGGCTTGAAATTGGTTCACATCCAAGTCAGTGGATACATTAGTTTCAATGAGGGCTTTTTCAAGAATTTCCTTATGGGCTAGGGAAATCTTCAATAGTTCCAAGATAGAAATTTGAGCGAGGGTTTTCCAAAGTTGGTTGACCAAATCATATTGATGTTGAGGTGGAGGTTTAGTAGATTTTGAAGAGGCCCCTTTTAAGACAACTTTGGCTTGCGCCCTTGTTGTTGCGTTGACCTCCCTATATTCCATCTTTTCCTTGACTTTTATGACATTGATCCGTTCATCATTAGTGTATATATGATTAATTATCGGATCCTCAATATGATTCACATTTTTTTCAGAAGACTCACCCTTTTGATAGTTAGGCAAAGGATTGCGAAAAGCCTGGTGTTCTTCATTTGATTTTTGATGTCCTTCTATTGTGATGATGTCATTGTCGATTAAGTCTTGAATAGTATTCTTCAAGGCTTGACAGTTATTTGTGCGATGACCTTTGTACCAATGATACTCACAATAGTATGCCTCATTCCATGATGGAGGCTTTACACTGGGTTCATAGTTTCGCTGAGGTGGTAAGGTAATGACATTTTTGACCATCAATTCTTTGAGTGTGGATTCCAAAGATTGACCTATTGACGTATAATTTCTTCTACGAGAGAAGAATGAAAATCATTGTGGATTCATGTTCGAGGTGTTCCCTAAGGAGTTATGATTGTTATTGGTTCCTCAGTAACCTGAATTGTTGGAAGTCCCTTGATTGGGAGTAGAATGTTGATTTACATTGTTTCTGGGAGGATGAGTATGTTTCCTTGATTTGTAATTGAGTTGACATTGTTGTTGCGAGTGCTTGGAGCACTAAGAATAAATGGGTTGGTCGAGACATGATTTGCATCAACAACTCCATCATTCACCACATTCTTGTTGCGAGTCCAAAATTTAGACTTGTCCTGATTATTGTGATGATTGTATGAGCTAGGATTGTCTTAGTCAAGTTTTATTGTTCCTCTTTTGACCAATGCACCTTCAATGGTTATAGCATCTTCGATTAGTTTCTCAAAAGAGGTAGGACAATGTAAATTTAAATGATAGCTCATCTCTGAATTCAAACTGTTTATGAAGGTAACCATCTTTTCCTTTTCAGGAATAGGACGTGGATATCTAGCGAACATTCTTCTCCATCTCTGAAGAAAAGTAATGAAAGATTCACCAGGTTTTTGTGCAACTTTGCAGAGATCTATCATGGTGATCTAATGTTGTATGTTGTAGGCATATTGAGATATAAACAGATTGATTAATTCTTCAAATGTTCTAACGGGAGGTGCGATTTTTGATAACCATTCCATAGAGTGTACTTCAAGACTCCTAGGGAATAAACACATTAGGTAAGTGTCCTCATGAGCAAACTCTAAAGTCATGTTTCAGAAGTCTCTAACATAATCAATTGGATCCGATTTCCCATTATAACAATCAAATTTTGGAATTTCACAATGTTTGGGAAATGGAATCATGTTGAGACTTCGATCAAAGGGATAAGGACAAATATCCTCAAGAGTATATTTATTTGTTGTGGTTCCCCCTTGTAACTCTTTGATTTGTCCTTGAAGTGTTTTGATTTGTTGAGTTAAAGGGTTGAGATCAGATAGGGGTTTTTCCTCAGGTTTTCTTTTCAAATTATCAGTATTAAAGTCATGAGGCAATTTCGCTCCTTGGTCAGCTAGAGAGCGGAAATATTTTTATTTATCCCGCTACAAGATCTTTTCTATGGCTTTGTGAAATTTTGGATCTTGCTCAGCCTCTCTAAGACGTTCCTCATCTTGTTCCTCATCACTATCCACATGTGTTTTGTTCGTGTCTTTGTATTGGTGGAAAGGATTTTCTTCTCTGTTATCCATATCTTTGTCAAAAAGTGGATTACGACTCATAATGTAAAGAGGATTACTACTTTCACCCTCCTCTTGATTGTTTTGAATATGGCCTTCTTTTTGGATTGTATCCTTCAATTTATTGTGTTGAGATCTTGTGGAGATAGGCATATGATTTTGAAGAGTTCTTCTAGACTTAGATCACAGTTTTGACAAGTGCAGATGATGGGTGGTATCTTGATCTGATAAGATGTGAATCTTATGATATGATCAAGGATGCTCCTAATTTTTGATTGTGGCTTCCAATGATGAAGGATGTCAGAATCCTGTTGGGGAAGTTGAACCAAAAATTAGAAAGTTGTTTTGAAAAAGTGCACTCTAAAAGATTTTGATCTTCATTTTTGAAGAAAGATTTCAAAATCACCGAAGGATTTGATTGGGATGTGAAGGGTATTCTATAGAAGGTTGTGGTATTTTTTCAAATTCAAGAGGTTGGTTAAAATTATGTTGTTGAGATAGAGCTAATCTTTGATAATAAGCTCGTGAATCCAAAGGTTCTACAACATACTCATCAGTAAATCCCCTAACAAAGTCTTGGTATCTATGAAGAAATCCTCAGTAATGAAGCAACACGTGTCGACTTTTGTATAATTTTTTTCTGTTTTGTAATGTTTTCTTGTATCCTAATGGTTTCTTGGGTTTCCTGATTCTCTTGGAAACTGATTTCTTGGAAAATTTTGTTGATTTCCAATCTCTAAGCATGGGAAAAGTATCGAGAATGTTATTGGACCAAAGGTATGAATAACTTTTGAATGGTTTCAGTTGTTGTTCTTCATGTTCATTTTGGATGATCTTTTTATCTCAATTAATGTGATGGAAGAAACAACAAACATTCTTGAAAAACAGTTGTTCTTAAAACCCTATACTAACACCAAGTGTATGATCAAGAAAATGTTTTTCAACAAGTGTTTTCACAGGTTTTGCACATGAAAGACAATTCAAGCAGACTCACTCTTAATGCTCAAGTAGGTCATTCCAGTAATCAACAACCCACATCTTAGAACTGTGTCGACTCACACAGCCGTGTCACCCCTGAAGGGGCGCCCGTGTTTTTGTCTTTTCCAGGTGTGTACTCAGAGTTACAGAAGTGGATACCAGATCCCCTGAGCAAACGGTCCTTGGCAATTATATGGTGAGTGTCTTGGGGGCAGATTCTTCCCTCCCCTTGCACTGTGATTATTAGAATGTTCAGAAACTGACTTCAGCTGGCCACTACACTAGGTTCGTATTAAGGATTTCCATTCGGTGTGGCAATAATAAACTCCCTCAGGAGACCTCCCAACCTTTAGAACAAAGGCTTTGGGGATGGTTATCTTGCACACTACCGACAAAAGAGGGTTTCCCCAAATTCGCTTTAAATTTTATAGTGGGGCGGAATAGCCTAGCTTTGGCTTGAACCCACTTGAATCGTTCCTCTTGGGTGAGTACTTTTTCCCACAAGAGCAGGCTCTCTAAAAGGTATTATAAAAACTTAAAATTGCATGAAATGAAATAGATGAGTTTGGCATTTTGATCACCCAGTTAAGGGGAGAGCATAGGCCTATCACCATTTAAAGCAAAGCAAACAAGAGTTCAATTTTAAACCCAAATAAACAATTTGCTATGCTAGGTGAAGATGTTGCTTCACAATGACATGGAGTTATTTTTAGCCCAAAATAGAAAATGAAGTGACTATCCTAGGATTGCTTGATTTTGAATTATGTGACTATCCTAGGATTGCTTAATTCTTTTAAAGTTCTTACTGTTCGCGGTCGCATCAGATCCAGTCAAATCATATTTAAGTTATAGATTACAATTGCTAAAACAGACATCAAGGGCGCTAAAACAAAGTTTATGGGCGCTGGAGGATTTGTTATGGGCGCTGCAGGATCTGTCACGGGCGCTGCAGGATTTGTTACGGGTGCTACAGGATGGATCACGGGTGCTGCAGGATGGGTCATGGGCGCTGCAAGATTTGTTACGGGCTCTGCAGAATATATCAGGAGTGCTGCAGGATGGATCACGGGCGCTACAAGATGGATTACGGGTGTGCAGGATGGGTCACGGGCGCAAGATGGATTTACGGGTGCTGCAGGATTTTTACGGGCGCTGAACTGAATGAATTGTGTTGAAGCATGTTTATTGCGCTAATACGTTGTTTTAGCCGTGACTTGTCAGAAAAACCTGCAAAAAGATATTAGAATCGTGGGTTCAAGCCCCACGGTGGGCGCCAATTTATGTGTGTATGAAAACGTATCAATTATGAATGAATTCAAACACATATCAATAAGACATTAAATTAGGAAAAATGAAAAGGAAAACAAAATAAGAAAACTGTTACTGCAACTTCCCTGAAATCGTCTTATCTCTCTCTAACTCCAGCGTTTTGTTGTTTCCAATGGCTCTTAGATCAGTAGATCAAGCTCAACAAAATGAACAGCATGAAGAACGAGATTTGAAAATGCACACTATGCTAAATGCAAGGCTATGCTAAGATGATAATATCGCTGTGATGCTGAAAATGATGTGAATGCATAAAACGTATATGTTCGTCGTGTAAATGCGTGTATTCGGGTGTAACCAATGCATGGATTTGTACCAGTATTTATAGAGTCTTTGAAAGGATTCGATTGGTTGACATGTTTTAATGGCCTAGATTAAGCTTGTTCGAATGGACGGTGGAAGATTTTCATAAGTGGAGAGGGAGATAGAAGGTTTCCCTTTTCCTTCAATTTTCGTCATTGAGATCCAAAGGGAAATTTCCATTTCGAAGAATGAGTTTAGAATGAGTTAGAATTAAATAAAATAAATTTATTTAATTTGTAAGTGAAGATGGATATAGAAACTCGCATAATTAAATAAATTATATTTAATTATGTTTTAGAAGTGAATTTAGAGTGAGAGGAAAATATTAAATTAAATATTTAATATTTAATTTGATTATGGGATGAAGAGAATATTCCATTATTTGAATATTCAAATATTCAAACTTTAGAATGATATGATAATTAAAATAAATAATCATATTTATTTAATTTAATTAAGAGGAATGTGGGAAATGTCAATAATTAAATAAAATGATTTATTTAATTAAGGTAGAAGAATTAGAAAATGAACAATATAAATAAATAATTTAATTTATTTATATGTAGATGACTTTAGGAGAATTAATTAAATAAATTATATTTAATTAATGTAGAAGCTTAATCATGACCATTTTTAGATGTATACACAATCAAGTATAGATTCCCATTTCCAAGGATGGATGACATTATGGACTTGTTGACACTTTTGCTTTAGAGGCACTTTTATTGAGGATATTGTTAAAATTTTAAGTGTTTTAGGAGAAAATGTAAAATTTTATAATGGAAAATCAAAAGAATGAAAGGAAAGGGGTTTTCGGGTTGTTTTCCTTTCACCCACATAGCAAGGAGATTTTTTAGGTTTTTTGTTGGTTGCATTGAAGGAAATTTTAATGTATAGCACAAGAGCAACATCTTATTGTGTTGTTTCAATCCACGTTGCAAATTTTTTAGGGAAATAAAAGGGTATATTGGAGGATTTTTCTATAGGATTTTAGGGAAGGATAACCCATGTTGTGAAATCCATGTTGTAGTTTCAGAGAGATTTGTTCGAGTAGAAGATAACATGGAGGATGAAGGGGAAACATGACATTTAAGAAGTAGCATGGAGCTCTTCAAGGTCATGAAGATGGTTAGAAATATCATAAAGTACATTGTTTCTTTTCAATATGGGAGCATGCACATGGAAGAAAAGGGAGGATATAGGTTTGTTTGTCCCTTTAAAATCTATCATTTTCATAAGAAAAATCTCATATCCATTAAATTGAATGTATTTTGGGGTTTTTTTTCTATGACAAATGCATTGATGATAAGTTCATATGAGATTTTCATGGCAAGAAACTACCAGTACTTTTCATTTCTCTGTTTTCTCAACTTCTTTTCCATGAATTGTCACAAGTTCAAGTTTCTTGTTTGAATATGACAACACATGCAATAAAAATAGAGAATGAAGTCATTTTTAGAGATTCTTAGTTGTATTTCCAAAAAGAGAGAAATAGAGTATGTTTTTCTTAGAGAGAATGCAAATGTAGGGGCACAAACATAGCTTTAGCAACAAATGGTTTCTTTTATAAGATATACATTTTCAAAAAAGCAGAGCTGAAGCTTTTTTGAAATGTGGAAGATCAACCATTCTTGAGTTGAGTAATATCTTACACAATATTGGATGAGGAATAAATTTTAATGGTGACATGAAGAAGCATTTCATTATACCTGGAGATATCTTCAAGCTTCTTTCATGATAAGAGATCTAGACATTGGTACTGTACAGAAACTAAACTATACCTTTAGGCAGAGCTATTAATGTTTGTGGATCAATAGAAGGTGTGATAGTACCTTGATGGTTCTATGATATGTGAGTAAGAATAACTTTTCAAATATCATTCCAACCATCTTTTGATGCATAATAAGTCAATAAAAGAAAGTGAAATGTGGTCAAGGATGCTTTGAGAGATATTAAGGATCTTCAGAGAAGTAGTTTTATATTTTCATCCTTTATCTTTCTCACATTTTATTCCAAGCAATGTTGATAATGACTAGGTTGCTATTGCCACTGATAAATCCAAGTCAAATTCTTAAGATTCCAAGAATTATGGTCACAGGTGACAAACAAGGACAATCAGAGGGTCATGCAAGACAAAGCTAGGAGACTACAATAGTCATTAAAGGGAAGACATCTTGAGGGTCTTCAAAGTGGGTTTAAGCCACCTATCCATAACACATAAAGATCAAATCTAAATAGTAGAATATTGAAAAGATGATAAAGGAAAAAGCCATTGGAACCATGGTTAGAAGCTTTACATCTTGGACAAAATGATACAACCTTGAGTTCACATATTCAATGGGCATAAGGTACATAAAATGTGACAATTTAAAATGAAAATCCATGTAAGTTCAATGAGCAAGACTGAATATGGTTTATGGACAACACCAAGCAATAATGATGATATCAAAAAGGTGACAATCTAACATGCAATATAGCTAAGGGATAGTCATATCAAGTAGTCAAGAGTAGAGTTTTGAAAGACTTTTAGCAAAGTTTTTTATGATATTGAGATACATGATAGATGAAATGCATGAAAGCAAAATGGGATAAATGACAATAAAGTGACTTTGCTGATTTTGGTATGGCAAAGACAGTCACACATAATGATCACAATGGTCCACCTGCTGCATTGAACCAAATGCAAGGTACTTTTGGACATTTTTCTCTTGAATATGAAATGGTGGGTACAAAGGTCTTGTTGTGCAGCTCTTCAAAATTAGCAAATTCCACTATTAGTCATGTGTATATCTGTTCATTGGGTTGAAACATAGTAATCTTCCAATTTAGAAATGTTATTTCTTCAAACTATAGGTGTGATATAAGATAAAATTACTATCTATATGGCATAAGAGGTGGTCATGATGTTTCACTTTTTTCCTTTCCAAAAGTAGTTTTTTCACATCTCCAAGATGGTGAATGAGTAAATTAGCTTGGACAAAAATCTATGCAAAGAGGCACAAAAGACTGTTAATAAAGAAATGCATTCTATACCACTGAAATCAACATCAAGTTATCTTTGAGATATTGTAGATGGAGGAGGAATGTATTGCATGATAGCTAGATAGTGATTTTTCAACTGTCAAGGGATAGTCATCCTCCATCAAGGAAGTAGTGACTTTGAAAGGAAAAGTGCTCTTGATAGTTTCAATCTAGAGCAAAGTGATATGAAGGATGACAATGATAAAGGGCTTGCAAAGGTTTTCGAGGATAGTCCAAAAGCCACAATAATTTCAAGCATAGGTATTGTGAAGATGGACAGGTATGAGATAGCTAAAGGAAGGATAATCACCTTATGGGAAAGAGGGTATAAAAACCATTTAATAAAGGTGACAATCCATCAAGATGAAGGATAGTGCAAATACCAAAGGATAGTCCTATGTACAAGGAAAGGATATTTAAACACGAAGGAAGTAGTTTTAGTTAACAAAGTGCCATGATCAAAGAATAATGCACAATATTTAGGGTTGCAAGATAGTCACTATAAAAAGGGGTAAAAGGCAGTCAATTGAAGTGATAGTCACCAATGCTAGAAGATTATTATGGATGATAACATGGAAGTCATGTCCTTACATCATTAATAGTGCCTATGTCACCTCTTGTTAAAGATATTGTTGAAGATGTATCCTCTAGTTGCCTTGACTGCAGAGCTGATATATACTTGCAAATGAAGAAAAAATTGCTTAATGGTTTGAGCTCTATGATTATTGATTTATTGATATTGTTATCAATATCTTGCAATGGTTTTATATCCTGCTAGAGACATGGCTGAAGCTATAATGTAGCAGCACAAAGAGCTTATAAAAATGAATGATTCCTTGGTTTGGATCACCCTAAAATAGCACACATATTAGGACATAGGAAGGATGAATACTACATTATCTCCAAGAATCATTGTCATAAAGGTTGGGATAGGACAATCCCTTGATGATTGAATAGTGAAGCATGATAGAACAAAGATAATGGGTAGGTGATCTCAAAGGGAAATAGAACAAAGAGCGACCTAATGACAAATATTATACTGAAGAATGATAATGTGAGCACAAAGTACAGTGAGTGGATGACATCCAACAATAGATTAGGACAAAAGGGATTCAACACATGAGAAAAATGGCAATATTCAACCCTAGAATTTCTCCTTCACTATTTCAAACTCTCATCCACATTCCCTATCATCATGCAAGAGGAAGTTTGGAGAGTAATGAGCAGTTGGAGAGCATCTAGGATGGTTGAATGAGCTATGAAAAACAAATGGAGCATATATAGGGAAATTTTAAAGCATTTGAGAGTATAGAGGAGCTATTTTATGAGCCTTGATGGTAGAAGAGGTCAAGGAAGGACTTTTTCACCACTCAAACAACCTTTTGGAGCAATTTTGGGGGCTGAAAAGTAGGTGTATCTATATTGGACGACCAAAGGAGGTTTGAATCAGAAAGAACATGTTCCTATTCTTTTGTAAGTTGTTGAACAACAAAAAGGAAAGATTTAGGAGCATATTTCAGTTAGTTCTTTTTCTCTCTCAACAATGTATTATAACTTTCTTGAGTTCTTTCATGCCAGAGCAACAAATGTAACTCTTATTTTTATACTTATACAACTATATAAACACTTATTTTGATCAATAAAGAAAATTATTTTTCATTCTCCAATCTGATTTTTGTGTGGAAGTATGAATGACCAATGTATTTTGTGTGATTTGATATAAATCCTCAATCTATGTCTCATTCTCTAAGCACCTTCTTGCAGAAATATGCATGCCTTATGTAGGTCATAGTTTATGATAATAGTTTTGGAAACTTCTACTTGTGAAGATAATTATTTTTTCCTTTTAGAATTGAAAAAATGTCTCATCTTTCCTACAAAATACTTATGTGTAAGCATGTAGAAACTTGAGTTGTGTATCAAGAAACTTGTTCATTTTGGTCATATTGTAAGTCCAAACAATAGTGTAGGTTTGAAAGAATCATTTGGTACATTACCTTAGGATCTTAGGTTTTCATTTTCATAGCAATTCCTATCTCTTTCCTTTGTGAGTGATTTAGTTTAGGTGATAGTTCCAAGAGAACCAACTCACTCTAGAGGTTAACTCCCAAAATTTGAGTCCACAATTAGGGGAGCTATCCCATGTTTCAATAGTAGGCTGAGTGTTTCTATCAACTCATAAAAGGGTGTACTATTTGGTGATAACATGACTATTTGAGTGGAGTAAAGTATTTCACAAAGATTGACCTAAAGAGTGGATATCATCAAATTAGAATAAGAGAGGGAGATGAATGTAAAATGACATTTAAGACTAATGAAGGGTTGTATGAGTGGTTAGTGATGACTTTTGGATTGACCAATGCACCTATCACTTTCATGAGGTTAATGAATGAAGTGCTGAAGAAATTCTTGGGTAAGTTTGTTATTATTTATTTGGATGATATTCTAATTTTTCGGTAAGAGTAGGGAAGAAAATTTGTGGCACATCAAACAATTATTTTAGGGACTAAGAGAGGAGAAATTACTGATAAACATCAAGAAGTGTAGCTTTATGAAGATAGAGTTGGTATACTTAGGTTTTTTCATTTCTATTAAAGGATTGAAGATGGACCCTGAGAAGGTTAACATAATTGTTGAATGGCCTACACCAATAAACATTGGGGAGGTAAGATCATTTCATGGCCTAGAAATTTTCTACCAAAAATTCATTAGGAGCTTTAGTAGCATTTCCACACCCATGAAAAAAACAATGAGATGATATAGAAAGGATTTTAAGTGGACATCCTAAGCACAATTTTTTTTGGAATTGCTGAAGAAAAAGGTGATAGAGAAACCAGTGTTAGCATTACCTAATTTTGATAAAGTATTTCAAGTTTATTGTGATACCAATGGAAATGCAATAGTAGTATTGAGTCAATAAGGAAGACCCATAGCTTATTTCAGTGAGAAGCTAAATGATGCTAGAAGGAGATATTCAATTTATTATCAGGAGTTTTATGCCATACTTCAATATTTGAAGAAGTGGAGACATTATTTGTTTCCTAAGGAGTTTGTGTTGTGTTGCCCCTTTGACATTGGTTTTGGAATTGATGTCAGGTTGAGTGTTCAACTTGGAAAACATTAAGGTGGTACACATTGATATATTATGCATCCTTGGTTTGGTCGACATTATGATTGTGTTGCCATAAAATTTATCATTTGGAAAAACAACAAAGCATGGTTTTGAAAGCTAATTTAGGGCATAATAAAGCTTGATGAAAATGGTGGTTTTGTGGATGGTTGTTTAGAAAATGGTTTCCAGATCTTAGTGGCAATTGGTTTTCAAAGTTTTCAAGGTGCATCAACTTCATTCAGGCAGAGACTAAAGTTCTCAAAGTGGTAATACCATTCTTTGAAACCCTAGTCCAATTTTTTGGTAAATGTATTGGTGTTTTGTCTGAAAATTTGTTAAGGGCATTGCATTGAATATATTGTTTCTCCATTTTGTAGTCGGGTTTCATTGTTCTTGCATATAGTTGACTCAAAGGGTTTGGGATATATAAAATGGATGTCAAAATAGGTTTAATGTTTCCATTTTCTATTTCAACCTTGGTTTACATTCCCATGTTTCATAAGGGCTTGTATAGAGGTCACTTAAGTTGTTTGTTCTTAGAAAATTTTGAATACATTTCCTTATTCCATTTTATTATGAATTTGATACAACAAAAGTTTAAACTATATATGTGGGTCAAGTTCTTATGTTTTGGGGTTGGGCGACCCTAGTGTTTTCATGGCACGGGTTCTTGGTGTTGTTTGCAAAGCATAAACAAAGGTTTATTTGCCATGTATTAAAAGCCTTCTAGGACATGGTCCTTGTCAAAATTACATTGTTGTGTTTGTGCAAAAGATTACAATGTTGTATTTTGTGGGGCAGTTTATGTAGTATTCATACCCCAACTTATATATTGCTGACCATGTTCAAATGTATTTTGGGTCATATTTTTATGTTGAACATAAATTGATATCATAACAACAGTCATTACTTTCTAGAAAAGGGGAATACCACAATGACAAAACAGATATGGGATTTTTCAGTTGATACAATGATAGTTGATAACATATGTAAACTTTTGGTTGTTATAAAAACAATGTCTTGTCATTGTTCTGGGTCCGATGGATATGTGAATTACTCTGCAATATCATTAGTTTGGTAAAATTATGCTTTAATGCAAAATCTATTTTGAAATGAGAAGCACTTAAAAAGTGCAAATTGTATTTGAAAATACAGACTTATGAATTCTTGAGTCTTAAATGAAAGTGAGACAATCAAGGAATGCTTTGTAATGAATTAGAGATTATATTTTGTCTTTTTATTTTCAGAATCTTTTTGATGTGAAAATGTTTTTCCAATGAGGTAGATGTATTTTCCAATGAAGTAGTTGCTATGTATTTTCTAGTGAGACAGTTGCTAACTTAAAAATTTAGTGAGGCATTCTTGTAGCCAGTGAGGCATTTTTGTAGCCAGTGAGGCATAAAAAGTAGCTAGTGAGGCTTTGCAATTAGTGGGAATTTATTAAGCCAGTGAGTCATTTTCCCAAGTGTTTTTTATCCCTATGAGGGTTTTCCACTCATGAAAATGTTGCGTTATGTTTTTTTTTTGTTATGCCTTTTTTGAGTTCTTCATGTGGTTTAAAGATTTGATATTAGCTATCACATTTGAGTACACTCTTGAAACTAAACTTTTCATGATTGGTTCTATGTTTTGAAAAACTGTTTGGATTGAAGTTGATTGTTGAAACACTAATTTACCCTCCCCACTCAGTGTTTCCCATACTCGAACAAGTGGTATCAGAACCACACCCTTACACAAAGTCTAGCCAACTTAGGGGTTCTTGGTAGTGGAGTACTCATTATGGAAAAAAAGAAAAAGAAACAAAGGAAAAGGAAATACCCAGTAGAATGCTAAAAAAAAATACCTCCTAAACCTAGTTCAAAAAATGACTATATAGAGAAGAGTGTTTACAAAGAAGAAGATCACTTAGTGAGTTATTTTGAACAAGAATATTTTGAATATGAGTGGAATTAATTTTGAAGGTGAACTTATTTATGCCCTTAATGAGATTGAGAAACTTATAAAGGAGAATAGGGATCTAAATTTGCAATTGGCAGAGTCTAGAAGAGTTGAAGAAGTTACTAGTATAAACTTGCAAACCAAAGTGGAAGATTGTAGAAAGTTAGAGAATGAGATTTTCTCATTGAAAAGGAGTATAGAGGAAAATTCTCTATTAAAAGAACATGTTGAAAAAGATGAGTTGATTGCCAATCTGAAATTAGGGATTGAAGAAAACAAGAGGATAGTTGATATGACAAGATATGATTTGGGAGTCAAAACTGTTGAATGCCACAAGCTTGAAGGAGAAATAGTATCTTTAAGGAAAGATCTTGAGAGTGTTAGGAAACAATTAGAAAATAATTAGAATTTTGATGAGAGCACCAACAAATTGAATGAGAAGTTAAGAAAGCAGAAACATCACAAGGATGTTACTGGTTTGGGCTATGAGGAAGGATAGAGTTCTGGGGTTAGAAAAACTCCAAGATAGAAGAAAGATATAAGCTATCACATTGCTACCACTAAGACTAAAGAAAAGAAGAAATCAAAAGTGAAGAATACTGATAGTAGACAGTTCAAGGACTTCAATAGAGGAAGAAGAAGTAGAGAAAACATATTCGCAATATTTTCACCTACTTGGCAAGTTCAATTAGTGAGGTATAATTATTCATTTCCTGGTTATTGTTATTCATGTAATGGTTATGGGAATAAAGAAAACTATTGTAGAAGAAGTTCTGAAAGGAGTTAATATGTATTCTATAGGAATAGGAATGTATTATGTTATAAATGTCATAATCATGGTCACATTGCAAATTATTGTAGAACTAGGTTTGAGAAACAAGAGAGAAGGAATGATTGCTTATATAAGAAAAATACAAAGTCACAAGCATCTAGTGAAAAAAAGAAACCAGAGAAGAAGGTTTGGAGAAGAAAGCAAGAAAAAGAAAAGAAAGGACCTAATATTGTTCATTATATAGAAGAAACATCAGTGAATGCTTAAAGAGAAGCATGAGGTTAAGGGGAAATGATAACTAATATCTCATTTAAACCCTTAGTTAGCAACAAAGAGGTTGTATCTTTGTAGTGTTTTGGTGTTCTGATGTTGGTAGTAGTTCTAGTTTTGAAGGCTAATATCTTGCTTGGTATTTGGTAACAGTGAAATTAAATGCTCTGCATGCAAATAGTGTGTTGATGATGCTTAGGATAGAGTGCTCAATTGATTTGTTACACAACATTCTATGCTTGTGTTGATAATTCATTGAATGGGTTTGCAATTGAATAGTGCACTTGGGTAAGCACACTTTATGTAGAAACAAGACAACATTGATACATGGAAACATATTGACATACATTGTTGTTGAAATACAATGACATAACAAGATCTTTATAGATAGTATTGAGTTTTAATTATAAGCTTTGCTTGAACACAACATGTGTTGGTTTGTTTCACAAGTGATGGATTCTCTTGATAGAAGTGACAGTGATAAAACTTATTTTTGATGCTTTGATGACAATTGATAGTATAGTGTTGAATGTTTTGAGCATTTAATGGAGTAGAAAACATAGCAACATTTGGTTTTTTGAATAGTATTTTTTCTTGCATATATAGAATGTGGTATTGGTACACATATTGAGGTTTGGTCTTTGATAATGGAAGAGGATAGTACCTTGATAACTTGATATATTAACTTTGATTTGCTAAGTGTAGTGATGCTGCTCTGACACTTGAAGAAAGTTGGAAAGAAATGTTCTATGTTTCTTTTGTGGTTTTGTACTCATGGGGTATGTATTGAAATTGAGGTAATATCCATGCTCTTGGTAATGTTTGATAATGTTAGCTAATAAGAATCCTTGTTAATGATTGCTATTAGAGTGTCTTATGTGATAAGTATTAGTTTGAATGATAATATTGTGTAATGACAAGGTTGATGGAGCAATTAATAGTGAGAAGACAATGCATATGCATGCTTGCCTCTACTAGTGTTGTGTAATGATTAGTGGATGTTATATTATGTTGTTTTATAGTATTCTCATATCTTTCTTTGACTTGATATAGTAGTGCTTTATTGTTTTCATATACTTAGTTTTAAAGTTGGTAGAACATGGTTGGCTCATGCTTGGTACTAAGGTATCCCTCAATGAAAATACCAATTTGCAGGAGTATGATGGAAATATTGACTGAATTGTCAATGAATTACATTGTTTTTTTAGTAATTAAAGCATGTGGGATATGGTATTAGCTTTCCTTCAATTAGGGGGAGTCCATGGTGACAATACTTTGATTAGAATGCCAATGTGTGACTCTCAGTTCTAGTAAAGGATTGATAATGATTTCATCTTGTGGATGTTGTAGTTCTTGACTATAATATTATGCTTAGATGTGGATAGATCTTAGTCAGTGATGACATCTTGTGCAAGTTGCTTGTCAGTGATTAATGTTTGTAGTTAGCATGGTTCAATATAGTCAGTCTCACAAGATAGTTAGTGTTTTTTAGTGCAACAGACTGTTCACTTTACTCATATCAAATGCTTCACTCATAGTTTCATTTGCTAGCTAGAGGAAGAGTCTTAAAAATAACGGTCAAAAGGTTGATCAAGATGTGGACACATAGATTGCTAAAAGCGTTCAAAGAGAGTATTGACGATTATAGGCAAGACAACATTGAGACATACTGAACATGTTTCATCCTTGTTTTACTTGCTTTAATTTGATGGAGGATTTCTTGAGATAGTATTTGGATTAGTATTTTGTCTATTCCTTCATCATGGCTTTGGATGCACTTCTTTGATGACTAGATAGTGTTATTCTTGGGTACATCAATATTGTCTCGTGCATTGACAATTGCTTAGTTACTTGTCATTGTTTTGATTGTGGTGATGTCTAGTGTCTGAGTTTCAAATACCTTTCATAGACTATGTTACTTCTTTGGTATAGATAGCTCATTCAATGTTGGAACAGTTGTTTGTTAGAGTGACCTTGAGCAGGTATTTAGTTCACACTTCAATGAAGAGCTTCAATACAAGTTGGGCAGAATTTGACATTGTCTTTGCTCTTCCACTATAACATAAGTGCAGTACAACTAGTAATTAGTCTTTGTTATGTTGATCAATGAGATGCGATTTCGTGATTTACAGTGTTGCATGACAATTGATACAGTGCTATTCGTGACTTCTGGACAATGCTATTTATGTCTTTGCTAATGGATACTACTTCATGAATATATTGCCTCAATCTCATTCATTGGTGGTTACATGCTCAATACCAGTGATGACAATGATGTTGTTATATGGTTTTTCCAATGTTCTGGTGTTATGAGTTTTGCTGACATTATTATGGCTTCCATGCTTGGCGTCTCCTTCTTGTGCTTTCACTACAATGTCATTGAACACAATACACTTTATTGATCTAAAAAAATTTGATTGTTGTTGCTTCTATCATGAGCTCATATTAGGGGGGAGTTTCAATGTATATTATTCATCCCTGGGTTATATTACATGCAATTTTTTAGTGGTTGGCATCTATGCTCATTTTTCATGCTATGGAAGTCCTATGTTTCATTATGTAGTGCTCTATTTTTAGGTTTATTTATTCAGATCTGACATTGTTTTCTTTCATTGTGACAATAGTTTGAGGTCTTTGGACATGTATTTGTTGTTTTCCTACCCCTTTGACCTTTGGAATTTTTGTCAAAAGGGCGAGATGAGCATGGTGCAAATTTAAAAGTTCATAATTTTATTTGGTTGATTGGTGCATAGGTTTAGGTGATATTCATTCAGATCTTTGGCAAGTTTGACATCAATGCCAAAGGGGGAGTTTGTTGCCCCTTTGACATTGGTTTTGGCATTGATGTCAAGTTGAGTGTTCAACTTGGCAAACATTAAGGTGGTACACATTGATATATTATGCATCCTTGGTTTGGTCAACATTAAGATTGTGTTGCCTTAGAAGTTATCATTTGGAAAAACAACGAAGCATGGTTTTGAAAAATGAATTAGGGCTTAGTAAATATTGAAGGAAATGGTGGTTTTGCGGCTAGCTATTCAAAAAATGGTTTCCAAATCTTAGTGGAAGTTGGTTTTCAAAATTTTCAAGGTACATCAACTTCATTCAAGAAAAGATTAAAGTTCTCAAAGTTGTAATACCCTTCTTCAAAACCCTAGTCTGGTTTATTGGTAAATGTATTGGTGTTTTGTCTAAGAATTTGTTAAGGGATTTGCATTGAATATACTATTTCTCCATTTTGTAGTCAGGTTTCATTGTTCTTGCATATAGTCAACTCAAAGGGTTTGGGATATAGAAAATGGATTTAAAAATAGGTTTAATCTTACCATTTGTTGTTTTGACCTTGGTTTACATTCCCATTTTGTTTCATAAGGGATTATATATAGGTCAATTAAGTTGTCTTTTCTTAGAAAATTTTGCATACATTTGCTTATACCATTTTATTATTACTTTGAGACAACAAAAGTTTAAACTCTATATGTGGGTCGAATTCTTGTGTTTTGGGGTTGGGAAACCCTAGTGTTTTCATGGCACGGGTTCTTGGTGTTGTTTGCAAAGCATAAAAAAAGGTTTATTTGTCATGCATTAAAATCCTTCTAGGGCATGGTCCTTATCACATTTACATTGTTGTGTTTGTGCAAAATATTACAATGTTGTATTTTCTGGGACAATTTATGTAGTCTTCATACCCAAACTTATGTATTGTCGACCATGTTCAAATGTATTTTGGGTCATATGTTTATGTTGCACATAAATTGATATCATAACAACAGACATTACTTTTTGGAAAAGGGGAATACCATGATGAAAAAATAGGTATGGGATTTTTTAGTTGATACAACGACAATTGGCAGTAGATGTGAACTTTTGGTTGTTATAAAAACAAATGTCTTGTCACTATTCCAGGTTCGATGGATATGTGAATTACTTTGCAATATCATTAGTGTGGCAATATTATGCTTTAATGCAAAATCTATTTTGAAATGAGAAGTACTTTAAAAGTGAAGATTGTATTTGAAAACACAGACTTATGAATTCTTGAGTCTCAAATGAAAGTGAGACAATCAAGGAATGCTTTGTAATGAAACAAAGATTATACTCTGTCTTTTTATTTTTAGAATCTTTTTGATGTGAAAATGTTTTTCTAGTGAGGCGAATGTATTTTCTAGTGAGGTAGTTGCTAACTTAAAAAGCCAGTGAGACATTCTTGTAGCCAATGAGGAATTTTTGTAGCCAGTGAGGCATAAAAAGCAACAATAATCAGTGGGAATTTATTAATCCAATGAGGCATTTTCTCAAGTGGTTTTTTATCCCTATGAGGTTTTTCCACTCATGAAAATATAGTGTTATGGTTTTTTTTGTTATGCCTCTTTTGAGTTCTTCATGTGGTTTAAAGATCTCATATTGGCTATCACATTTGAGTACACTCTTGAAATTAAGATTTTCATGATTAGTTTTGTTTTTTGAAAAACTGTTTGGATTGAAGTTGATTGCTGAAACACTGATTCATCCTCCCTCTTAGAATTTTCCGTACTTCAACATGTTGTACAATGATCACCAAGCCTTGCGGTATTTGAACAATTAGGGTATGTTGAACTAGAGACATATGAGATGGGTTTATTTCTTGTAGAGTTATACATTTTTATTAAAACATAGGAGTGGTAAGTCAAATAGAGTTGCAAATGCATTGAGCAGGAGAAGGAATTTGTTAATAGAAATGAAGATAGAAGTATTGGGTTTTGAAGAACTGAAACACATGTATGTGGATGATCTATATTTTGTTGAAGCATGAAAGGCATGCAAAGAACCAATAGTGGAAGATATGAGTCAATGGTTGGATTATTTCATTTAGGAAGATATGTTGTTCAAATGAAATCAATTGTGTATTCCAAGGAGTTTAATGAGGGAGAATTTGATTAAGGAGAAGCATCGTGGAGGACTACTAGGACATTTTGGGATAGATAAGATGATAGATTTGGTGAGTGAGCACTATTTTTGGTTGCAAATATATAAGGATGTCAAGAAGTATTTTCAAAGTTGCAAAATTTGTCAAGTAGCAAAAGGGAGTAGTCAAAATATTGGATTGTATAAACCTTTGACAATACTAGAGAGACCTTGGGAAGATATAAGCATGGATTTCATACTAGGATTACCAAGAACATAGAGAGGATATGATTCTATAATGGTGGTAGTGGAAATTTTTTCTAAGATGGAACATTTTCTTCCTGACAAAAAGACTAATGATGTTGTGCATGTTGTTGACTTAATTTTCAAGGATATTGTGAGGTGCTATTGGAGTACAAGACCACTAAGAGGGGGGGTGAATCAGTGGTCTAATAAAACCAATTTAAAAATTCAACACACCTGATTACACAAAGTCTCTAGATGCTATACATTATCAAAATCACAAAGATGTGCAAATCAAAAAACCACATTTAAATTAGGAATGATCAGCCATGAAAAAAGTAACACATCATTAATAACAATCAAGACACAAGATTTATGAGTGGAAAAACCCTAAAAGGGTGAAAAAACCACTTTGAAAAATTGCTTTATTAAAAAACTTGATGTTTACAAATTTTATACCTCATTGGAAATACAACAAGCCTCATTGGCTAACAATCAAGCCTCACTAGCAATCATTCAAGCCTCACTAGCTACAATATTCCTCACTATCTATGAACTAGCCTCATTCTCCAACTTCAGTTTGCCTCACTTGCAATATTCACAAGAAAAATAAAGAGGTACAGAAGATTACTCAGTTTCACTTCATACCACTACATAAACAAAGCTTCACAATAGTTTCTATTCACTTACCACATCCTTATAACATCATTTTGATAAGGAACATACAACTCTTTAATCACCATCATGTCATTATGTTATGTTTTACCTTCACACTTACCATTCATAGACTTGACTTCATAAAACTCCAATGGCAACCTTCACATGTACTGATCAAATAGTGCATTAATTGAAATCATATTCTTTGCATCAATAATCTCCATATTTTTATCAAGAAAACCTCATATATTCACTTTTCCTATCATCATGTTTAGTTAAATCATACACCTCTACTCTTTCAAAACCCTAGCTTACCTAGACCTGACTTCATACAAACATAAGTGGTAATCTTTATGTATTGGAAAAATGGAGCATTAAACTAAAATCATATTCTCATCATCAATAATATGCATATATTGATCAAAAGAGCATACATTCTACTATCATCATGTTTAATAAAAAATATACACCTCTACTCTTTCAAAACCCTAGATTACTTAATCACAAAATGTATCAACCATATGAAGTAACAATTCAGTTTAATTAATTCACTCTTTTTGCAATTACCATTCCTTGTTAATGAAAGATACATACTCACTTCTGTTTTTCATGTTTCAATCAACAATTTTTTATGAAAGATTATAATCATATTTTCTCTAATCATAGTTCTCTGCCCATTCTCAAAACTATGGCACATCACTCTTTGAATACAAAACAACCTCTCAAAAAACTATGCATATTACATACCTTTCACCTTACATTCCATTTTCAAAATCAAAACCTTAAACTGTGTAGAGGATATAGTCATATAAACGCGTCATATATGTTGTTTCAAATTTTCAGTTCCATTTATTTTCTCTACACACTCACATAGTATCACAATTTTTTTTAATTCATTGTCACAAAAAAAAATCCATTTTTAAATAAAAAACCCAATTCTATAGCTTGACTGTTGATCTTCAAGACCATCCCGATTCAACACACATCATCTTCAATACTTTTGGAGCCAATAAAAAAATCATCAACCTATTCATCTTCATGATTGAAAGAAAAATTGAAAAGTATAGAAGACTGTTGGAATCCCATTAAATAAGTTACTTCAGGGAATAGTCATTCACTAAATTTAAATTAAAACCTTTGATTTGAAACATCCTGATGTAGAGTAGGGTATCAAAGGTCTACAACACTCAATCAATGCTTTCCCAAAGTCTTAGCAAAAAAAACAAGATAGGTTTCTTCACAAGTTGGCACTATGCCTTGTAGCACAACAAAAGGGGTTTTTGTAGAATATCTTGCAGGAAACAACTCCTAACTACAATTCAATTTTTTTTTAAGATACCCTTTATCCCCTTTAATAACATATCTCAAATTCTCACAAGGTTTCTTTGGAACACAACCTCCAAATCTTTGCTGCTATGCTTCACCATAGGCCTAATTAGGCTAGTTTGAAAGGGCAACAACAATGTTTTCACCCTATAGGATTTCCATATTCAAACCAGACCTCCAATCATGTTAAATAAGGTCTGCACAACCACTTTCTATCATTTCAAACAACTTTCCAAGAGTCTTTCATCAAACCCCAACCTTGATGCAACTTATTTGTCTAAAAACTTGAGTTTTCAGCCTAGGGCATCAAACAATTTTCCCAAATCCTCAACCCTTGCTCCTGAAAGCAAAAAATACATAAAATAAAACCTATATACTTCCATTCCACCGGTTCTTAGGCCATTTCATTGGTGGAATGGCTCAAAAATCCATTTTATTCACTCAAAACCCCAAAACCTAGGGTTTCAAGGCAGTTTTTAGAAAATAGCTCTAAAATTCACAAAACCCTATGAAAAAAAATGAAACCAAATGAAAATAAGAGAATATTTAGTGCTCCATCAATTCCAATGAATAGAAGTTCACTTATAGGCTGTACAAGGCTGTACTAAGTGTTGTAGTAGCAAATTTTAATGAGAAAACACAAAAAATAGAGCTTTATTGATTCTGACACCTCCAAAACATCAATCAATCCCCTCCAATGATGAAATAAATATTTTTATGCTTTTACAAGCCTATTCCAATGGTTACAAACTAAATTTTGAATTTTTGATTAACAAACACCCCATTTGCACTTTTTGACAACAATTTTGAAAAGTTGCTTTTCAAAAAATTGCAATATTTTGCAACTTTAAACAAACGAACACCATCCGACCTAAAAACATCACAAAGGGTCTTGCAAGACCTTATTACACACAAAACATGACTCTAAACATAAAAAAAATACATACTAAACCCCCTTTACATAATGAAGTCCTAGGTTCCCTGCAACATACTCCGAGGCAAAAGGAACTCAAGTCCCCTTGAGGATTGTGCAACAAAGGAATCATGTTTGATCACATCATACTCTGACCTCCAAGTGGCATTCTCATCTGGTAAACCCTTCCAATGGGCCAAAAACTAAAAATGTGCATCATCCTTTTTCTTGTTGAACTCTTTGGCATCTAGGTTATGCTTCAACTTTAGTGACCTGTTTGGTGATTGATCCTTGTGTGCTTCCCCATCTGAAAAAAATGTTGAACTTGCTTTAGTACCTAGAAATATACATCCTCCATCCTTCTCTTTCACTTTAGATGCATGGTTGAACTTCCTCTTCTATCTTTGTAACTTATCTTTGATCTTGTCACCCTTCCTTCCCATCTCTTCTATATGATATTCTGCCCCAATGTCTATTGCTTGCTCAAGTTTACCAACCTCTGATATGAAATAATTTGAATGACTACTATCCTCCTTTGAAAATTTTGAATGAATCACCTCTCTTATCCTCATATCAACACATTTCTCAAGTCCTTCCTGAATCCCCAAAATCAATTCATCCTTGACCTTCAACAAAACAAATTTGAACACCAACTCAATATCATTTCCTTCCAAAATCTGATCCATCTTCATGTCTATTGTCCTAATGTCTCCATGTGTAGTAGTGGCTGCAAACTCCATATTTTTCTCTTCATCTACCTTTATAAACTCTTTCCTACCAACCATCATCACATTAGCTTGCTTAGTTTGTCCTTTATCATCTTCTTTCAAGGGTGTCAAAGTAAAAGAGATTCCATATTTTTCTATCTCATATGTATTTCTTCTACCATCATACAAAGCATGCCTATCAAATTGCTAAGCCCTCCCTAGAAGCAAATGGCACACATCCATAGGTAACACATCACATAAAATTTTATCCTTATACCATCATATATTGAACTCCACCTAAGCTTCCTCATTAACCAAAACAAACTGACCCTCATTCAACCAAGAAAATTTATAAGGAGTATCATGTGATATTCTAGGCAATCTAAGTTTCTCAACCATCTCAATAGAAACCATGTTATCTGTGCTTCCTGAATCAATTACAACCTTACATACCTTACCCATGCACTTACAAGTGGTTTTGAAGAGTGTCCTTTGTGATGGCCCCTTTTCCTTTGATGCTTTGATGAATGTTCTCCTTACCATTAATGATTCTCCAACTTCAGGACCAACATGTTGTGATGTAGAATTTACACTCTCAGTGTCCTCTTCTTGCACTAATTGATTCCTTCTTTCACCTCCATGTGAACTAGAGGCTTGACCTTCATTGCAATACCATGCTTGGTGTCCAAACTTATTGTATTGATAGCACCTTTTTGTGAATCCTTGTGAACCTCTTCCTTAACCTCCAAATTTTCCTCTAAAGCCTGATCTACCACCTCTTGTATCAGAAGCTTGTTCTTGTGCTTGCTTGTTTCTTCTTGACTTTCATAGGACTGCCTTGGGGTAGAAAATGTCCCTCTTCCTCTATTATTGTTGCCTCTACCCCTAGTTTGTTTGTCTTGCCTTCTTTTAAGTTTTTCTTTAGCCCTTATTGCCATTTGATAACACTCCTCATTCGTCCTTGGATTTTCCAAAGTTAAATCATCTTGGATGTTGCATCTTAATCCACTCAAATATCTAGAAACCTTTTCCACTTCATCCTCCATGTGACCTACCCTTATACTCAACTTATAAAATTCTTTAGTATATGCTTTGACATTCATTTCTTTTTGCTTTAGTCTTTGAAGTTTCTTAAACATTTGAATTGCATAATCAGATGGTAAGAACTTAGCTTTCAGCTTTGCCACCATTCTATCCCAATAAACAATTTTTGACTTACCTCTCTTTCTCCTTTTAGTCTGCTCATAATCCCACCATAACAAAGCATGACCCTTCAACTTTGTTTTTGCAATCGTCATCTTTTGCTCCTCAGGTACATCTTCACATTCAAAGTAATTGTCAAGTGTTGTAATCCAATCCAAAATTTCTTCATCATTCAAATTACCTCCATAATTAGGTACATCAATATTCACCTTGGATTTATCTTCCTTGACTGCTCTCAGTAACTTATCCATCCTCTGATCATCAGGATCCAATTCCTCTTCCTCTTCTTCTTCTTTGGATTCACTATCATCACCTATGACCATACCTCTCTTCTGACTTGTTTCCAGAGCATCAAGCCACTCTTTCAACTCTCTCATCTCTCTAGCATACTTTTCCTTCAACTCATTCATTTCTCTAGCAATGGTTTTCCCTTTTGGAGGCATTTTGTTCACTTTTTGCTTCACACTTTCCTTCTTGTTTCACACTTTCTTTCCCTTCTTCAGATCAGGCCTATTCTCTGATACCAATTTGATGCAGAGCAAGGTATCAAAGGTCTACAACACTCAATCAATTCTTTCCCAAAGTCTTAGCACAACAAACAAGATGGGTTTCTTCACACATTGGCACTATGCCTTGTAGCACAACAAAAGGGGTTTTTGTAGCATATCTTGCAGGAAACAACTCCTACCCACAATTCAAAAAATATTTTAGATACCCTCTATCCCCTTCAATAACATAGCTCAAATTATCATAGGGTTTCTTTGGAACACAACCTCCAAATCTCTATTGCTATGCTTCACCATATGCTTAATTAGGCTAGTTTGAAAGGGAAACAACAAGGTTTTCACCCTCTATGATTTCCATATTCAAACTAGTCATCCAATAATGTCAAATAAGGTCTACACAACCACTTTATATCATTTCCAACAACTTTCCAAGAGTCTTTCATCAAACCCCAACCTTGATGCAACTTATTTGTCTAAAAACTTGAGTTTTGGGCCTAGGACATCAACCAATTTGCCCAAATCCTCAACCCCTTCTCTTGCAAACACCAAAGACACAAAATATAACCTATCTAATTCCATTCCACCAGTTCTTAGGCCATTTCAGCGGTGGAATGGCTCAAAAATCCATTTTATTCACTCAAAACCCTAAAACCTAAGGTTTCAAGATAGTTTTTAGAAAAATAGCTCTAAAATGCTCAAAATGAAATGAAAAACAATGGAGCCAGATGTAAATAAGAGAATATTTAGTGCTCGATCAATTCCAATGCATAGAAGTTCATTTATAGGTCGTACATGGCCATACTAAGTGTTGCAGTAGCAAATTTCAATGAGAAAACACAGAAAAACATAGCTTTATTGATTTCAACACCTCCAAAAAATCAATCAACCCCCTCCAATGATGAAATCAAGATTTTTTATGCTTTTCCAAGCCTGTTCCAATGGTTACAAACTAAATTTTGAATTATTTATTAACAAACACCCTATTTTTACTTTTTGACAACAAATTTGAAAAGTTGCTTTTCAACAAATTGCAACATTTTGCAACTTTAAACAAACTAACACCAAATGACCCAAAAACATCACAAAGGGTCTTGAAATACCTTATTACACACAAAACATGACTCTAAATATAAAAAAACTACATACTAAACCCACTTTACATAATGAAGGCCCAAGTGCCTTGAACCACTTTCGCCAGATCACAATTTAAACCATAGTCATTGATCTTCCCTTGATCATTCAAATATAATCTACTAACCTATTTGGCCAGTTGGACTAAGTGGAAGGGTTGGTTATACATGGTAATTAACCCCTCTAATTTTTTACTTAATCTCCCTTTAACCTACTATAGCAATTCATTGATCATTTAAAATAAAAGATAATCTTGCTTAATAACTTTGCAAAAATAAACCTTGTGTAGGGTTTTTGAATGAAATTTAAAGGAAATCCTAAGTGAAACCAAACCTCAAATACTTAAATTCAAGTGCACATTTCATCAACACTGATTTTTACCATAAATCCTTGATGCAAAACAACATTCCTTTGAAGTTGACAAAGAAAACAAACCTTTTGTATCTTTGCATGAACTTGTGAAGTGGATTTGCACTTTGAAATGAATGAGCTTATGAAATGAACCAATTTGAAACTAAAAAGATGGCTCCATTAACATGGAAAACAATTGGCAAGCTTGTTTTCAACAACACTGGAATGAGCAGTGAGTAGATGATACACCAAACAAAGTATTGTTGACATCAATGACAATCAATTCTAACAAACTCCCCCTTTGGCATTGATGTCAACTTATCTCTGCATTCTCCCCCTGTGAACTTGTCAAGCCTATCTCCCCTTTTGAAAACAATGACAAAGGGAAGAAAAAAACTACCAAAACAAGCATAAGACTAACATGAATATCACTGTCATACCTGCAACAACATTATCAAAGGCATAACAATTGTCACCAATGACATTGAGCAAGTGACCCCCCCTACAAATAATACCACCATTGTGCTTTGCAAGTTCAAACATTCACCATAAGCAAGAAATTCAAAAAGTGTCAAGATCTCTATAATTTTAGAAGCATTGTTTGACAACTCACAAAACAAGAACACACAGTGAAGCAAACATAAAAAATGAAGGTCAACCTAATACCACTATCTCAAGATAAAAAACTCACTATCAGCAAACAAAAAACACTGCCAATTTATTGAGTACTCTCATGACAAGGACTGTCAATGATGAGATATTTGTCCACATTCATAGACACCAAAAAAAGTCACTATCTCAAATCAAGCATCCACTGTCATTGTCAAAATCATAAGGAAAAGTTCCACACTCCACTACCACATGCAAATATTATTGTTCACCATAATGTTGTGATGCATAGTCACTGTTCTAATATACAAGTTTCTCATGCATTATAATCTTCACCATCAAAGTTATGCAAAATAAAAAGGTACACTATCCATTCAATGTCAACAAGGAAATGTCATATGAATAACACTTTGTCTACCACTTCACTGTCACTAGCACTCCACAAGCAAGAACTCAAGTAAACAGTATCATGAGAAAAAAAATGATACTATCCCAAACAAAGTGAATCTTGTGATATCACTGCAAGTAATTGAGACCATATACATGCAAAGCATCTTATCAACATAGAATGACGAATATTAAAAACATACACACATGATCACCATATTTGTACAACTAAAAAGATCACTGTCAAAGAACATTGTCAAAGACCACTGTCTAAGAGAGATGCATTGTGATGAAGCAAACCATCAACATTGTGAACAAGGTTAAAATTCACCATTAGGAAATTGTTTCATTGTCTCCAAACCATCAACATGCAACTGTTATAAAAAAAAAATGCTTCCACACTAACATTTATCATACACACACTTCATAAAGGATAAACCCATGCAACAAGAGTTCCTCAAGCCAAAATACACATTTGCTAAGCAACAACCACTACCCAAGAGCCATAAGACACTATCATTCTCTCTTTCTTCATTATATTTAGACACATGACAATCTCTACTCAATTTCTCTCATGATAGTCCTCTTGAATTTAAAGATGGTTGATCATTAGATGTTTCCCTTTTCCAAATAATTGTCTTCCTATTCAATGAATTGATCAACAAACTTATCATTATCCTTGATATAAGGTAGAACTTGAAAAAAATACATCCTTGCTACCACTTGACACTTGAGCATTGCTTCTTATGACATCAATAAAAAATAGCCAACTCTCAACCTTGAATCATGTCTATACACCCCATGACAAAGAAACAATTCATACTTTGAAAATATACAACTTGAAAGCATGAAATATTTAACTGAGATAACATAAATGTAGAACAAATGCATTGACAAGCACCACAACCATGTACTTTGTTTGCCACTAAACAGTCATAGCATTGAGAAACCACCAATACAAGATGATAGAGATACTCATCATAGATCAAAACACAAGACATTAAACCATTATACTATCATTGTCCATTGAGAAGAGATTATATTGCAAAATCATGTATATCACTGTGCCCATACCTTGTAAGAGAAAAAAACACAATGATGGAGCAAAATTCTTGCAAGCTATCCTTATATCAAGCATAAATAATTGCATCAAATCACCAAATCACCAAGACCATTGTACAAGTCAAGTAGCAAGTAACCACAACATAGGGTCTAGATGATGAGCAGGAAGGGGTTTTTTATTTATTTTTGGTGAAGCAGAGGATGGAGGGTCTGATTCTGAGGATGATGACGATGATTTTTGACTGTGGAAGGTCTAAGGGCAATGTCCTGCTACATGGGGATAGTATGAGGATTATTCTATTTTTCCCCTATCTTTTTGGGGCTTTTGTGGAATGGTTAGTGGAAGCTTCATTCCATGTTTTGTTTCCTATTTGCGCCCAGCAGTGGCGTGTTTTTTATGATTTTATTTTCGTTCCTTTTGGAGGAATTGGTGATGCCTGTGTTCCTTCTCCTTTTGCAGCTATTTTAGACAACTTTGGCCCATTTCTACTGATGGAGTCTCTTGCTTCAGTTGCCGCTTTAGACAGCTTCATTCTTCTTATGCTGAAGGAGTCTCTTCATTCTGTTGTGGAATTTATGCATTGGGTTATGTGTTCTTCAGTGCTCTAAGACTTGCTGGAATGTTCACCTCGATTCCCTCTAGTTCTTCGTCTCTGGTGTTTGGGTGCCACTCCATTTGAGTCAAAGTTGGGTTTGGATTTGGATGAGGTTCCTTTTGAGGTTGTTGGTTCAGCTATAAGAATGGTTCCTATGTGGACCTTGCAGGTTTTGAAAATTCCTAAAGGAAAGGGAGAAGGCGATGGTATTTCAGAAGATGAAGAAGCATTATCTTGGGTGGTTGACTAGTGGATTCAATGTTTCTACATGTTGGGTTACTGGGAAAGGTCTTTTTTTCTTCCCCCCTGGTCTTGTGGTGTGGTTTTTGGCACTGCTGAGCTGAGATTTCCTCCATTAATGTTTTTGGCCCTTGTCTGTAGGCTGGGGGACATCTTTGTGATTGTGGAAGATTGATTTATTCTTTCCTATGAATGGTTGTCTCCTAGAGCCTTAAGTTTTTTGGTGGAATCCCTGGGCTGGTCATTTGGTTTAGTGGTTTGGATCCTGTGTCTTAAGAGCTATTTATTTTCTCCTATCCTTGGTGTGGGTGGCTCAGTTGTGAGCTCTTTTGTTTCTCCTATGGAGTATTTATGCTCCTTTTTCCTTATTGTTTTGCATAACCTCCGTGAGGGAATCCTCCTTACTGAGGTTTCAGGGCTTTGTGAGTTTTTCTCAGCCTATTTCAATGTCAGCATTTTGTTGTTGCTTTCTCCCTCAGGATACAATGTTTCTCCTTCTCTGTTGTTGGTCGATGATTTGTTGATTTTGGTGGAAGTTTGGGTTGGGTCCTTGGTTTCTCATCTCTTTGTTGGAGGAAGGATGTCAAGTTGAAGTATCTAGTGTTGTCCTTTGTGGTGCCCTTGCAAGCCCTAGAGCTCCTGCTTGGCTATTCTGAAACGTCTCCTTGAGGGAAAAGTTTGTTGTGCTTTATTTTTTTATTATTTGAAATGTTTCAGTTTGGGGATGGTTAATGGGTCATTTGTGCTTGGCTCTATTGTCTTTAATCTATTGATGTTTCAAGTTTCTTTTCCTTTTGTTGGTGGGAGGGATTTCTTTGGCTAGGGGGGAGACTTGGTTACAACTTTGGATATATTCTGTGGTTTTGGTGCTCCAATTTTTGGTGTGCCTTTGACTGGTTGGGAGATTGTTGTTTTTCCTCTCTATTGGTGTTGGGACTTACTGTTATCTACAGTGTGCAAGTCTCATACAATGTCTTTCTTAGTTCTCTTGTCCTTTAATCTCCCATGGGGATGCAAATTATTTCTTTCTCCTACGTGCCCTAGTGGGTCTATGAGGGTTTTAGCCCTGCCTGTTGCTAGGGCTGCCTTGTGGTCGTGGTGGTGTGGTTTACTCTTTGACTTTGGGCTCCTTGTTTTTGAGCTCAGAAGGTGCTCTATCTTGGCTAATGTTCCAGTTGTCTCTCAAGTAAATCATGAAAAGATGAACATGGTGTATGAGGAAGTCTTCATTTTCCTCCTTGTTGGAAGGGTGCCTCCCTTTGTTGGTTTGTTGATGAGTTTCAAATGTGTTGAGTTCACTCTAGTTGTGCAGCTTTCTTTGTTCAGTTTGATGGTGATCTTCAAAGCTCTCTTGGGGAAGTTGTTTTTGTTTTTGAAGGATGCTTTTGGGGGTTTCACTTTTGGAATACTTGCTTTGCTTAGGATGCCTCTATTGGTGGGGTTTCTCTCTAATTTCTTGTTGAAGGCCCATGTGCTCTTGTTTCTCATGGTTATTATGTGTATTCTCTCTACAAGGGTGTGTGCTACCTTCTTGGCTCTACAGTTGGTGTCTCCTATTGAGGTGGAGTCCTCTCCTTTAGAGGTGGAGACCTCTTCTATGGAGGTGGAGAGAGGTTCTCAGAGAGGGGCGGGTTGCTTATGCTTCTTCAACAAGTCTTCTCCCTTGTAGCTCCATTTGAGGTAGAGACCACTCCTTTTGAGGTGGAGTTTGGGTATGTTGGAGACTCTATGCTATAGTGGAAAGGGTTCCCATAGTAACTTCTCCTATAGAGGCAGAGAGGTAAGTTGGCTAACAAATTTTATCTATTTCTCCAATTTCTTAGCTGTGTTCAGATTTGAATTGGGTTCTCTAATATTTACGAATGTTGTGAGATGGTTGTCTCATGATCTATTGGTTTCAAAATGTTTTGAAATCTGCAACAATTGGTTGGAATTTTAGGTTGTTTTGTCCACCCTTGGGGAGGTTATGGTGATTGGGTGTTGTGTTGCTGCGTTGTGGGTGGTGGTTTGGCCTATTTTGTTTGCTATGAGGTGGAATAATATGGTGGAAGAATTTGAAGGTAACCAATGAACTCTTGTGTCGTGCTATGCTAGGTGCAGCCTCAAGACTTATATTTTTGTGCTTGTTATATGGCTGCTCTGAATTTGCTAGTGCTTAGTTTTATTATCTCAAACTGCTATTTCATGATAGTAATGTTATGATTTCGTACCTGTTGGACTTTGGTTAACCTCATAAATGGTCTATGCACTATTTTGGTCATTTTTTTTTTGATTAAGCTGATGATGGTTTTGTGGTTTTAATTTGGGTTTATGGGCCTATGTTCCATTTTAATGTTGTTTCCTAGTGGGGGGCTGGTGCTATTTTCCCCAGCCTGTTTCTCTGCTTGATGTTCTATCTTTGTAACCATGAGATTAGGGCCCTTTCCTTGCTTATCTAATCAAAAACAAGATTTTGCATTGTTCCTATGACAACACGATTCCACTTCAAGGCTTATGATGATATACACATTTGATATGTAATGAAAAATGTTTCTCAAACTATTTTTCTTGAATGAGCATATAAGCAAATAATGCAAGCTAACTATGAATGATAATCAAAACTATCACTCATTTACTGAACTTTGACATGTACAATTCAACAACCACCTTAATCCTATCCTCTAAAAACTTTAACAAGCACTATCATCTCTATTTAGGGTAACCAACCTCTTTGCTTGATAACTATGGGTTTGAATAATAAAGCAATAAACACCCCCCAAGCTCATGCTCCTTTAAGTTTTTATAGATGTTTATTTTGCAACATGTACAAGATTAGGTTCATCCTTCTCTTTCACTTGTTTCCTTCTCCAAACATTCTTAATGCCTATATTCTTATGGTGATTAACTGGTTTCATTAGATCACTCCCACAAAATTGTGCAATATGTCCAAACCTATGACATCTATAGCATATGATCTTGCTACTCATATGTGAAGAAAAAAGAATTATATCTTCTTGAGTATCTAGAAACATCATTACTAACTTGTATCCCGCAAAACCTTGGTGTATGACCTATATGATTTCATTTATAGCGTATAATCTTGCTTGTTCCATTTGACCACTCATAAGAATGCTTATTCCATCCAACTTTACTTGCATGCATCCAATGCTCTTTTGATCTATGACCAAATTCATAACATGAATAACAATAACCATGAAAATAATTTTCAAACCCAAACTTTTGATGTTGAATTGAATGAAAAGATCTTCTGAACTTGTTCCTATTGACTTGTGTAGGTGCAATTTATTTTTTCTTCTTCTTGTCTTCAACATGAGGGGAAATAGAATAATAGTTTAAATCTATTTTCTTCCTTGGTGTTTCTATGATTTTAGAACTCTTCCTTTCTTCAAAACCTAACCCAGTAGTGTCCTTGTGATGTTTTTACTTGCTCAAAATCTCATATAAACACTCATTACTCTTTTCAAACTAAAGTGACTTGTGTGATTTGGAAGATGCTTTTTCTAGCGCCTTTCTCAAAGAAACTATCTTTGATTCATACTTTTTACGATCAACCTCTTTTTCCTTGAGTTGATTATTGACTTCTTTTATTTTATTAACTTCTGCAAATTGAACCTTCAAATCTATGATTTTTTTTTCTGCTTCTTGAAGAGTTGAAAGTGTCTTGATTTTGGACTCCTTTTCTTCTTGGAGTTGTAACTTTAATCTTTGATTCTCCAATATGAGTTTCTTAGTCTCTTTAAAGGAACAAATAAGCTCACCTTCAATATCAACTTCACAACCATATTCATCATATTCTTGTTCAAAGTAACTCACAAAGTAATCTCCTTTTTTGTCAATATTTCCAACTATAAAACCATCTTCTAACCTTGTATCCTTTTTAGTTTGTATGCCATTTCTCTTAACTACTTCTTTATCAACCTTTGTACTTGGTTTATATTGTGCTTGTTGTTTAGCATGTTGGCCCCATAGTTTTTGTTGCACTAAAATATCGACCTATTAACGCTTGATACAACTGCCAGAGTTAATGGATCCATGGGAGGTGGTTAGTCCATGTCATGAATCCTGAGGGAAGGGCTAACCATTTTCCAACAATCTCCCCCTCAATGTTACTTGAGGGGATTCAAAACCAACACCTTTGACTCTGATACCAATTATTGGCCCCATTGTTGCCATTGCACCAAAAGATTGACCTGTTAATGCCTGATATAACTTCCAAAGTTAATGGATCCATGAGAGGTGGTTAGTCCATGTCATGAATCTTGAGGGGAGTGTTGACCATCTACCAACATAGTATTCTACTGGGTATTTCTTTTTTCTTTGTTTCTTTTGATTTTTTCCATTGTACTCCACCACCAAGACTAACTCAAGTTGATTAAATTTTTTTAGGGAACCAACTTCTTTGATACCACTTGTTGGAGTACAGGACCACTGAGAGGGGGGCTGAATCGGTGGTCTAATAAAACCAATTTCAAAATTAAATACACTTGATTACACAAAGTCTCTAGATGTTGTATGTTATCAAAATTACAAATATATGTAAATCAAAATATCACATTTAAATTATGAATGATTGGCAATGAACAAAGTAACACATCATCAAGAAGAATCAAGATGCAAGATTTATGAGTGGAAAAACCCTAAAAGAGTGAAAAAACCACTATGAACAATTTATTTATTAAAAAACTTTCTATTTACAAATTGTATTCCTCACTAGCTAACAGTCAAGCCTCACTAGCAATCATTCAATCCTCATTGGCTACAATATGCCTCACTGCTATCAACAAGCCTCACTAGCAATCTTCAAAAGAAAAATAAAGAGGTATAGAGGATTACTTTGTTTCACTTCATACCACTACATAAAAAAAGCTTCACAATAGTTTCTATTCACTTACCACAGCCTTATAGCACCATTTTGATAAGGAACATACAACTCTGTAATCACCATCATGTCATTATGTTATGCTTTACCTTCACACTTACCTTTCACAAACCTAACTTCATAAAAACTCTAATGGAAGTCTTCACATGTACTGATCAAATAGTGCATTAATTGAAATCATATTCTCTCCATCAATAATCTCCATATTCTAATCAAGAAAACCTCATATATTCACTTTTCCTATCATCATGTTTAATAAAAAACATACACCTTTTCTCTATCAAAACCATAGCTTACCTAGACCTAACTTCATTCAAACATAAGTGGCAATCTTTATGTATTGCACAAATGGGACATTAAACTGAAATCATATTCTCATCATCAATAATATGCATATATTGATCAAAAGAGCATGCATTCTACTATCATCATGTTTAATAAACACTCATTACTCATTACCAAATATTACAACACCACCATCATACTTTTCCAAACTCAAAAATTTACTTTTATCACCTATCATGTGATGAGAGCATCCATTGTCAACCACCCATTCATCTTTTTCTTCAACTCGGGCAGCTAGGGCTTTCTCCACATTTGTGCAACTAGCAGATTTAGTAGGTGTAGGATCATTTTCCTTGATAGCAATAAATACCCACTCATCCTCACTTACATTCCCTTTATCAGATTCATCATCTGTCACACCTTCATTAGCAGCAAAATAACACTTTCTTTGGAATCTAGGCTTGTTATGTCTTGTCTTAGGAACTCTTTCCAAACACCTTGATACAAAATGACCTATCTTATTGCAAGAAAAAAAAATAATAGGAAATTCCCCTTTATACTTACCTTCTCCTCTGGCTTCCCTGTTGAAAATAAGTGCTTCAAGCTCATCTAGTTTTCTCTCTTCTTCTTCAATCTCTCTCATTTCCTCCTCATACTTGAACACCTTTCTAGAAGAACTTTAACCCAGATCATATCTATGCTTATCTTTTCCAGAGATAGTAGCTTTGAATGCATATTTTTTCTTAGGAAGAGAATCACCGAACTCACTTAACTCAAAAGCAGTAAGCTTACCAATCAACATATATTTGGTTACATTTGTCACAGTCTGGATCTCCTCAATAGTTGTAGCTTTGGCTTTGTATGTAGTAGGCAAGGATTTGAGCACTTTAGCAACAATCTCTGATTCTTCCAATGTTCCACCAGCACATATGATACTACACACAAGTTCATTCACTCTCTACATAAAATAAGTGATGTTATCATCATATCCCATTCTCAACATTTCATATTTCCCTTTCAAGCTTTGCAACTTAGCAATCTTCACATGAGCATCACCTTCATACAAAGTTTCCAACCTTTTCCAAATCTCATAAGCAGTTTTCAGATCCATAACAAATGTCATCTCAGAATCAGTCAGAGCACTCAACAATGCTTCCTTAGCCCTACTATTGTTCTTGCCATCCTTAATCTTAGCTGAAGTAGGACCATTCTATGGGATGATATACCTATTATTTGTAATTGTCCAGTAGAGTTCACCAATGCATCTCAAATGACACTCCATTCGAGTATTCCACAAAGAATAATTAGTTCCATCAAATCTCATACTACCCTTCTTATATGTCATCATCCTGGATCACCTCAAGCTATTAAACTTCTTTCGAGGAACATGCTTTGATACCAATTGTTGGAAACACAAGGGAAAACAACTGAGAGGGGGGTGAACCAGTTGTCTCAGAAATTAAACTTTTTAATCTTATTCTCAGATCTAATAAATAAACATGAAAGCATAAACCATCACCACATCAAAAACACACATGGCACCAAGATTTTTTTACGTGGAAACCCTGTTAGGGGAAAAACCACGATGGAGGTTAGTCCACAAGATTATACTCTGTTAAAAGTATAAAATAATTATAAATGGGGAATGCACATGCATTCAGGCACACTTCCTAGAGCTCACTGCTCAAATACAAAAGGCTTACTACCCAAAGGAAGACACACTATCTTACATAAACATTCGGATTGCATCCACAAGATTTTGAATTGAGAAAATAACATCTGCTAATGCCTAATTACAATTTTAGTTAAGCACATAAACATTTGCTCACTCTTCTTCACACTTTACTTCTACTTTCAAAAGATTAGATCATTATTCACACATAGGACTCAAACACTTCACACACACACCTCCAAATGGTATAAACAATCGCTCATATATATTCGCAACTAGGAATAACATCATCTACATGTTGGCTTCAACAAAATATAAAATGAGTACAAACTGTCGGCTCAAATCAATAAATAATTTTCAATGCAAATCAACCAATGTCGGCCACAACATAGTGAAGACCCAAAAAAACATCCTCAAACATGAAAAACCTCCAAAAATTATTCCTTGAAGATCAACAACATACTACAATCATCCTGTCAGAAATGAACATGAAAAACATGAACTCACAAAAGAAGATTACCAATCGCGATCACAACGATCAATGTAGACGTACAACACATGATCTAGAAAAATCCACGAGAATCATGAATCACTAAAAAAGCATCTGCAACAATTCAAATTACTAGAATCACATCATCTTCTTTCAGGAACATCAACTGAAGCAACAGAAAAACTATTAGAGCACAGATACACATAACTTGATCAAATCTTCATGTGGATCTCTGAAACTTAACATGGATAAACTAGATATATTTGACAACAGACCTTTTAATCCACAACCTCTTATCATCAACATACTAAGCTAGCCAACAAGCTGAAATCCATTGCATTACTGACAACCTACAACTTATTTCATTACAATTTTCTCAATATCCTCGACATATACAGCCTTAAAGACATTAATGCCAATAGTGTTGACATCAATGACAACCACATATCAACATCCAACAAAACCAACATTACTTTTTTGAGGACAAGGAAGATGGTCTTTACAACTAGGTCTTCTCAACCCATCCTTAGCCTAAACGAGTACTACAGGCATGGGTGAGGTATCCAATTATCTTGTTTAATGTGAAATCTACCCATCCCCCTAATTCATTTTTAGGTTATCACTGGATTAAGAAACTCTCCAATAGGTTTTCTTGATAGTCTCTCACTAGACGCTAGCCCCCATTGGGAGCCACTCTCCCTACTTGCAACTAGTAAACCCTACAAAACAAGCAAGGCATTTACCATCTTGAATACTCATCAAAAACACATGAATCCAAAAATAGTGCAAGGCATGGACCATCCCACACACATATCACAATCACAAGAATCTATACAAAATGCAAGGCATTGACACTCTTGCACACAACTTAAGACATTTCCAACCATTTTCCAAGGTGAAGCAATCATAAAACCATACTTGCAAAATACTCCCTCATAGGCCTCTGGAAGCTAACCTTAACCACCTTGCACACATGACTTCCACTTTTGAAAAAATACCAAAATCACCTCAAATTACAATAATCAAACACCATAATTCAAAGCAAACAATCATTTAACCAATATAACCATGAACTACTCCATATAAGACATTATTTTCACATTCATATTTCTCATTAACTTAGCCACTTGATTCTCCCAATTGGGTCATCTATCACAATAACATTATTTCTAAATGACTTTACATAATGCATTTACAAATCAACTATGAAAGAATTCAGCACTCACCAACAAAAGATAATTTAATTTATTTAATTAAACTAATCCTTCAATTATCTAAAAATGAATAAATCAAATTCAACCTTCTCAATCACCCAATTCACTTATCTAACTTCAATTAATCACATAGGTAAAAATATATCCTTTTACTATAATTATAATATATATACATGAATATATATATACACATACGTATATTTATATTTATATAATTATTATCAAAATGCGAATTTCAATACAATCTTTCAAATTAACTATGGCAACCTATATATAAACATACATATATAAACATACAATTTGAATGCCAATATAAGAAATAACTATCAAAATAAATTTGAATATATTCAATATTGAATATAAAATATAAAGATGGAAACAATGCAAGCATCCAATACTAACCTTTAAAGTGCATATCAAATTCCATACATAAGGGATCTTCATCAAATTAGAAGCACAATACAAAGTATTATAAGTAATACACAGACAGTGATATGTATTAAACAACATCCAATATATATATTTGGTGATTACCGAGCACAATGAATATCTATCGAATAATCAACATACAACATTTATATTAAATGCCAAACATGAAGCATACCTAGCGAATACAAAACACAAGGTATATTCATCAGAAACTACACATAGAGTGCATCAAATGAAATATGTAGGTGAATGGAAACACAATATAAAACCCTATTATTCATGCATGGTGGCTAGATAGCAGAGAGGAAAAAGGACAAAATCGAATACCAACCAAAAATCATTGAATACCAACAATAAAGTATTTTCATCAAAAGCATCAAGCATAAGCATCGAATGCCAAGCATGAACTAAAACCACTGAAAGGAAATCACAACACAAAATGATATCACCATATACTGATTTCAGGAAATAACAATTAAGACACTAATATGTCAAACACAAACTTAGGGGATAAAAAATGTCATATGCAATAAACAATGAAAAGAAAACCATTGCATGATGTGCTACTAAGGGAGTAGATAATTAGGAAGCATCACCTTTCAAAGTAACAAAAGTGTATACATAGTGTAGAGAAAGAAGTTGCAACAAACACGATCGAATTCCATGCACAACAAATATCTAACAAGAGCAAAGCCATAGAATATCAATTAAGAAACAAGCCAACTAATTTCAAATTAGAAATAGAGCCATCAAATATCAATTAAGAAACAATCTATCAAATTTCAAATTAGAAATATAGCCATCGAATGCCAAACATAGTATATTTCCATAGATTCCCAATAGAAAGCAGTGAAATAAAATCATAATATACATAACAAATATAAAACGCAGGAACCAAAACCAATAGTTTGAAGTATGAAATCACCACACAAAGCATTATATATAACCATCAATTTGATATCGATACCTTCAATTTCAAACATAAGGTGTAGGGAATAAAACCACCTAATGTAAGATGCAATAAAACAAAATTGTTGAAAGACGTAAGACAACTAAGAGGGGGGTGAATTAGTTGTCACCAATTTCAAAGTCAAACTTCAAACACTTATCAACTTCACAACCACATAATTCTGTTATTAAGTATGAACATGAAATGAAAATAATAGAAAGAAAAATCAACACAATGAATGCCAGATTTTATGTGGAAAACCTAATAAGGGAAAAACCCTGGTGAGGATTAACTCACAATATAAAGTAATAGCAAAAAATGAATACAAGAGGCTCATTGCCTGGATACAAAGGCTCACTACCTACAAAAAGGACTCATTGTACAATAGGGAGGCTCATTGTCCAATAGATACAACAAATTACAGTAAAGATTCACCACAACAGGTTACACATCCACATCCTTGATTAGAAGAATTGTAGACACCGTCAACTCATTGCTTTCAGGAATCTAACACATTAAAATACTACTACCTCAATTCACTTTCACACAACTCTAATTTTCTTCTTGATTCAATACTTATTCGCAACATCTTGACTTGCATTTATACTCTCTTCAACCTTAGAAACTTTCTCCAAGGTTGACTACATACACTTGATTTCATAAATTTAAATTAGGTCAAAAACTCAACATTCCCGTGGTGGAAAGGAATAAGAGTGGACCACACCAATACTTAACTATGACCCAAAACAACATCTTGGATCAAACACATGCTTCCTCAATTAATTCTTAATCCTCTGTATGAAGTGTAAACACTAGGTTGGCCAAACCTAATGAAAACACAAATGAACATTGAAGTACACACTTACCAATAAGAAGATAACACACAAATGACATAACATGCTTCATCATGCATGAGAACACATCTCAGATACTTGTAGATACATCCACAACAAGTGCAACAACCTTCAAACATAGAACACCTTCCAACAGTTCATCTGGATATTACAGACACACAAAAAAGCTTAGGAACATGTCTTCTGGAGCCCCAGACCACAAACATCTTTTCTAGAACACAAATAACACCATTACAAGCATATTCTAGATCCGAAAGACCTAAAAAAATTTGGAAATGATAATGAAATATATAGGTCATTAAAAGTAGATCTAATAAGAAAATACCTAGAGTATACCATCAAATCATTTTATTTTGTTTATGGGGAAACAATGGGATTAATAACCCCATAGGTATGGGAAAAATAAAAATTATTGTTAACCAAGGTAAATTACTCATAATGAAGAGAAAAGAGACTTTCGATAGCAAAACCCATGCTTTCAATTTTGGGTCGAGTATGGGTTTTGATCAGTGAAAGAAGAAAAAGAGAATGAAAAATATGTATGGGATGGATCTAACTATTTTCCTTTTTTTTATGGATCAATAAGCTAGATCCATACTATGAGTTGTTTCATGCCATAAATAAACACGTACACTTAAGAAATCTGTTGGACAAGATGATTCACACCTCTTACAACCTACGTAGTCTTCTGGTCATGGAGAAGAAACAATTTTCTTAGCTTTACATACTTCCCAAGGTATCATTTATAATACATCTGTGGGACACGCTCGTACACACTAGGTACAACCAATACATGTATCATAAATTTTGAGTGAATGTGCATTGGATCTAAGAACTCCATTAGTTATCATATAATTTTTTTTAATTGAATAAGATTTTTTAATATATGGCCAATGATGATATATTATGAATATCAAGCAAATCAATAATTGTATTATTGGTGATATAATGAATAGATTCAGATTCTATCTATTTGTTTTATAAAAGAGACAGATTTGACTGAATCTAGTCTAATCGTGTTAGGTAGATCATTTGGATAGTGAGTTAAATATGAATTATGCTCTTGATTGATTGTAATACTTATAATAAATCTCTCTAAAATAAAGAGAAAAGAGAGATCTAGATCTATTTTTAGAGAGACAGGCCTGGTATCTATTTGAATAGGAATAGGTCTACAAGTTCTTCATATGGAAGGAGATCTCTATTACCATTTTGAAAAATTAAATTGATCAATACAATTTGATTTTCTTTTACGATATATTGCTAGAACAATAGCTAATCCAATAGCTGCTTCAACAGTAGCAATAGCTATAACAAAGATTGAGAAGATATCCCCCTTTACTTTCCTACTATCAAAATAATTTGAGAATGTTACTAGGCTTAAATTCACCACATTAAGTATTAGTTCAAGACATATACATGCTTTAGCCATGTTTTGACTTGTTACTAGTCTGTAAATACTGATAGAGAATAAATAAGCACCTAAAATAAGTGCATGTTCGAGCATAATAGAGGAACTCATCATACCTTAACCTCTTCAAATACAAACAAAAGTTATAATAAGTTTCTCCTTTTCCATTAACGAAAGAAATTCAATTGATTTTTTTTTAATATGATAAATCAAGGTGAGAAAAGATAACATTTATATAATATTTATATAATTGTATTAATCATCCATAAGATGGAGATTCAAATATTTTATGTACCTAAAAATTCATTTCAACCAATTGAACTTTCTCAAATTGTTTCTTCTTAAGAACCAGAAATATCTATGCTAAAATGACAAATGCTAAGAATAATAAAAGACCTTGAACACATAAAGGATCTTGAAGTACTATTTCTACATTTTACTAACCAAATACACCTACATTAGGGTTATTCATTAACGATTGATCCACCTTGATGAATTCACCTTTTGAAAAAAGAATTTTCAGTCCCGGAGGTACAAAGTCAACCACTTGTCGACCATCTGATGGATTATCAATAGTGATTTGATATCCACACTTTCTTTACATGCATTTTTACTTACTTTACCCATTGTTGAAGTGTTGTAGACTGTATTGTTGTTTTTGCTACCATCGGGATAAATTTGTCCTCTTCCTCTATTACCACCCACACATATGGGATATTTTAGTAAGTGAGATGCTTTATTAGTAGCGGGATTTGGTGAAAGGATGGGAAACACAATTTCACTATATTTTTTACCAGGAACAGGACCTCTTATTATAATATTTTTTTGATTGGGACGATAGTTCTGAAAATAAAGATCACCTATTTTTTCCTTAATCTCAGGATAAATATGATCCAGAGGAGCTAATTCAAAACCTTTGGGTAAAATAAGAACAACTCCTACATTTAAAGTTCATTTCTTACCATTAGCAAGAACTTGTTTTATTTGCTTATCATAGGGTATTTTAACAACTGCTTCAAAAATGGTATCATGAAGCATGAACTGTGGAACTTCAATCTCCATAGGTTTTTTAGCCAAATGACAATTGGCACATACAATACTTCTAGTTGCTTCTTAAGGGTTTTCATAACCTTGTTGTGTGAAAATGGGATATGCATTTGCACTAGATGCCTGATTCATTACATCGATCATTATTAAGACAAATATTGATTGAGTTATCCACTTTTTCACCTAGTCATCATAAGTTTTTCTATTTTGCATGGTTCAATTTTTTGTTAGAATTCTTTTATTTAAAATAAATAGTAGTAGGTAACTATCGTAGTTACCTACCTACAATTCTACTACTATATTAAACCTAAAGCTAAAAACTAAGAAGTATCACCCTAAAAAAATTAAAAAAGGTGGGATTTGTTATTCACTCATTGAGTGATAAATTACTACAAGAGAAGGAGATATGCGATTCAAATGACAAAATATCTAATATTTGAAAATTGTGTCTAAGATGACTGGAAAAGTTGAAACAAGAACAAATATTGTTTGTTTGTTATGGGAAAATCCATAATTTTTGAAGATTGAATTGATGATCAATTCCCAACCATGGGGCGGGAGGACTGCAGAGCAAAAACATTTCTCCCAATCCATAGACAAACAACTCTGTCAAACTAGTTCACATACCGGTGAACACAACTTTCACATTCCATCAAACTAGAAGCTAAAAACCAGGAGATGTCACTAAAAGATTCCCAAAAACAACCCTTCAGATCCACACAAGAATAGGATCAATACAGAAGAAATGTGGAGCACATACTAGAGCACATTCTGAACACATAAATAACTATGACTTCACTCTTTATTAATTTTCTCAAAGGCACTTGGTAACCCCTCGTAGATCAACATATCTACAACATCATAAAGATAGCTCCATGTACTCACAACATCTCATTAGCATCTCAACTATACATGTACAATCAACAACATCCTGTACTATGTGGACATCAATGAAAACACCACCAAACTTTCTCATACTTACAACAATCTCCCCCTTTGTCATTGATGGCAACACATTATGTGAAAAACCATCAAAGACAACACTCTCCTTTTAGACAACCTGCACAACATTCTTGCATTCTCAATATTTCAGGAAAATACCTTCTCTTCCCCTTCTACTAGTTTTCACATGACTCTTTCTCCCCATTTGACATCAATGGAAAAGATAAAAAACTTGATCACTCCCCCTTAGGAGTGCACCCATATAGCTCATACTGCAATAATGAAAAATTTGTACTCCCCCTATGGAGTAGACCTATTCATTAGTCTAGATAAATGAAGAATCTGTGGATTCACTATACCAATGCAACTCCATGTGCACCTAGTTCAAAGGGCCAATGAACCCCAACTTCTCCCTAAGATACTCAAAATTATCCTTTAGAAGAGCCTTAGTAAATATATCTGCAATATGTTCCTTTGTAGACAAATACTCTAGCCTAACTTTATTCTCCAATACCTTCTCTCTCAGGAAATGATATATGATAGATATATGTTTTGTTCTTGAATGCATTACTGGATTCTTTGAAATGTTTATAGCACTTTTATTATCATAGAAGATAGGTATAGGCTTATCACATATCACTCCAATATCCTTTAGTGTTTGCTTCATCCCCAAAACCTATGTGCAACAAGATGCTGCAACAATATACTCTACTTTTGTAGTGGATAAATAAATTGAATCATGTTTCTTACTTAGCCATGAAACCAATCTTCCACCAAGAAAGAAAGCACCTCCACTGGTACTCTTCCGGTCATCCACACAACCAACCCAATCTGCATCGATATAAGCACTTAAAGTGAAATCAATATCCTTCAGATACCATTAGCCATAATCCAAAGTTCCTTTAAGATATATGAATATCCTCTTTATAGTTGTAACATGTGCTTCTTTAGGTTCTTCTTGAAATTTGGAAACTAAACATACTGCATGCATGATATTAGGTCTAGTAATAGTAAGATACAACAATCCACCAATCATAGATTTGTACTTGCTCTAATCAACTTTAGCAGATTCATCATATTTACTCAACTTACATCTGGTCACCATAGGAGTACTAACCAGTTTGGAGTCACCCATTCCAAACTTCAACAATTCATTGACATATTTCAATTGTGAAATGAATATCCCCTTATTAGTTTGATTTACTTGAAGACCAAGAAAGAAATCTAACTCACCAATCATGAACATTTCAATTTTTTTTTGCATTTCTTCTACAAATCTCTTACGCATACCTTCATTTCCTTCAAAGATGATATCATCAGCATATACTACCACTATCAACATTTTGTTTCCTTCCATCTTGAAATAAAGATTTTTGTCTGCAAAACCCTTATTAAACTTTTGTTGTGTCAAATATCTATCCAATCGAGCATACCATGCTCTGGGAGCTTGTTTCAGTGCATACAATTCCTTTTTCAACTTACAAACCATATCTGGTTTGTCTGATAACTGAAATCCATCAAGTTGTTCCATGTATACTTCTTCTTCCAGTTCTCCATTCAGAAATGCAGACTTTACATCCATCTGATATACCTTGAAATCCTTGTGGGTAGAAAATTCCAAAAACATTTGAATGGCCTCCATTCTTGCCACCGAGGAAAATGTCTCTTTAAATTATATTCCTTCAACTTGTGAGTATCCCTTGCATACAAGTCTTTGTTTCTTATAACTTCACCATTTTCATTCAACTTATTCCTGAACACCCACTTTGAACCAATTACATTCTTATTCACAAGTCTAGGAACTAATTCCCATGTTTGATTCTTCTCTATTTGCTGCAACTCTTCTTTCATAGTTCTAACCCAACTCTCATCTTCACATGCTTCACATACATTATTAGGTTCTATTTTAGAAAGTAAACATAGATTTACCTCAGCTGCTACTCTACTTCTTGTCTTCACACCTTCACTCTTATCTCCAATTATCTGTTCCTCTAGATGATTCTTCTGTACATACTTAGGAGTCTTAGGAATAAGTTTTGGTGCATCTTCTTCTTCTTCTTCAATTTGTTCTTCTTCCTCTTCCTTATTCTCTTTAGGTAATGACCTCCACAAATAGGATCATCTGGTTCAACTTCACTTATCTCAATAGGTTTATGCATAACCTTCACATTAGTGATCTCAAGAATCTTCCTCAATCTTTTATTGAAGCATCTATATGCTTTGTTGGTAGTTGAGTATCCAAGGAAAATCCCTTCATCACATCTAGCATCAAACTTCCCAAGATTCTCACCATCTCTTTTAATGTAACATCTGCTTCCAAATACCTTAAAGTACTTCACAGTAGGAGCCTTACTAGTCCATAACTCATAAGGATTCTTTGTGTTGTTGCCTTTGATCTGAACTCTGTTAAGAACATAAACAACCATGTGTATTGCCTCTCTCCAGTACACATTATGTATATTTGCTTCTTTCATCATGGTTCATGCAACTTCCTTATAGTCTAGTTCTTTCTCTCAAAAATTCCATTCTACTGAGGAGTTTTAGGAGTAGAAAAGTGTCTCTTTATGCCATGCTCTTCACAAAATCCATTAAACTCACTACAAGTAAATTCTCCGCCACTATTAGATCTCAAACATTTAATTCTCAAGTTGACTTCATTTTCTACTCTTGCTTTGAACACTTTAAACCTATCCAGGGCTTGAGTATTCTCTCTAAGAAAGGAAACCCATGTCATTTGAGAATAGTCATCAATAAGGAGCATGAAATACCTGTCACCATTTAGGATTCCTTTTCTAGTAGGACCACAAAGGTTTGCATGAATTAATTCCAGCATTTCGGTAGCTGATTGCTCTTTTCCTTTGAAACTGCATCTTGTCTATTTCCCTAACTAACAACTTCTGCAAACAATATTAGCAGGCTTTGTGATTTTAGGTTGATCTCGGACAACATATCTTGAACTAATCCTGACTAGATTATCAAAGTTCACATGTCCCATCCTTTGGTTCCATAGCCAACTTTCATTAACTTGAGATACAAGGCACTGACCATCAACACCCTTAAGCTAATAGATGTTTCCATAAGTTCTCCTTCCTGTAGCAACCATAGCTCTAGATCCTTTTCTGATCTCATAGGTATTATCCTAAAACACAAGTTTGAAACCTTTTCTACACATCTTTCCAACACTCAAAAGGTTATGCCTTAGGCCCTTTACATAATATACATCATTAGTGTTGTGTATTCCATCAAAACCAATTGTACCTTTCCCAACAATCTTTTCTCTAGAATCATCACCAAATATGACCAAACCACCATCATACTTTTCAAGTTTAGTGAACTTACTTTTATCTTTGGTCATGTGATTAGAACATCCATGTTCAATCACCCAATAGTCTTCATCCTATCTAGCATGAAAGGTAGTGACCAAAGTACCTTCCATATCATCCTTCTTGTTCTCTGAATCACTTTTTCTTGCACATCTTCTAGAGTTAGCAGACACAGATTTATTATCCAAAGCTAAGAACAAGCACTCATTATCATCAACCTCATAATCAAATTCATCATCAGAGATTCCAACTTCTTCTCTAACATATTACAACTTCTTGAACTTCTTATCCTTTCTATCTTTATGATCTTTGTTCTTCTTATGTACAACTCTATTTGGACATCTTGAAGCATAATTACCAATATTACCACAACTGAAACATTTTAAGGGAAACATACCTTTGTACTTACCAGTACCTTTCTTCAAATTTCTTGTAAAGTTCACTTCCAACTCATCTGAACCATCACTATCCAAATCATCTTCAGTCTTTGTTGCTTTAAATGTTGTTTCTGTCTTCTCCTCTTTCTTTCCAAGCTTTCTCATCTCAAATGCAATCAAGGTGCCAAATAGTTGATATTTAGTAAACTTCTTAGGATCATATACTTCTTCAATGACTGAGACCTTATCATTTTAACTCTCCTATAATGTCATTAGAATCTTCTCTATTATATCTTCATCTTCCAGAGTGCCCCCTTGATTCCTAACTTCATTTGTTGCAAGATCAACCCTTTGGAAATAGCTTGCAATATCTTCACCTTCATCCATTTTTAGGTTCTCATATCTATGCTTTTTCGTTAGGTTCTTTGTCAATTTCACTCTATCATTTCCTTCATAAAGATCTTCCAACTTCTTCCAAACTTCATAAGTAGTTCCCAAAGAAATAACTTTTGTTCGCTTAGTCTTAGATAAAGCACTGTAGATCGCATACCTTGCTTTTTCATTATCCTCATAAGTAGAAACCTCATCTATAGTAGTAGGACCACTTGTCAGTGCAACATACTTCATGTCAATAGCCTTCCAGGTGTTGTAACCAAGAGAGATAATGTAACCTCTCATCTGCACTTTCCAGTCATTGTAGTCAGATCCATCAAACATAAGGATCACCAATTTGTGTGCCATCGGATCTACCTCAAGTAGTTAATATTTTCACCAATGAACCAAAGCTTTGATACCAATTATTGAAAGGAACAAGACAATTGATATGTGGGGGGTGAATCAGTTGTCACCAAATTCAAATCCAAACTTCAAACACTTATCAACTTCACAACCACACAATTTTGTTATTAAGTATGAACATGAAATATAGATAACAGAAAGAAAAATCAACATAATGAACACCAAATTTTACATGGAAAACCCAATAAGGGAAAAACCACGGTGAGGATTAAGTCACAATATAAAGTAATAGAAAAAAATGAATGCAAGAGGCTCACTGCCTATAGAAAGGACTCATTGTCCAATAGGGAGGCTCATTACCTACAGATACAAAAGATTACAATAAAGATCCACCACAATAGGTTACATACATCTGCATCCTTGATCAAAAGAATTGTAGACACTGTCAACTCACTACTTTCGGGAATCTAACACATTAAAGTACTACTACCTCAGTTTACTTTCACACAACTTTTCTTTTCTTCTTGATTCAATACTTATTCACAACACTTGACTTGCATTTATACCCTCTTCAACCTTAGAAAATTTCTCCAAGGTTAGCTACATACACTTTATTTCATAAATTCAAATTAGGTCGGAAACTCAACATTCCCATGGTGGAAAGGAATAAGAGTGTGCCACACCAATACTTAACTATGACCCAAAACAATGTCTTGGATCAAACACACGCTTCCTCAATTAATTATTAATCCTTCATATGAAGTGTAAATGCCAGGTCGTCCAAACCTAGTGAAAACACAAATGAACATTGAAGTACACACTTCCCAACAAGAAGATAAAACACGAACAACATAACACACTTCATCATGCATGAGAACACATCTCAAATACTTTTAGATACATATATAGCAAGTGCAACAACCTTCAAACATAGAACACCTTCCAACAGTTCATCCAAATATACAAACACACATAGAAGCTCAGGAACACATCTTCTAGAGCCCCAAACCACAAACATATTTTCCAGATCACGAATAACACCATTACAAGACATATTCTATATCCACAAGACCTGAAAAAAATCAGCAGAGGACTATGGAGCAAAAACATTTCTCCCAGTCCATAGACAAAAATCTCTATCAAACCAATTCACATATCGGTGAACACAACTTTCACATTCCATCAAACCAAAAGCTACAAACTAGAAGATGTCACCAACAGATGCCCAAAAACAACCCTTTAGATCCGCACAAGCATAGGATCAACACAAAAGAAACACAGAGCACATACCAGAGCACATCTTGAACACATACATAACTCTGACTTCACTCTTTATTAATTTTCTCAAAAGCACTTGGTAACCCATCATATCAGCATATTTGCACCATCATAAAGATAGCTCCATGTACTCACATCTCAACTATGCATGCACAATCAACAACATCTTGTACGATGTTGACATCAATGACAACATTAATGACAACACCACCAAACTTGCTCATACTTGCAACAAAAATAAACTAACCTAGCTGTGTGGCTAGGACAACAAGTACACAAGGGAAGGAAGCACCATAGATTAGAGGGATGGTGGGTTGCATTGGATCTAGTTCCAAAAGTCGCCCTCTCATGAAATCTCATTCATATTGTATCTAATGAAAAGGCTAAGGAAATTTCTAGCAAATGCAATGGACTAGTGTAGCTCCCTAGATCATATTTTTGTTATTTAAGTTTCCTTGAAGACATGCATGCAAGAATTGACACAAAGGAAGGCTCCCAATTCTTCTCACAGGATACCTAAAGAGATGACAATTTGTAGAATGCAATGGTTGCAAGGTATACACAAAATGGATTTAATTAAAACATTTAAGAAAGCAACAACAGATGTAAATACTTGATTTTTGAGGAATGCAACGTTTACAAGATATGCACAAACTATTTTTACACTAAGAAGATAAACGAAACAATTAAATCATCAACAATTAAAATATAATGTTAAAGAACGAAGACTCATCTGTAAAATTCATTTTCCCCAAATTGATTTGATCCAATTTCTTCCTTCTCCTATCCTTTTACGTTCCTCTCTTCCAGGAATCTACGATGGAATGGAATCATTTTACCAAAATTTTCTCCCATACTCTAAATTAATCTTCTCCTAGAATCCCCATTTTCCACAAAATCCACCACATATGAAATTTTCTTGTAGAAGAAATTACTCCCCTTTCCGGAGAACCCCGTGAATCATAATGAAAATCTCTCTAAAAGGGATAATTATTTACAAAAAGGAAGGTTGTTTTATTTTCAAAATCCAAAAATCCGATAAAATCTCAAAAATCCCCAATAAAACATCAAGTTTCCTTTCGACAATCATTTCAAAGTTATGCATGTACTGCATAAAAAATACTTTCTATCTTTTTATATTATTTTTACTATTTATCCATTATCACATTTCATTATAATTTGATTTTATTTAATATTACATTTCACTTTTAAATTTATTATAAACCATAAGCATCAATAAATATATTTATATTTAATTATCAAAGTTCCCTTTTAACTAATAATTTATTTTAATGCATTAATTAACCAAAACAACATTTATCAACCAAATTTAAATTAAACAAACCAATTATCAACAACAATTATATAAACCCTAACCAGGGTCGAAAAGCAAGACCAACCGACCACAAACATCTAACAATGTTAACGAGGTAATAGACTAGATACTCATCCTCTTCAAGGATGATGGCTAGGGTAGGGGACCAAATGTTATCTATGATCAACTATTCCATTGGGTTTAAGTCACACTCAAACTTTCCAATTCAGGTGGAGTCGATGCCTAGTACCTACAACCTGCAACACACAAAATGGTCGTGCATATACATAATCATACAATTAGGCACACCATGAAAAAGGGAATCACAACGTAGAAGGGTACTCACAAGTGAGTAATGCAACATTGTCCCTTCCACCCAAACACATCAATTAAATAACCATATCAACTCATAACAATCAGTTACATAACAAACAAGATAAGAACAATCACAATATAACCGTATAACAGTCCATAACAACATCAACTACTTAACATCATTAACACATACCTTTAAATATCCCTATTATTTTACCTTCATCTCCAAGTTTCAAAGCTAAACTACCTACACATCCATGGTGAGAATGGATGGCACTACAACTTCATTCAATTTTGTGCCATGGCGAAATTCTCCTTAAGTCTTGAAAGTACCTGTTATTGATCAAGTATGTGGTCCTCTATTTCCTCAACTCTTAGTGACACCTTCAATGATGATGTGATGGAAGAAGGATGATATGCATATAGTGCCAAAAATGGAGACATTTTTTATGAGCTATGAAAAGAAGTGTTATACCACCATTCTGCTAGTGGTATCCAATCTACCCACAGAGACTATTTGTCTGAAGTGAAACAACGTAGATATCCTTCCAAACACTTATTAACAACCTTAGTTTTCCCATCCGATTGAGGGTTGTATGGAGAGCTATGAGCCAATTGAGTACCCAAAAATGAGAATAAATATTTCAAAAAGTGACTAGTAAAGATAGGATCACTGTCATTGACAATAAACTTAGGTGTACCATGTATTTTTTGTATATTCTCCAAAAAAAATTTGCCACTGCACTTGTTGTAAAAGGATGTGATAATGCAATGAAAGGTACATATTTTGTAAGACCCCATCTTGTGTGGCCTTATTAGTCATCGATGGTTCATGCCCTATATTCTTTATTTTGGATGATATGCATTAGAGATTGTTGTTCCTATAAATCAAGTTGCTTATATTTTGATTTGCTAACTAACTAACTAACGAGTGGTTTTTTTGATTTCCTATGATAGCTAGATGAGTTCTATCCTTAATCTGAATAAGTATTCAACTATCAAGATGTTTCATTGTTGGTAATATGATTACATTAATGGATTTCATTATGAGTGTGAGTAAGTGTGAATATAAAGGTGATGATTGATATTCAATATTTAGTTGTGGTAGTATTTATTATAGGTTAAATAGATTGTGGATAAGTGGTAATATTTTGATTAACATGATCAACTATTACTTGGCTCTAAAAATAATTTTACAAGTAGGAAGAGTTAAATTATATGTTACTTATGTATATTTAATTCCTTAGATGATTATCATTAGAAGGTTATTTTTCATATGCTATATGTTTCAAATACTTATGAGAAATATTGACACCTCCTTCTGGTTGAGTAAATAGGTTAAAATTGGCCACTATTGATGAAGGGGTCACATAGCTATTTCCATTATGTCATTCATGGAAATTTCTAGTATTTTCAAGGATATGTATTCAACCTTGTTTTTTAAGGGTCAAGTGCATGTGAGAGATGTTGCTTATTAAACCCTTGATTCACCTCTTTAAATGTCATTATTTATTTTAGGTTTTATAACATCTTTATGTTGTTTTAATTGTTTAAAAGATGCCCTAGGTGGTAGGTCTATTGATTAGGGGTCTTTTTATTCTATAAAATCACTTAAAATAAAGTTTAAAACCCACATTTATTCCCCACTTATGAAAAGTGGCGAAAATTGGGTTGGTTGGGTAGTTGGGAAGTTATGGGGAGTTGGTTTCACTTTCTCTTCTATATATTCCTTCTTTTGAAAGGAGAGGGGGATCTCTCTTTTGGGCTTGGATTCTCTTTTTTGGGCTTGGCTTCTCTTCTTGTGGGTTTTTTCCTCTTTCTTTGTCCTTGTTTCTTGGATGTATTTTCTTTCCTCATTTGGAAGGAAGAATTCTTGGTGGAGATGAAGGAGAGGATGGGAGAAGGAGAGGCTATCCTATTTGGATTTGTGCTTAGTTTGGTAAGATCTTTCTTTGTTGGGTCTATGATGAATTGCTGTGTTATTCTCTCTTCTTGTGGAAATCTATGTTAAATCCCTTGCATGATGGTTTTGAATTATGTGAACTTTCTTGTTTTGTGAATAGTTGTAACCATACAAATGATTGTGAGTGTGTGAATAGGGGTGAAATATGAATGGTATAGGGTATGAAATGGTTGGTTAATACATGTGAATTGTGGTTATGTGCGTATGGTTGGGAAAAGCTATGTGATCCCTTAGAGCTCGGAGGTGGATCGATTGTCGATCCTATAGTTGGACAGAGAGCTTTGGGCCATGTTTTTTGTTGACATTCCTTTTCAGGTACTTGAGTTAAGCAAGAAGGTTTCCTCCATATTCATTTCATCTTATGGTACTTAAGGATGATGCTTGTGAGTCTTGTGGGTTTTACAAGGTGCTAATAGCAAGGGCAAGCCATGAGATTAAAGTTTCATCTTGTGTACCTTTCTTGTTCTTGAGGAGTAAAATTTTCAATGATAATTGGGGCTATGGTGTACTTGGTGGAGTTTGGAAAAAAGGGAAGAAAGATGTTAATACTAGTCATTATTTCTTTCAAATATAGTGCATTGTTGCTTTTATGGTTTTTTTTATTGTATCTAGACAACAAAATAGAGAGGAAGTTGAGTTAGTTTTGCAAGGATTAGTTGTTTTTAGGAAGGATCAAGTTTCCTTGATATTTGTGTTCTTGTTCATGGGGTTGTTGTGTAGAAGCATGTATCAAGTTCATTAGATATGTAAGGAAGATAATGATCCTATTGTTTTTCAAAATTTGATTAGATTTGCTTTGAATAAATAATAGTGGAAATATTAGTCTTAGGAATGTATTGATCTATAATGGTAAAAATTAAAGGTGAATCCAATTAAGTAAAAAGATTTCTTAAATAATGAATTCGAATTGGAACTTATCCTCAAAAAAAAAAAAAACCCGTAAACAATTAATAAACTTTATAATTTAGAGTAAATAGTATTGGTAAACATTTGTGCATTTCATCTAAATATAAAAATAATAGTTTCAGACTTAATATCAGATGCTTTCCTCAACCACAATAGACTAAAGTGTCTTAATTTTATTCCCATTCGTAAAAATTTCACCTATCAATATGAAATAAGAAAATATAAAAACTTATACCTAATCATTTATTAGAATAGAACACTTATTGAAATAATTGATCATCTGTTTATACGTAAAATTACCTAAGATTTAATCAATTTAATTGTAATCATAAACAATAAATGAAAAAGTATAGTGAAAAGGGAACAGTATAAAAATATATATACATAGAAATAAGGTTAAAATTAAATAAAAAGCAAGGGAATTATCTACCCGAAACAAGTGAACCATGGAGGATTCGGCCCCACTAGCTGTGCCTAGTAAGATAGCATGGACCAAAACATATTGCATCTATTCAAAAAGTTGGTAATCCTCTATTACTCTTGCAATCTGTAATTTGAAAACCGAAGAAGAAAAGGAAATAGATATGATATAAATGAGCATTGAAATTTTCGATTAGGAAACTTTTGAAGGGAAAATAGTAGAGAAAAGTAAAGGAGGGTCAGGTAGTTACAAAGATTAATTTTTATGAAACACAACCAAAACAAGATAAAGTTTGAATGGTGTGGAATATCTAAATGAAGAAAGAATTAATGATGCTCAATACGACCTTAAGCTCAAGGAATCATCTTAGATTGATGAATTAAAAGGATATTCTTTCTAATCTTAATTGCTATGGGTATTTAGTGTCTATTGTATATTCAATAAGTCAATGGGTGGAAATTTAGTCATTCTTGTATGGTGCTTGATCATGTTATTTAAAATATGTCATAAATATATATAGTGAAATTAGGTGCAATAATAAATCAATAATGTACACAATGAAGTTGGAATTATCCTTATTTTGTTCATTCAATAGTTTTTGTCCAAGTTGTCTTTAAGAAAACTATACTTACTCAATGTTTTCTTTGAAACGTAGTTTCCTTTAAGCAGTTGATATTAAAGTTATCTTAGTTAATGTCGTTGATGTGGATATAGAGTTATCATTCTCCCTTGTGTCATGCGTTAAGAAATCATTGTATTATTTAAATGTTGAAGATTCAAGAGTGTTAAGGTAAATAAATTATGAGGGTGGAAAAGGAAATAGTAAGATTAAGTGGTTAGGTTGTGGATAGAAGATATCAATAGTAATCTTGATAGGTCTTAGTTATCTATGCATGAATAATCTATTTAAAACTTCAATATTGCTTGAACTTGAGTAATGGGAATTCAATGTTGAGTTGATTGTTATTGTGCTTAGGGGTCAATCATTAGTATTGTTGCCATTCTTTGAGGAGGTGTCAAGAATAAAGAGTATCAAATACCTTACCCACTAACGATATTATTGTTGTAATTTTCAATCACAATAATATCATTATTGGATAGGGATATAGACAATGAGAATGGTATTAATATTAACATTTTGAGTAATGAGAATGTCGTGTGTTTTGTGTCAATAAATTTGTAGTTGAGTAAATTGATTCCAAGATTAATTTTGTAAATGAAATGGTAAATGGTAAATGATAAAACTTATAATTGGTAGTGTCAATAATGATATTATTAAACATACTTGGGATTTCGTGGTTAAGGATACTAATCTTTTTGGAGTAAATTTAGGATCAGTAGTAGCTAAATAATGGTGATACTAAATGAAATGAGTAATACTCTCCTTGTTAATATAAATAAGAAAAATACTAAAGTACAAATACTATGAATAAGATAATCGATTGGAATGAATACTTTCTAAGGATGATAGATTAATATTGAGTATTAAGGATAATATCACAGTAATCCTATTAACACAATTATATTAACATTTGTGTTATGGGTCTTACCAATAGAGGGTTGTTGGTGTCAAATAAATTAGTAGCCAAGTAATTTTAATTTCAAGAACATTATTATAATTGTATTGGTAATTGGTAATGATGAATTTATAATTGGAAAAATTATTACCAAAAATAATGAATACACTTGTCACTCCATGAATAACCTGACGTTAATTTTTCAAGAGGTAAATTTAGAATTGGTAATACTAAAGGTTAAATAACTAGCATATTCAGGTAGAATTGGCTATATTATCTCTAGTAATGCAAACAAGGTTAACATTAAAGTGTTGTTGTTGTGGGTGGTTTAATCCTTGGGAATAGGTACTTAGAGAAGGTGTAATGTTAGTATTAGGTATTAAAGGTAATATTAATATAATCCTTATAGTGTCAATCATAGATATAAATATTTGAAATTGGTGAGGATAATGGTAATCATCGTGCTAATACGAATGTTATTAAGTCAATATTATTGTGGATGTTTAATACCAACCTTATCATTAGTGTGTCCTATGTTCATGTGAGATTAATGATTATTATTGTTTATGTGTATTTGTTCAAAAAAAATTGATGGTTGTGTATTTTTTAGTCATGTAAAAGTTGGGGCATGACATATTTATTGAGGCACTCAATTACTACCATGATGACACTATGACCTTTAGATTTGGGAAGCCCTATGATGAATTCCATGGATACTTCTTCCTAAAATTGTCTATGAATAGCTAAGGGTTGCAAGAGACTTGGTGTCTTAATTATCTCCCATTTATTCCTTTGACAAACCAAACATTCAACCACAAAATTTTGAACATCACCTTTTAGCCCTTCCCAAAAAAATATTGCTTGACCTGATGATATGTCTTCAAAAATCCTGAATGACCGCCAACTAGAGACTCATGCAATTTTGTAAGAATCTTGCGTTTAAGAGTGGAATTCTTATAGAGATACAATCACTCTTTATACCAAAGAGTATCTCCCTTCCAAAAAATATTATCTAAACTACTAGGGCCACTCTTTAATTGTTGGATGAGATTACTTGTGGGTATGTGCAGGATCATGATGGGCCAAAAAGTGGTGATATGATGGGTATGTGTAGGGTATGTGGTTGACAACTTTTTTTTACCCAAAATTGATAAAACAAAAAGGGTTTTAAAAGGAGATTCTCACCTTTCCACCAATATAAATTATGCTTTACTTTGAATTTAATAAATAATTATTATTCATTTTCTATTTGAATTATGACTAAAGTCTTGATTGATAGGCTGGTTGAAAAACATCTATAGCTTTCAAACGTTATCACATTTTTTGAATTTGAAACATGCTTCACATTCTATGCTTCACATACTATAGGATTAAAAAATGAATTTCATGAAGTTTTGACCAAGTTAAGGTGGTTAGACATACGAGTTTTATATTTTTTAAAATTGTAATAAAAATTCATAATTAATTATTTACTTGGAAAAAAATTACAAAAAAATATGCATCACATTCAGACATGAGTCCTCTACTTATATATAAAACCTTATAAAAAATATTATCATTTTATTGTGGTTAGGGTGGTGACATACTTCTTATTTTTTCCTTGAAATTTAAGTACTAATGCATTGAAATTTCAATTTTTCACCAAATAGATTTAAAAAAAAAAAAACTTAGTAGTTTATAAACTACATTCAATTTGCTACAAATTATATTCTTACATATTTTTGAAATAATATAGATAAATTATTCAAATTTTCACATCAAGTTGCCTAACTCTGATTTTTCTAAATTTTTTGCCACTTAACAACTTATTTTTTCTATGATGATCCTACACATACCCTTGTCACAACATCATTTTTCCACTATTCTTTGGCTTCTTTTACCCAATTTTCTTGTAATATTGAAAGGGCACACAATAAGGCTTCATCTTTCGCATCCTTCCTAAAAAGTGCATTTGCCACAATATTTTCCTTCCCTTTCTTATATGCATTCTCAAAGTCATATCCCAACATCTTAGTGACCCATTTTTGTTTCTCTTCAAAGATAATCTTTGTTCCAAAAATTATTTTAGGCTATCACGACCTGTATTAACCTTGAAGTGTCTACCCATTAGATAAGGCCTCCATTGCTTATCTGCATGGAGAATCACTAGCATTTCCTTCTCATAAATAGGTTTGAATTGATTCTTACCATTTAATTGATGACTCTCAAAAGCAATTGGTTGACCCTCCTGCATGAGTATTGTTCCTATACAATTTCATGAAGCATGACATTCCACAATAAAGTCCTTGGTGAATTCTGGAGTGGCAAGTATTGGAGTTGTACACATAGCCTCCTTCAATCTCTCAAATGTTGCATTAGCAAACTCATTCCAATGAAAAAATCCCTCTTCAATAAAGCTATGAGAGGTGTTGTTATACAACCATAATTCTTCACAAATATTTTATAGTATCCCATCAATCCTAAAAAAACCCCTCAATTTCTTAATGGTTTTTGGAATAGGCCATTCCATGATAGCCTTAATTTTGTGAGGGTCTACCTTTACTCCTTTCATGTGAAACTATGTGTCCCAAATACTCCACCTCATCAAGGCCAAAAGAACACTTGGATGGCTTAGAATAGAGTTGATGATCTTCAAGTATTTTTCATGCTTGATCTATCTACATGATGCAAGTGTTCTTCCCATGTTTTGCTATAAATCAATATATCATCAAAGAAAATTAATAAAAACTTCCTCAAGAATTTCTTAAAAATGGAATTCATCAAACTTTAGAATGTAGATGGTGCATTGGTAAGACTGAATGACATCACCAAAAATTCATAATGACCCTCATGAGTTCGAAATGATATCTTACAAATATCTTCTTCCTTAATTCGAATTTGGTAATAACCAGATCTAAGATCTAACTTTGTAAAACACATAGCTCCATTAAATTCATCTAGCAAATCATCAATGAATGGAATAGAAAACTTGTATTTAGTGTTGTACATGTTGAGCACTCTATAGTCCAAATACATGCACCAAGTTTCATCCTTCTTACATACCATCACCACAAGTGAGGAGTAAGCACTTTGGCTATGCCTGATAATTCCTGCCTCTAGCATCTCCTCAACAATTTTTTCTATCTCACTTTTTTGTATATGTGGGTACTTATAAGGCCTGATGTTGGGTGGTTGGCTCCCCAAAACTAGTTGTATTGCATGGTCATGATCCCTCTTAAGAGGAATTTGATGCAATAAAAAATGGTGGACCTCTAGACCAACTCAAATTGATCAAATATCAACAATGGATTGGGCCATGAAACCCTATTCAACCTATCCAGCATCAACTCACCCTCAATGTCAAGCAATCGTCCAAACTTAAAAAAAAAGGCATTAATTTTAAAAGACACCTCACACCCATGAACACAAATGCTTTTTGGATACCCATTATGACCTCTTCAAACATATCAGATTTTCTTAAACACTTGTTTCAGAAAGTATAAGAGTTATATGACTGGCCCCTCTTGAACTAGGCCTAAATTGGTCCAATTTACAAAGAAAATACCATTCAATCATGCAATCTTCACTCAAAAACTCAAAAAAGTAGATCAATATGTCATAAAACATCTAAATCAATGGCCTCTTAAGTTAGTCATGCATTTTAAGACCCCAAAACTAGAAACCCTCATTTTTGCTTGCAAATTAGGAGGGTTTAATGAAAATGACATCTCCACACCTCACAAAACCTTCACATGGCCAGCCATAACATCAATTGACAGAAGCTCAACTTCTACACCTTCATTTGCATTGAAAATGCACAAAAATTCAACTAGGGCATCACCTTAAAAAGTCACAAATGTCCACCTCTGTGTCCCAAACTCACACACATCTAATTTACATCATATCAGACCATTCCACCAAGTTACAGTGGCATACAATGGGTGGAATGGTCAAAAACTACATTTTAGACTTTCAAACTCTCCTTTAATGGCAGTGCACAGGCAATTTTAATCAAATGTCAATAAAACCCTCTAAACTCAATGAAAATCCTTCAAAATGGATTCAAATGAAAGTAGAAACAATATAATAACTCTCCGTAGTCATTTCATACCATGAGAACCCTTGTACGGCTTGTACCAATGCAAGAAAATTCTGAAAATTATGTAAAAACGTGAGAAACAACAGATTTATTTCTTCAATTCTTCAAATCTTACATCATTCCCCCCTTGAATGTGTGAAATGGCTTATTTAAAGCCCAAAAAATCCCTTCCAATGAAAAAACTTCCATAACTACCCTTTAAACTACCAAAGACCCTTCATATTCCATATGTTGCAATTTTTGCAATTTTTTCAACATTTTGCATATTTTGACCCATTTACACAAAAGACTCAAACATTACATCAAAATGGTCTACTAGACCTTATTAAATACCCCATGACTCAAAACCATATAATCTTATCCTACTAACCTTATTGCACCTAGCCAAGGTCTTGGTGCTCCTGCACCATACACCCCCCCTAAAAAGTATTCATGTCTCATGAGTTTTGCTTGCTTGCTCCATCTTTCTTGTCTCCCACCTAGTTCTTTGCATGATGAACCTTCACTCTTGGTCTTGTGTTGCTGACTTGATCCATACCACCTTCCAATGATCCTATCTTTTCTCTTACTCTGCTGCAACTTTACCAATTCACAAATACCATGTTTAACATCATATTTCGATGCAAAATTTCCCTTGGTACCTGCACACAAATGTGTCCCATAAGTTCCTTGGTTCACCTTCACTATTACCCTTGCCTTTTTCCTTTTGCCTTTCTCCAAGGCAGCTCCTATCACCATACCTTGTCTCAGATTTACTATCATCAAATTCCCTGTCTTCTCATACCTTGTACCTGTTGCACTATCATGAGTACACCCTGGTGTATCAACAAATAGACCTTTGCCACTTCTAACATGTATTTCCTTCATCTTCACTCTTGGAACAACCTCAAGTTTATCCATTTGTTCTTGCCTTGTAACTTGGCATTTCTACCTCTTCCCAAACTGATTTGTCTCACGTCCTCCAACTGTCCTCTCATCAAAACTTGATGATATACCTGCAAATAAACACTTACCCATTCTCCCCTTCAATATCTTTGCTGCATACATGAACTTGCTCCATTGGCCTTTCCAAATACCAGCTTTTACTTCCCTCTTTGTCATCATACTCATCTCCAAATCCTCTATTCTCGTAAGTCTTGTAAAGTCAGACACAACAACCTCTGTCACAGTAGCATTCAACTGCCTATTAACATTCCTTTTTCCCAAAGGACCTAACATTGTCCCATCCTTATTGTCATCATACTCCTCCACCACACATGGATCCTTCACAACCAACTCATCTTGGGCCTTTCCTTGGCCTTTCTCTATCAACATCTCAGCCTCTTCCATCATGGAAACCTCTTCACCACTTGGGGTGACTCTTATCCCTTTTCCACTCTCAATCTTCACAAACTTTGCATTTAACCTTTTCCAATCACTTTGGTTCATTGCTCTTTCTAACCTCATATCTTGTGTCAGGCTTCTAGCCCTTGTTATCACTGCATTCTTAGACTTGCAAAAGACTGTATTTGCAGACCTCTGCTGCTCACTGACTTTCCTTGTACCCATAGGACTAAGTAATATCCTTGTCATGCCATAATCATGCCTACTTTGAATCTTCTCCACCAATTCACCTTTGGCTTTTCCTATATTAGTTATTATCATCAAACCATCGACATTACATTGCAAACTCAGATTACCTTGTACCTTTGTCATATATTCCCTTATCAACAAGGGGCACAACATTTCCCCCACCATAATCTCAGCTTGTTTTCCAAGCCCACCTTGCCTTTCAGACTTGTTTTGAATCTTCACAAAGGATTCATTCCTGATTTATGCTATTTCTAATTTCTTCACCAACTCATCATCCTCTTTGCTCTTTATCCTTGCATCCTTCACTGTCCTTGTTGTCTCAACATTTTCTTTCTTTGTAGTGGCTACACCTACACTATTTTTGTCTTCATCACACCTTATGAACTCTCTTTTTCCCTGCATAAGCACTCTTGTTGTCTTACTCTGTCCTTCATCCTCTTCCACCAATGGAGTCAATCTAAAAGAGATTCCATCCTTCTCAATCTGATAGGTGTTATGCCTTCCATCATACAAGGCATGTATTTCAACCTACCATGGTCTCCCTAGTAATAAATGACACACACTCATGGGTATCACATCACATAGAAGCCTATCTCTATAGCTACCAATCTGAAACTCAACAAAAGCTTGCTCCTTAACCAAAAGAGAATGTTCACCATTCAACCAAGAAATATAATAAGGCTTCTCAAGAGGTAACTTTTCCAAATCAAAATTTTCAACCATCTCTTGTGATACCATATTATCCAAACTACTAGAATCTACCATCACATTACATACCTTATTCTTGCATTTGCATCTGGTTCTGAAAATTGCCCTCCTTTGCAACATCTCCTTCTCTTCTACCATGTTGTATTTTCAACTTCCAACCTTCAACCAATCACCTGCAAGGATCTACTTCCTCGCTCTGATACCAATTGATGCAATACAAAATGGTGGACCTCTAGACTAGCTCAAATTGATCAAATATCAACAATGGATCAGGCCATGAAACCCTATTCAACCTATCTAGCATCAACTCACCCTCAATGCCAAGCAACTGTCCAAACTTTAAAAAAAAAGGCATAATTTTTCAAATACACCTCACACCCATGAACCCAAATTATTTTTGGATACCCATTATGGCCTCTTCAAACATATCAGAAGTTCTTAAACACTTGTTTCAGAAAGTATAAGAGTTCTATGATTGGCCCCTCTTGAACTAGGCCTAAATTGGTCCAATTTACAAAGAAACTACCCTTCAATCATGAAATATTCACTCAAAACCTCAAAAAAGCAGATCAATATGTCATAAAACATCTAAATCAATGGCCTCTTGAGTTAGTCATGCATTTTAAGACCCCAAAACTAGAAACCCTCATTTTTGCTTGCAAATTAGGAGGGTTTAATGAAAATGACATCTCCACACCTCACAAAACCTTGAAACCACTTGGAATGCATCCAATTAGACCTTCACATTCTCACAAAACCTTCACATGGCCAGCATAACATCAATTGATAGAAACTCAACTTCTACACCCTCATTTGTATTGAAAATGCACAAAAAATCAACTAGGGCATCATCTTAAAAAGTCACAAATGTCCACCTCTATGTCCCAAACTCACAAACATCTAATTTACATCATATCAGACCATTCCACCGAGTTATAGTGGCATACAATAGGTGGAATGGTCAAAAACTACATTTTAGACTTTCAAACCCTCCTTTAATGGCAGTGCACAGGCAATTTTAATCAAATGTCAATAAAACCCTCTAAACTCAATGAAAATCCTTCAAAATGGATTCAAATGAAAGTAGAAACAATATAATAACTCTCCATATTCATTTCATACCATGAGAAGCCTTGTATGACTTGTACCAATGCAAGAAAATTATGAAAAAATATGTAAAAATGTGAGAAACAGCAGATTTATTTCTTCAATTCTTCAAATATTACACCATTCCTCCCTTGAACATGTGAAATGGCTTATTTAAAGCCCAAAAAATCCCTTCCAATGACAAAAATTCTATAACTACCCCTTAAACTACCAAAGACCCTTCATATTCCATATGTTGCATTTTTTGCAATTTTTTCAACATTTTGCATATTTTGACCCATTTACACAAAAGATTCAAACATTACATCAAAATGGTCTACTAGACCTTATTAAATACCCCATGACTCAAAACCATATAATCTTACCCTACTAACCTTATTGCACCTAGCCAAGGTCTTGGTGCTCCTGCACTAGAATTCCTTTAGGCATATCTCCAAAAACCACTAAGTGACAATCAATTATTGCTTGTAAATCTAGATGAGTAGGAGCATTAGATTGAGAGACTTCTAATGAACATAATTGTTCCACAAATCCATCAACTCATTTCTTAAGAAAATTTTCACTTTATGAGAGCTTACCATTTGTGGAGACTTTTCCTTTAATCCCCTTAGCTCTACTACCTTTCCTTCTGATTGAAATCTAACGAATATTTCTTGGAAGTTTATCTCAATTGTTCCCAATGTAGTAAGACATTGTACTCCCAAAATAATATCTACTACACCCATGGAGATAAAATACATTGGGCTATCAAGGTGATAATATCCTATTAATAACTTAATGCTATGGAATTTTCCAGAGCAACTAATAGTACCACCATCTCCAATCAAGACCTGAAACTCTGGAGTTGGATATATAAAACAATTTAAACAAGTACCCAACTTTTTGTTGATGAAATTATGAGTACTACCTGAATCAATTAACACTATTACTTTTTGCTTCTTTAAGCAACCAACTACCTTGATAGTTTGAGGAGCAATAAAAACTAAAAGTGCATGATAAGAAATGATTGGTTGGGAAGCATGTGATTCCTCATTTGACTCCCTTTCACCTTCTAATATTGGTTCCTCATCTTCCTCAATCAGACCTTCAATATAGAATAATTTTTTTCACCACATTTATGTCCTCGACTATATTTTCCATCACAATTGAAACATAACCCTTTTGCTTTCTTCTCCTCAATCTATTGTGGGGTCAACCTAGTAGGTTGAGGAAGTGAAGGTGTTGAGTATCCTTTGTCTCTTATTACATTAGCCCCTTGCTTTCTAGGAATCAAATACTTTTCCTCTACCCTCCATGCTAAGACAAAAGACTCAGAGATAGAGCTAGGAACAAACATGCATACCTTAGGTTGAATGTGATCCTTGAGACCACCCAAGAATAGATCATTCAATTTCTCCTCTGTAATTGTATCCACTCTTAAGGAAATTTTTTGGAATCGCTGAATATAATCCTTAACTGATCCTTTTTGTTGAAGTTTAGTTAGCTGGTTGAAGAAGTTTTCTATCACACTATTGCTATATTATTCTTGTAGTTCCTCCATAAAAACCAACCATGAGATAGTGAGACCCTTTTTCTTTCGATGAGTATAAAGCCAATGACACAAAATGAATTGATCTAGTTCTAGATATAGGGAAGCCATCGTGACCTTTTTTCCATTTGGGACTAAAGGACTTCAAAAAATACTCCATTTAGTTTATCTATATTAGAGGATCCTTGCCATAAAACTTGTGCATATCCACCTTTGGTATTAAATTCTTAGATCCCATAGGAGTATTAACATTTGGGTCAAGAGTGGTTGACCTGGATGTTTCACCTTGGTTGCTTGATACCTCCTTTCTTGGTTCATTCATATAGGCACTTAACATTCTTCATATGTACGATATATCTCCTCTTAGGCCACGCATCTCCATCTTTGTTGAGGAAATGTCTTCCTTGCCCTTAATTATTTCTCATATTAATATCCTCTATTGTTATCTCATCATTATTAGGGGATTTTCCTGGTGTGACAACATTCTTTTTGCCCCTTGTTGCAGGTCCGGTCATGATGGAAACCAATAATTTTAAAATAAATCACACCAATGAAACTTAAAATCTCTAAAAAATTTATTGTAACTTAGTAGGGCCAAGATACCGCTTACCTAGAAAAAAATCCAAGAAATTAGTAGATTTATAGCCTTAAGAGTGAATTTGTTGGAAACCATAACTTTGTAATAAATCACTTATTTTTACTTTAGTTTCTCAATGTTTTGGATTGTAGTTTCCTCTCTTATGTATTCCAAAACCCAATAAAAATTAGGCTTCAATTAGGCAGTATGTGAGAGATATGCACCTTCCAAATAAATTGTGTAGAAACCCTAATTCTACAATAATTTGTTCAATTCTACTCCAATTTCTTTGAAATATGGATTGTGGCTTCTTCAATATGGTCTTCAAAAACCCTTTAAAATCCATTAAAAAGTTTTCCAAAATCTGAAAGATATGCACCTTGCAAAATGACCTACAATATTAAGAAGATGCCTTACCTCTATGGTGCCAAGATCATGCTTTGATACCACTTGTAATGAAATAAATTGCACAATAAAATAATATGATATGAAATATGCTGAAAATACTTGATAATAACTAAGAATAACAAGCCACTTTGAGGGGGAAACCTCCAAATATATCCAATGAGAAAAAAATTCACAATCTGATAATGAAATAAGACTCACTAACTCCTATATATACCAATTTATGCCTAAGATATCACCTAGGCTGACTTAGATGGTGCTATATAAGCCTTAGGTTGACCTAAATAACTAAATATTAATTTAATAATGATAATATGACTTACTTAAGAGTTAGGATAGCCACAATTTGACTATTCATAACCTGACGTACACCAATATTAAGGGCTTAGCAGATGCCATTGCAACAAGAAATAAATTCTCCTAGCTAGGAGATAACCTGGATTCTTCTTCCCAAGGTACTAAAAAATAGTCTCCACCTTGGCTTTGGGCATCACTTGCCTCTTATATAGTTAAGTATTTGACTTGTGATGGGAGACAATCATTGTTATATAAAGTTAATTTCAAGTTGTTAAGTCATCTTTGCCATGATAGGCATGTAAATGTTCCTAATTTCTTGCACAATTTTTTAAAGAGAATGTCATATAAATAAAAGAGGAAAATAAACAATACAACATTGTTTCATTTTTTTTGGTTACATTGTTGATAAAGAGGAGTCTTAGGGCCTAGTTTCCAAATATTGAATTTCTTTTATTAATTGTAACAATATCAATAGTATCCTAGAAGTGCTTAATGAGGATAATAGGAGTCAAGAACAAATAATGGAAGAACCTGTTGTTGATCTAGAGGAGGAAGTTCCCTCTAGCTTACCTACTACAACACCTACCCACAACATGTGAGATCCATAGGAGTAGGGTTTGTAGGAAAATCATCTTGCATCCTTTGTTGAGCAACCCACATTAGAGAGCAAACAAGAAACCCCTGTTTCAAAGAGGCCACAAAAGGGCAAGAAAATAAAATATGGAGCTTCTTCCTCTGCACTTGCAAAAAGGAAGAAGAAACCCACATAATCGAGGAGATGATCACATTGCTTAAAGAAGAATGGGGTCGTGAGAGGATCAATTAAAAAGAAAGAAGAATATGTTGTAGTAGAAGAAACAAAAGAAAAATAGGAAGATGTTGTGATGGTAGAAATAGATATAAAATTCATAAGGGAATACCCTTGATCATGAAATAAAAATAGATAAATACTCAGAGGAGAATGCCTCTGGTGGAAATGTAAATACACCAAATGTACAATCAATGTACTTTACTACCACATCTAAATCAAATTTATAATATTTTTTTGTGGTTAAGAAAATGAGAAGGAGATCCCTAAAAATCCTTGCTTTAGATGGTTTTGAATACACAAATGCAACAAGGGATGAACAATTTTTGGAAAAAGATGAAGAAATTTTTATTGAACAAAGGAATATTAGCAAAGAGTTATAGGAAGCAATGAAATAGATAAAAAAATTGGAAGTTTTAAAAACACATCAACACAAGGATAGTGAGAGGGATGCAAGAATTAAAGAATTGGAGGAGAAGCTCTATAAGATTGAGCATGGGTCAAGATTGGAGGTATCGGAACAACTTGATATAGTAGAAGCAAAAAACAAAGAACTAGTATCCCAAGGCCTAATTCCTCCAATCATAACCCCCATTGGGCCAACTGTGGTGTCCTTGGGTGTGGAGCTTTGGAGAAGAACACAAGAATTCTCCCAAAAATAAAAAGAGTGGGAAATGGAGAAAAATGGAATGATTTCTAATCACACCAGGGTATTGGAAAGACAAGAAAATGAAGTAAAAAGGATAAAGGTAAAAATTGAGGAAATAGCAGACAAAACTACATAATTGCTAAAGTGTAGGCCACCTAGTAGGGTTTATGCATTTTTTTTTTGTGTGTTTTCACTTTAGCCAATTAATCAGTGACCTTCCTATAGAAATGAATAATAAATTTCTATTTTTATAAAATTTTCATGATTCCACACCTAAAATGTAGGTTTATCTTTGTGAATTCTACTTGCATAATTATATTCTTTCAAATGAGATTGCTTGGAATCCCTTGATTTTTGTAGGAGATCTACAAATTAGAGCTATTATTACAAGTATGACTATTTGGTGTTTCCATTGATGTCAACAGACTTATGGTTGTCTTGTCATTGATGACTGGTGATGCTTGAGAAGTTATGATGATGCTTTGATCAGTTTCATTATGTTGTCATCAGTAAGTGCTATTGGTGTCAACCTCTAGTGTTTCTTTGATAATATTTTGTTTGCGGATGTTGTTGGTTTGGTGATGATGATGAAGTATTGAAGATGATAAGTATGTGTCTCTGGTGCTTTTGAGAAAATTTGAATAAAGAGGAAATCGTGTGTTACAGAGGTGTTGTAGTTTTTCTCCACATTTCTTATGTGTTGAGGATCTACTCATGTGGTATAGATATGTTGGTTAGAGGTGTTCAGAGGTACTATATCCAAAATATCTTGGTCTGGACCATTGTGTAGAGAAAGTTGTGCTCACTAGTGTGTGAACTGCGTTGCAATGCTATCTGGGAGAAATATTTTTCTTCGCATTTCTCCACAATTTAGTTTTTTGTCTTGTGGTTTTGGAATGTGTTGATAATGTTCATGTATACCTTCATTTGAATTTGTTCATGTCTTTTTGCTCCACAAGGCAGCTTCTTGAGTTATAGTGTATGGAAGGTTGTTTGAGTGTACTGGGTGTGTACATTCTTCAAGTGAAAGTTGTTGCAAAGGAATTTGTTGGATTTTAGGGTGTTTGTGGAATATTCTAGATTGTGTCCAAGTGTTATGTGTGGTTCGTGAGTCATCTTTGGATTTAAGGAAGCGTGTACTTAATTGTTAATAGTTTTTACATTGGTTTGACTGACCTTGGTTGTTTACACTAATTGTGGATTTGCTTCGGTGATTGTGGAAGTGTGGAATGGTGTATATGTATGTTTTGGGTTTGAGTTAATATGTGGTGTGGTCCGCTTTCATTCCTTTCCATTGTAGGAATGCTTAAGGTTAGTCCAAGTAATGCAAAAGTTGAGACTAATTTTAAGGTTGGAAAATCAAAAAAGATTGAGGAATCAGATCAAGAAGATCTTGATGAGGTAGAAGCAAATTTTGTGAGGAAAATGAAAAAGGGTACTGGTAAATACATAGATAAATTACATTTCAAATGTTTTATTTATGGAAATATAGGTCATTATGCTTCAATATGTCCAAATAGAGCTTTGAATGACAAGAACAAATAAAACAGAGGTAAAGCAATTAAGAAAAGCTATTATGTTAGAGAAGATACCAGTATATCTAATGATGAATCTGACTATGGGGATGATGAGGATAGTGAATGCTTGTTCATGGCTATTAAATATGAAACTAATTCTGCTAACTCTGAGAGATGTGTGAATGAAAGTGCTTCAGAAATAGGTCACAATGCTATGGTGACTGCTCTTCATGCTAGAAAGGAGAACTATTGGATCATTGATAGTGGATGCTCAAATCATATAACTAATGACAAAAGTAAGTTTGTTAAACTTGAGAAATATGAAGGAGGATTAGTTAACTTTGGTGATGATACATTTGCTAATAAATTTGGAAAAGGTTCAATTAGTTTTGATCGCAAGCATAATACAAATGATGTTCTTTATGTTAAGGGTTTGAGACATAACCTTTTGAGTGTTGGACAAATGTGTAGTAAAGGATATAATATTATGTTTTAGGATGATGAATGTGAGATTAGAAAAATCTCTAGAATTGTGGTTGTTGTTGGAAGGATAGATGGAAATTTTTATTAGCTTAAGGGTGTTGATGGTCATTGCTTTATGGCTTAGATTAATGAAAGTTGGCTATGGCATAGAAGGATGTGTCACATTAATTTTGATAGCCTAGTGAGGATCAGTTCAGTTCAAACCATGAGAGATCTGCCAAGGATTGCAAATCCCATCAATGTTGTATGTAAGGAATGTAAAATTGGGAAGCAAGAAAGAATAAGTTTCAAAGTCAAAGAGCAATCTACTACTGAACTATAGAAGCTAGTGCATATAGATCTGTGTGGTCCTAGTAGAGTAAGAAGTCTTCAAGGTAATAGGTATTTCATGCTATTGTTTGATGATTATTCTAGAATGACATGGGTTAATTATCTCAAATAAAAATTAGAAGATCTAGATAACTTTAAAGAATTCAAAGTTATGGTTGAGAATGAAATGGATATGAAAATCAAGTCTTTGAGGTCTGATAGAGGTGGAGAGTTCACCTCTAATGAGTTTAATAATATTTGTGAGAATCATGGAATAAAGAGGCATTTATCTACCCCTAAGAATTCCTAGTAGAATGGAGTGGTTGAAAGAAAGAATAAAACTGTTTAAGAAGTAGCAAGAACAATGATGAAAGAAGAAAACCTACTAGAAGTCTATTGGAGATAAGCAATTCATACTGCTAGCTACATTCTTAATAGAGCTCAAGCAAGAAAAGATAGTGCAAAGACTCCCTATGAGTTGTTGTATGGAAGAATTCCTACTGTCAAATACTTCAGAGTGTTTGGAAGCAAATGTTATTGTTACCAAATTTTACTCACAACTCCATTTGGTAGAGTTGAAATAGTTGGTTGCATTTAAAAGTGAAGGGTATTCAAACATTTCTGCTAAGTTAAGACCATTGAACAAAGGAGCTTTCAAATAAGATTCATATTCATTATGCAAATTTTCTTTACAACACAGAAGATTCACTTAAGTTTGCATAAAAAATGTTGTTTTATTCACTATACAAGAAAGCATGTTTGAATGTCCCACACAAGTCGTGGGCATGATTGATTTAATACAACATAAAGGAAAGCTATATATCTGAAGATATGAAATAAAGGAAAACACATGGAAAGAGAATATTTCCATCATTGCCTGTGGCAAAATCATGTGTTGATCTCCTTTATAAAAATATATTGTCTCAAAGAGGGGCATAATGTAGACACCTAAATTTAGCTAACTCATTTCTTCCCAAACATCATTAATTTCCATCATCTTTCCTAATCAAGTTATTTTGTATTTAATTAAATTAACGTTATTTCCCCTTCATCTTGGACAATTAAATAATTTTTAAATATTTAATTATTTAAATTTTGAATTTTCCTCTAATTCTACTTTGATTAAATAATCTTGAATTATTATTAAATTAAGTAATCTACCTCATCATTTTCCTTTATTAATCAAATGATTTCAATTAATTTAAATTATTTAATTAATTTATTAATTGATTCCACTCTTGCAAATTGATTAAATAGTTTATAATTATTTAATTAATTTATCTTTAAATTATTCTTTTCCTAAATCTCAATAATTGAATAATTATTTATAATCATTTAATTAAGTTAATTATTCTTTCCAACATTATCCTCTTCTAAAAATAAATGAATATATATATTTTCCCCTTTGCACATGAAATAATTAATTAATTAATTAAATTATTTTATTAATTGTTCATGCATTTCCATCTCATCAGTCAACTTCCACTCACTTCAAGTTCACTCTTCAATCAATTCAATCTTCTACCTAATCTATTCAGTTTCACTAATAATCACTCATACTTATCACACAAATAAATTCTCTTAACTCATCCATATGAGTAGTTAACTCAAATCATACAATCAATTAAATCCTCATTAATTCCCCTCAATCATTCTCATCCATTGATCTTTTCAATTTTTCTTTTGATCTCAACTGTTGATTGACATCACCTGAAATCTATAAATATAACCATCATTCATTCATTATCTCTCTCATCGCGAGAAATCTATACACATATTATCTTAAGTGATTTTATGCTAAAAATTTGAGAGCAACCACACACACCATTCTTCAAGGTGAATTGAAGACAATGGAGCTACACAAGGTCATCATGCATGTTTGCGTTGATTTATTTATTTGATTTCCTTATGCTTCATTAAGGTTATTGAATTGATTTTGTTTTGTTATTTGATATTGCTATTTATTATTCATATTCATTTTCACGATCCACATTCCCATGAGAATATTGTTCATATCCTCAAAAACCAAGAGGGAAATACAATCTAAAATGAGGATCTCCTCCTCTAAATCCCTAGGACCAATTTTCATGAACAAGGAGGAAAAATGCAAAATAAATTCCTAAAGAATGTCTTAGAAAGAGAGAAATCAATCCCCTCTAGTTGAAATGGGAGATGAAAAATTTCCACTTCTCCTTTATTTGATATAATTATAGTAAAAATAAGTGTTCTTATCCCCTTCTTAAAGCCACTTAATTCTTGATTTCTACTTCTAGAATATATCCTCTCATAGCTCCAATTCATTCAAATATTTGGAATAAATAGGTCCCTCAAGAAGGAGTCCCTTGGTCATTCCAAACTCCTTAATATAGAAGTGATACCACCCATTTTTTCCTAAACTTGAGCCTTTTTAAAAAATATTTCCTAAATAACCTCCTATTTTTTAAGCTTGAGCTTAAAAAATAAATTAGAAATAGTACATAATAGTACCAAATGAAGGCTTTCCTTCAAACCACCATGCAACCATGTACTCATTAATGTTAGGATCCATGAGCTACATAAGTTAAAACTTGAAGTGCATATTTTTAGGAAGAGAAAATAAAGAGGAAGAAAATTTTAGGCCAATGCTTTTATCCTTTCTACCCTAGAATATTAGAAGAAGATGTCAATTTATCACTAATATAATAGTTAGAGACAAAAAAATTGTCAAGTCATTCATAAATGGAATCAAACACACATTTTTTATTGTTGGAAAAGCAAGGACAAACAACTAAGAGTGGGGGGGTGAATCAGTTTTCACAGAGTATTTAAACTTTTCAAACTTAACTTAACTTTAATCTCAGATTTGATGAATGAACAATAAACCACAAACAATCAAAACATCAGAAACACAAAGAACATCAAGATTTTTTATGTGGAAACTCTGTTAGGGGAAAAACCACAGTGGATGTCAGTCCATAATATTATACCCTATTAAAAGTATAAAGAAGAATAATGGGAATGCACATGCATTCAAGCACACTGCCTAGAGCTCACTGCCCAAAGAAGACAAACTGTCTTATAGAAATTCAGATTAGATCCATAGGGTATGAACTGAGAAAATAGCTTCTACAAAAGCCTGCTTACAGTTCCAATTAAGCACAAAAACACTCCTTCACACTTTGCTCAAACTTCTTCACACTCTGCTCTGCAATCGAATGATTAGATCATTGTTCACACACTTGCACTTTCTTTTCTCACACACACACAGAAGCACACCCTTGCACAATTCAATTCAAATAAACAATCACTCTTATATATCTGAAACATGGATTTACATCAACAACTTCGTCAGCGATAATAAAATATGAAATATTAAACATATACACAAAGTCAACCCAAATTTACAAGTAAATTTTCAATGCGAATCAAACATCGTCAGCCACAACATAATGAAGACTTAAAACAACCTCCTCAAGCATGCCAAACATTCAAATTTTAATCTCCAAGGATCCACAACATGTTACGACCACCATGTCAGCCAAGAACATAAAAACCCAAACATACAAGAGAAAAATCACCGACCACGAGCACACCAATTAGTGCAGACGTGCAACAAGGATAGAGCATGATCTAGAAACATCCACAAGCACCAAGAATCAACAAAGAAGCATCCACATCAAGTGAAATTAATAGAATCACATCAAATTCAATTAGAAACACTAACTAAAGCCATAGAAAAACTATCAAAAGACAACTGTTCATAACACAATTAAATCTTCACGTGAACCTTTGAAACTTTCGATGGATAAACTAGATACACTCAAAAATTAACCCTTTAATCCACAACAAATGATCATCAATGTACTAAGCAAGACACCTTCATGACCTTCGTTGTTCCACTATCAACCTTCAACTCTCTTATTTTAACAATTTTATCAATATCCTTGACATATATAGCCTTAAATACATCAATGCTAATAGTGTTGACATCAATGACAACCACATATCAGCAACACAACCACAACATCCAACAATCTCCCCCTTTGGCATTGATGGAAACACATGATGTGAAAAGCACCATCAACACAACTCTCAATCAACACTTACTCCCCCTTGGATTTTGACTCTTCTCCTCAACTCCTTCTACATGATCTTATCCACAAGGCTCTTCTCCCCAGATAATTCACAGTTTTTCACATGACTCTTCTCCCCCTTTGACATCAATGGAAAAGATAAGTATTATCTTTCCACATACAAGCTTTGAACCACATATCTACACATCTGACTACTCCCCCTGAGTAGCAACCACATAAACATCAATCCAAATTAGAATATGATCATGAAATGCATGGATTGATGTGAATAAATGCATCTCTAGTTCATATTAGGAGGGGTAATTACCTCTAGCATCCCTTTGAGATACTCAAAAGTATCATTTGGAAATGGTTTGGTGAAAATGTCTGCAATTTTTTCTTTGGTAGGCACATACTCCAGTCTAACTTCTTTCTCACTCACTTTCTCCATCAAGAAGTGAAACTTAATTGATATATGCTTGTTCTTAGAGTGTAGCATTGGATTCTTCGATATGTTTATTGTACTTGATTTGTCACAATATATGGCAATTGGCTCATCATATACTACTCTAATATCTTTCAACATATATTTCATCCACAACACTTGAGTACAATTATTTGCAACAACAATATGTGTTGCCTCAGCAGTAGATAGGGATACAAAATTCTTCTTTTTACTCAACCAAGATACCAACTTCTTCCCTAGCAAGAAGGCACCACCACTAGTGCTTTTCTTGTCATCTACATCTCCTACCCAATCCGCATTAGTATAGGCACTCAAAGTAAGATCATCATCTTTAGGATACCAAAGCCCAAAATTAATTGTTCCTTTTAGGTATCTAAAAATTCTCTTTACAATAGTCACATATGATTCTTTCGAATCAAATTGATATCTAGCAACCATACACACAACATTCATGATTTCTAGTCTAGTCTGAGTTAAGTAGAGCAATCCACCAATCATTGACCTATATCTTGTTTGATTTTCCTTAGGAGAATCATCATTCTGTGTTAACTTGCATCTGGTTACCATGGGTGTACCAACAATCTTTGAGTCTTCCATGCCAAACTTCTTCAACAACTCTCACATATTTGGACTAAGATATGAAAATCCCATTGTATAACTGAGTTACTTGCAATCCTAGAAATAACTTCATCTCTTCAATCATACTCATTTCAAATTCACTTTTCATTTCATTAGCAAAATTCATACATAGATCATCATCTCCTCCAAAAATAATGTCATCAACAAAGACTTCAATAATCAACTCTTTATCATGATCCAACTTAAAATACAAGTTGTTGTCAGTAGTACCTTTATTGAATCCAGGCTTTAGTAAGTATTTATCCAGTCTAGCATACTAGGCTTTGGGGGCTTGCTTGAGTCCATAGAGAGCCTTCTTCAATTGGAAAACCATGTCTTCCTTATCAGTCAGTTGAAATCCATCTGATTGTTCAACATATACCTCTTCTTCTAACTCACCATTCAGAAAGGTTGACTTCTCATCCATTTGATAAAATTTATAGTTCTTATATACAGCATAAGCAAGAAATAATCTTACAGCTTCAATTCTAGCAACAGGGGCAAAGGTTTCTTCAAAATCAATACCTTCCATTTGCGAATACCCTTTACATACCAGTCTTGCTTTATTTCAGACCACTTCACCTTGTTCATTCAGCTTGATATGAAAGACCCATTTAGTACCAATCACATTTTTATGTTTAGGTATGGGAACAAGAATCCATGTATCATTCTTTTCAATCTACATTAGTTATTCCTTCATAGCTTCCATCCAATGTTCATCATTACAAGCTTCAATGACATTGTTAGGCTCAATCTTTGAGATCAGACAATATTCTTCTGCAATCCTTCTTCTAGTCTGCACACCTTTATTCTTGTCTCCTATAATTTGATTCTTTGAATGATTCAATATCACATACCTCAGAGTTTTAGGATTCACTCACACTTCTAGTTCTTCTATTCTTTCTTTTGCACTTCCACTTGTCTCTCCTTCCTGACTTTCTTGATTTACCAGAACAATTTGAACTTGATTTTGTGTTTGAGCATTCTTCCCTTTGTCTATACTATCTTGTTGATCATCTGAATCATATCCACAATATCTGGATGACCTAGTAGAGTCCTCATCAACTCTGGCATTTGCACTTTCAACCATTTTTCTCAATCTTCTATTATAGCACCGATAAGCCTTGCTTTTAGTAGAGTAACCTAGAAAGATTCCTTCATCACTCCTTGCATCAAACTTGCCTATTTCCTCATCTCTCTTGATATAACACTTTCTTCCAAAGATCTTCAAATATTTAACAGTAGGCTTATAACCAAGCCATAGTTCAAAAGGAGTCTTACTGAAATTACCATTGACATTTACCTAGTTTAGAGTATACATAACAATTTTTACAGCTTCTCTCCAATAGATGTGAGGCACATTTCCTTCTATCATCATTGTTCTAGCAGCATCCAGAATTGTTTTGTTCTTTCTCTCTACAACTTCATTCTATTGAGGGGTTCGGGGAGCAGATAACTATCTTTTGATTCCATGCTCTTCACAAAAAGAATTGAACTCTCGGGTAGTGAATTCACCACCTTTGTTTGACCTTAGGCATTTTATCTTTAGATCTGTCTCATTCTCTGCCATAGCTTTGAAACTTTTGAACTTCTCTAATGCTTAACATTTTTCTCTTAAGAAAGCAACCCATATCATCTTAGAGTAATCATCAATAAGCAACATAAAGTCCTTTCTCCTTGTAGACTTTTGATTCTAGATGGACCACATAAATCAGTATGCACCAACTCCAGTATACCATTAGAATGATGTTGTTTTCCCCAAAAAGAAACTCTAGTCTGTTTTCCCATCTAACATTCCTTGCATATTGTGTTAGTAGGCTTCACTAGCTTAGGTAGATCTCTTACTACTTGAGTGGAGCTTACCTTGATAATGTTATCAAAATTCACATGACATGACCTCCTATGCCATAACCAGCTTTCATCTACTTGAGAAATTAAACAATTTACATTAGCAACACTCAAGTGAAAAATAGTACCTTTTGTCTTTGTACCTAAAGCAATCATATTTCCAAAGCTTCCAAGTATCCTGCATCTTCCATCTTTGAATTGAAGATCATAACTCTTGTCCACCATCTATCCAACATTCAATAGATTATGCTTCAAGCCTTCAACATAAAGGACATCATCAATGTTATGTTTACCACCAAGACAAATAGATCCTCTTCCATGAATCACACTAGCATTGTTATCTTCGAATCTTACAACCCCACCATCATATTTCTCTAGACTTACAAATTTGATTTTGTCACCAGTCATATGATGTGAGCATCTGTTATCAATAACCTACTCATCCTTTTCTTCAATTCGGGTTGCAAGAGCTTTCTCAACTTTAGCAGATTCAGTAGCCACCATACCATTTTCCTTGATAGCAATGAAAACCCAGTCATCTTCATTTCCATTTTCTTTATCAGACTCTTCATCAATCACACCTTCTTCAACATAATAGCATTTCTTTTGAAATCTAGGTTTGTTAGGCTTAGACCTAGGAACTCTTTTAGGAAACCTTGAAGCAAAATGAACTATTTTACTACAAGAGAAACATTTAATAGGAAACTTTCCTTTATACTTACCTTGTCCTCTACCTTCTTTCTTTACAATCAGTACTTCCAACTCTTCTACCTCTCTTTCTTCATCTTCAAGATGTTTCATCTCTTCCTCATACTTGAAAGTATTTCTATAACTTTCTCCTAGATCATATCTTTGCTTGTTTCTTTCAGATACAAAGGCCTTAAATGCAAATTCAGTCTTGGGGGTAGAATCACCAAATTCACTCAACTCAAAAGCAACAAGTTTAGCAATCAACATATCTCTTGTCACATTTGTCACTGTTTTGAGCTCTTCAATAGCATGAGCTTTTGATTTGTAAGAGGGAGGCAATGATCCGAGCACTTTAGCTACAATTTCTTGTTCATCCAAGGTACCACCGACACATATAATAACCATCACAAGTTCAATTACTCTTTGCATAAAAGAAGAAATATTTTCATCTTCACCCATCTTCAAGGTTTCATACTTGCCTTTCAAGCTCTATAGCTTAGCGACCTTCACAAGTGCATCTCCTTCATACAAAGTCTCCAACTTCTTCCATATCTCATGAGTTGTTTTCAAATCCATCACATTTGTCATTTCTAAATTTTTTAGAGCACTCAACAAAGCTTCAATAGCCCTGATGTTAATCTCAGCCTCTTTAATCTCATCAGGAGTGGAAGGACCATTCTAAGGAATAACATATATGTTCTTTGTAATCTTCCAGAAGGGTTCTCCAATACACCTCAAATGACACTCCATTCTGGCTTTCCATAGAGAGTAGTTTGTTCCATCGAATCTAGGGCTATCCTTCTTGTATGATGTCATCTTGGATCACCTCAAGCTTTTAAACTTCTTCAGAGGAACCAGCTCTAATACCAATTTTTGGTAAAACAAGGATAGACAACTGAGAGGGGGGGTGAATCAGTTGTCATAGAGTGTTTAAACTTTTCAAACTTAACTTCAATCTCAGATCTGATGAATGAACAATAAACCACAAATAATCAACACATCAGAAACACAAAGAACACCAAGATTTTTTATGTGGAAACCCTATTAGGGGAAAAACCATGGTGGATGTCATTCCACAATATTATACCCTGTTAAAAGTATAAAAAAGAATAATGGGAATGCACATGCATTCAGGCACACTACCTAGAGCTCACTGCTCAAATACAAGAGGGCTCACTACCCAAAGAAGACACACTGTCTTACACAAAATTGGATTAGATCCACAGGGTATGAACTAAGAAAATAGCTTCTACAAAATCCTGATTACAGTTTCGGTTAAGCACAGAAACACTCCTTCACACTTCACTCAAAATTCTTCACACTCTGCTCTGCAATCGAATGATTAGATCACTTTTCACACACTTTCACTTTCTCTACTCACATGCACACATAGAAGCACACCCTTGCACACTTCAATTTGAATAAACAATCACTCTTATATATCCGCAACATGGATTTACATCAACAACTTTGTCGGCCAAAATAAAATATGAAATATAAAACATATGCACAATGTCGGCCCAAGTTTACAAGTAAATTTTCAATGTGAATCAAACACCATAGGCCACAACATAATGAATACTTAAAAAAACCTCCTCAACACATTATGACCACCATGTCAGCCAAGAACATAAAAACTCGAACATACAAGAGAAAAATCACCAACTATGAGCACACCGATCAGCGCAGATGTGCAAAAAGGATAGAGCATGATCTAGAAACATCCACAAGCACCAAGAATAAATATATAAGCATCTACAAAAATTCAAATTACTAGAATCACATAAACTTCAATTGGGAACACCAACTGAAGCCACAGAAAAACTGTCAGAACACAACTATTCATAACATGATTAAATCTTCACGTGGACCTTTGAAACTTCTGATGGATAAACTAGAAACACTCAACAATTAACCCTTTAATCCACAATGATTGATCATCAATGTACTGAGCAAGACACCTTCATGACCTTCACTGTTCCATTGTCAACCTGCAACTCTCTTATTTTAACAATTTTCTCAATATCCTTGACATATACAACCGTCAATACATCAATGCTAATAGTGTTGACATCAATGACAACCACATATCAGCAACACAACCATAACATCCAACATTTATTCCAAGTAAATAAACCATTTATTGGTTTAACATCCATTAGGTTAAGAAAATAAAGTATCTCTCAACAAAGTAGAGGATGGGTCTAGTCAGCAAAAACCATTTAGTTTCTCATCCAAACTAAGAATAGCCTTAAACTCACTTGTTGAGATCCAAGGAAAAAGAGGGTCCATAGAATGTACAAATCTAATATGACACCAAAGTAGGGCAATACCATAAAAATTAGTAGAAACAGAAACATTAGTGAAGATAATGCAATTTATAGAGTCAAAGAAAGAATCCACCAGTGATAATAAATATTTTCTTATTATCCAACAAGGAGTGAGCCTAATAGGGTCCCATAATAAAACTAACCCTCTAGCAGAACCTTGGGCCCAAATACATTGAAATTAACTACCCATTCAAATATTAGAAGAAAGGGTAACCATTTCCTCCATAAAGGGTTTAATTTCTTGAAGAAAGATGATATTAGGCTTGTGATCACTTATAATATCTCAAGAAACATTTTTATAAGGGGGTTCTACCAAAACCCCTTGCATTACAAGAAATCACAATCATTTTTGGGGAGTATATAAGTGAGTTTATAAAGTCTAAATGATGCCATATTCTACAAGTGACACCCCTATCATCTTCACCTTTTTTCTTAATATTTTTTCCTCCACACCTTAGAAATATTTTCTAATCTCTATTTTTTGATATTTTAGTCTAGAGTCCTAATAGATTAGGTTCTTTCTTCTTACCATCCTCCTTTTATTTTGGATCTTGAAGAGTATTTGGCATGACACCATCAATAAGATATTTGATAAGAGCCTATTTCAAAGTTAGGGAAGTTTAAAATAAATTATAATAAGTAGCATTATCTTCTCTCTACCAAATAGATTCCTAAAGATGACAAAAATATAAGGATACCTCTTCTTTGGATAACATTTGCATGCTTGTTGAAGCACTAAATTATATTGGGTTAGATAAGGTACCAAAATTTGGAAGATCTAGGTCTTGATCAATATGAATTATTTCAAGAAAAGTTGACTTCTAGGTTCTTTAAAATTCTTAAGGACATAATATTTTTATCAAAGTTTCCTCTTGCAAAGTCATTTTTCTAACATCTTGCATTCTTCCCTTTATTCCAAGATTTCACAAGGATAAATCCATTTGAGTTTGGTTCCTCTGCATGAGTTGGGGCTTTCTCTTTTTCCTTGAATTTAGCTACAAAATTATTGGGAAAATATTGAGGGGCCCATGAAAAATTATTTGGATAGTTTCTATATAAATTTCCATATTCATGACAAGCTTGAAATCTAAAGGGAGAGCTTCATAGTTTATTTTTTAGATCCATTGTATGTTCTCCAATCTGATATTTAGAGAATTAGGTAATGGATTATTCAAGTTAATTTCAACATAAATACATACATAGTTTGTTACCTTTCTTTCAAGTGTACTATGGGAAGGGCCCAATGATTTATCAAGAATGGTTGCTATAGATTATAGAATATTAGGTTTCCAAAATTCTATAGGAAGCCAAAGAAGGTGGATCTAAATTAGAATTTTAGAAGGGAACTTCTCTATTAGATAAAATCCCACATACTATGGTTACATGAATAAACATACTTGATTATGAAAATATGAACCAACCTCAAATATCATATTATTATTTTTCATTCTCGACTAGGAAAAAAACAAATATCCATTTTTAGCAAGAATAATCTCCATCTCCTTCGTCTTGCCAAGTACTTCAAGCACTATAATCTAAGAAGTAAAAATTAATTATAATTCCCATGAATTTTTAAATTAAAATTTTCTCAAATAATTAGTATATATCATCTAAAATAACATCCAGATTTATGACAAAAATAGGCCAATCCACACTTCTCCCTACACACTCATTAGAGGATGATATTCCAATTTTTGGTATGATTTAATCTCATTAGCTGCATGTGATAAAAAATGAACATTATCATGCCTAAAATAAGAATTATTTTTAGTTCTAATGGCATGATTAAAATAAAAATAAGTGGGGTCCTAGACCCCTAACCATTGCATGTAACTAAAAAACCATGTGAAAGGAAATAAAATATGAAAAAGAAAACAAAAAGGTGGAAAATACCCCCACCCCACTTACACCTATGTCGAGTACTTATTAGTCATGAGTCCTAAAAAATTTAGGGTCAACAACCCTTACCCCTACATAGGCCATGAATTCTAAATACAACAATGACCCTACATACTACCATCTTGTCAACTCTACAATATTCCTCCATGTTGACAAATTTTAGGAAATTTCTAAGGTTGAGACACCTTAATTCCAAAAAAGAGACTTTTTAGAATATATTTTTTTTAATCAAAAGTGGCAAGCCACTATAATTTTATTAATATTAAAATTTATATATATTATACAAAATCCTGGTTCAGGCGGACATACTGGCAGGAAAGAACTAGGAAGAAAACCCCTAGTTATAGTCTGAGTAACTGACTTTTACAGTTTGACAATTGGACCAACACAGTCAAAATGACTGTTACAATAGACTAATACAATCTCGTTTCCTTCCCAATACAAAATACTTTAAAAATAAAGAACTTCTTTAAAACTTTACAATTTCACTTGTGGACTGAATATCTGAGTGATACATTACATAAGATCATTCCGAATTCATGCCCAAAATAAGGACTCAAAAAACTACATACACCCCTTTATACCTTATACAAAAGCCAAGCCCATTACACATATATATTCCCTTACCAAAAAAACTACTAGGCTAGATAAAGACCAAAATTAGAAAGATGCTAATTTATTTCCTACTCTTTGAAAGCCATTCACTGAGCTTTCTTCTATTTCCACATGATTTTCTTTACGCTAATGATCATTAGAAGGAATTTTTTTGTTGATGCCTGGTATATAACGATAACATAAATTCCTTTTTGCAGCTTATGGAGAGGCTGAAAGTTGCAAATCATGAACACAAGTATGGCTTCTCAAGAAGGAAATTTCATGGTACTTTCATTTAAAATTATCAATATCCTCCATTGAAACAACATATTTATACTTGTTGAGATCATGATATAAATGAACTGAGGTATCATGCATTGTTGATAACAACATTCCTTTAAAGATTTAGGCATACCTCTTCTTGCAGTACATGATGTGTCTTGGAAATAGACCACCAATCAAGCCTTCACCCATGGTAAAGTCATATTGTTGTACGCTATGAAGCAAAGCATCATCTTCCAAGTATATACTAGCAAAAAACTTGTTAGAAATGTTCCTCAAAACATCAAAATTTTGAACCAAATCCAGTATATTGGATAAGAAAATGGAGAGTGAATTAGCAGGGAAAATTAACCTTTGTAGTTCTGTGTGTAGAATGCCCTCTCTGATAATGACTTTGATGCAATTTAAAACATATTTTCACTTAACCTTAAATGCCTTTTGCAACTCATCTTTGTCAATGCAAGCAGAGAAGGGTTCTTCCCATGGCTTTACCTTGACTGGCACTCTGTAATTTCACACTCTAAATTCTGATAACTCCATAAACCCGAATTCTCCAAAGACCAAAATGAACACTATAAACCAAGAGTTGTATGTTGCAAATGAATAGAGCAACAAGTTTATAACCAAATTTCACATGCTTATTCCAGTGAAATATTTATTGGAGATCACACCTTGTAAGGATAACACGAATGAAAGTTATCCAACTCTTTAAATCAGTTGCCAGCTTTCAAGTTACGATGCCAACTTTGTACCAAACAATGTTGCCAATGTACCAATGACAATTCAATATGGTTACCTTCTAAAAATAGAAGTAAATTATCGTTGATAAACAACCATTTAAACTAACAGAAGCTTTTAGTAGTGTCGCTTTTCATGCTTTTTTTTGGACAACTTCCATCAGTGTTGTCCTTACAAGATTTACAACTCAACACATAAGATATACGATCTGACAAGATTTGCAATGTAACACATATGAGATGCCTTGACCAAATTTCAAACTTTTCATATCAAATGTGCAAAATGAGTACTTCGAATGTCACAATACACCACGACATCTTGAAACCACACATGTTATTGTATGGCCAGAATGTGTGAGTCGACATGAAATCTTGCACACTGATCACCAACAACATTAGAAGTACTAGATCATAATAACATATGATGCAACGGTATGACGATTGAAATGATGCATGAAGACTTGAAGGAACATTTGAATACAAAACAAATGTGCTTTAAAATTAAATGTCTTGTATATCTTGATTGACTAAGTCAAGCAACCTTGGGTGTTCCTTTATCTCTATTGGAACGTTTGATTCCATTAAATTGGCTTGTTTGCTACCCAACACCGCTAAGAAATTTTCTACTTTATTTCCTTCACGGTAAGTATGAGAGATGATCGAACTTTCCAATTTATCTAATAATGACCATACTTTGTTAAGCACATATTGAAGATTCTAATTTTGAATTCTCCTCACCCTAAGTGCATTAATGATAATTAGTGAATCCCCTTCAATGTGCAAATTTGGAAAACCCCACTAAGTCGCTAAGTCTATGCCGCGTAATAATGCTTGTGCTTTAGCATAATTATTTGTACCATTATTCAAATGAAAAGAGTATGTTTCCAATACTTCCCCTGCTTCATTTCTGAAGCAGATTCCCACACCTGAAAGACCTGGATTGCCTTTAGAGGCTCCATCAAAGTTTAATTTCACAAAACCCTTTTGAGGAGGGGCCCATTTTATTGAAGCTCTGTCTACCTTTGTAATATCTTTTTTAAGAAGACTACCATCAAATGGAAATTTAATGAGTTTCCAATTTTTTAGGATTAAACTGTCCCAATTTGTGAAGGAAGAATTTATGAATTTATCTCTTTGAACACATGTATTGACACCCTTTGAAATAGCTTTCTCTATTTTGATCATAATCATTTCACCTGGTGATTTAATTTTCCTGAAGATCCTCATGTTTCCTTCCCACCAAATATTCCAAATTACAAGTGGTGGAATAATGATCCATATGCATTCAAAAAAAGAGGATCGGTAGAGAACCTACTAGGCTTGGAATAAGTCCCAAATTGTATTTGGCAAAGGGAAAGAGATTTGTAGTTTGCTTTTGATGAAGTTCCAGCATTGATTAGCCATAGTGCATTGTACAAACAAATGATCTACTGTTTCAGATTCCAGGTCAATAGCGAACATTTGAAGGGGTCAACAATTCTCAATTTAACTAGTCGATCACTAGTAAAAATTCATTTATGTAAAGTGAGCCATGCAAAGCTACTAGCCTTCGGAAGGACTTTATTATTCCAAAAAAAAATGTAGGCACGCTAAGGTTCAATGGAGTATTTTGAGTTTGCTAAAAATGCATAACCTTCCTTAACTGAATATGAACCTTCCTTAGAGGCTGGCCGTATTATTTTGTCTTCCTTTGGAGACAAGTAAACCGTTCTTTCATTTAAACTATTATTAAATAATACCAGCTGTTGATTATTTAACAAGGAAGCTGGTGGTAATTTCCAAGTTACTTTTCTCGATATTGGATTTGAAGACTGAACATAATCTAAAAAAATTTCACCTCAGGCTTGAGACAAAATTAATCTTATTTCTTGCAAATCCTGATTGAATACCAAAGGAGTTTTACCTAACCAAGAATCTATCCAAAAATTAACGCTTCTTCCATCATTTATTTCCCAAGTAGAATATCCTGTAATAAAATTTTGGTTGGATTTGCACTATCAAGGTACTTTGACTGCAATATTTTTACCCATTTAGAGTGAGGATTTGTATACATCTTCCATGCAAGTTTTTCCCCATAAGCTTTATTTCTCCAAGTGGGATTTTGAACCTCTGCCCCACCTTGCTTTTCCCCTTTTGCAAATCCTTCTAAGGAGAGTAAAGGAATCTTTTTCTTTTCATCAATATTGCCTTTCCATAAGAAAGTTCTTATTATTTTTTCAATTTCTAAAATAATAGAGGCTGGTGCTTTAAGAACTGATAAAAAATAATTGGGGATAGATATAAAACTGATTTTATCAAGAGAATTTTCCTTGCTAATGATAACCACCTGGCTTTCCAAGCAAGAATTCTTGATTTTATTCTATCTATGATCTTATCCCAATAAAAAGCTTTGTTTGATCTTTTAAAAAAGGGAATACCCAAATATGAACAGGGAAATTTTTCCTCTTGAAAACCTAATACCTTAACAATTGACCTGCTCAAATCTTCAGACTCAAATGTTGTTTTCTCAAGTGTAATACTTTTTGATTTAGTAGCATGTACTTGGGTATATACTTGTGCATTCTTGTCCTTGGAAATGTAGATTTATACAGATTTTTAGTCATAGTAATAGACAATTGGAATAAGATATTAGGTTGGATGGCTAGGATGAATTTGCATGTGAGTAAGAGATGCAAAGGATGAAACTAGAGGGATATGATTAGAACAATTTAATTAATTGGTGGAATAAGGTTAGTCTTAATTAGTTAAATATAATTGTATTCAATTAATTATTGATAGAAGAAGATAAGTTGAATAAATTAAATAAATACAATTTATTTAATCAATTGATGAATATTGACCCATTAAATTAAATAAATTGAATTTAATTAATTAATTAGTGGATATAAATGAATGCAGTGATAGAATGATGATAATTATCAATTGAAATATAGGAGAAAATTTAAATGTCAACACTCACTAAAGAATCAATAGGGTAATATATATACATATGGATGCAACATATTATGTCAAATTAAATGATCTAATACTTTTTTAACTATTGTTGCATAACATAGCTTAGTTAAATAGTGTGATTATAAATTTTGAGGGATTCCATATATACTAATTTAGATGCAATAATTTTGTTTGCTTGCACTTTTTCTAGAGATCTCACTTCCATCAAACATCACCTATTTCCTTCATGCAATAATTTTGTTTGCTTGCATTTTTTCTAGAGATCTCACTTCCATCAAGCATCACCTATTTCCTTCCACTTCATATATTTTCATATTTCTTTCTCATCATAATATTACCACTCCATAATTCATGATTTTTCAAATCCCACATCAATCCCTAAATTAAAATGATTTTTATGCACCATCTACTTGAATGTTATCACCACCATTACTTGATCATAAGAAATTATTTATTTCATATGTTTGTGAAAATATTCATATTGGAATCAAATGTGATACAAAGTTGTTGATATTTTTCCAAGATGAATAAATGAAAGCTAAAAAAAATTGTGTACATAAAATATGAGTCAACAATTATTTCTTATTTAATTTTTTATTATAGTATAAAGATTTTATTAACTGATTGGACAATTCTTTCTATACCAACGTATAGATGCAATTTTGATTAATTCCATATGATTCCACTTGTGACAAGATGGTTGTCTCTTCTAGTGAAGTATGAGACTATAAAATTCTAGTTGACTTGGACATGGATCTTTTAGAAGAATAATTAAACTTAAATAAATCCTTGGGGATAGATATTTTAGAAACACATCTGAGCTCCACACAAAAAATTCTTGTTGGTAAAAACGTTCAATAATCTCTAGGTAATAGGTGGTTTGAAAATATCTTGTCAATGGACCTTCATGGGCTACTAGGAAATAGGTATTTTAAAAACCATATTTCTTAGAGATCCCTATTGAAGAAAAAAAAGAAAAAAATCTATGATATTTTTTTTTTTGGTAAAGAGGTAGGATTCCTATATATATTAATATAGAATACTAGATTACAAAATTGAGTTTGATTGCCACCTGAAATTGACAATGCATATTAAAACTTTGATCATACAATCTCCATTAGTAAATATCTACCCTAGCAATACTAGTATAATTGATTTACATATCATTTCAAAATGCTAAAAACCCATCCCTTGAACATTCCCATATGTTGATCATTCAAACCATAACCCTATATCAAACATTGAAGCCAAAATAGAGATACTACATTCCCAATTATAGAATACCCCATTTGACTAAACACTATGAGCATTAATTTAGCAAAATTTTACCAAATTATTCATCTGAATCAATTATTCTTCCATATCAACTGCACTATTTTCTCCTTGGCTTTCCTTTGAGTCACAAATTTCTAGCACCCAAATTCTCTTCCTTCCAGAAAGATTCTTTATTTGGTCTTCTGATGCAACATCCACTCCTTTCACCTTTTCTAATGTCAAACCCACAAAGGTTCTTTTCCTCATTCCTTTCTCTGGCAACAACTTGCCTCCAACAATGACATTTTCCTGAGAAGTAACTTGCAACTTACCCATATTGGGGTTTTCTTCAAAGAGAACACAAGTATGAGATTTTAGGAAGGCAATTGTAAAATACTTGTTTTTTATAGCTATTTTCATAGTTAAAAGCATTGAAAAAATTATTAAATGCTTCTTATGGAGGGGTAACATAGATGAAAAAAGGAAAGTTCCTTTGATTTCTCTAGATAATATGTGTATGAACAAATATGTTGGAGGGGTTGGTTTGCATAATATATCTACAAGAAATCTAGCTTTAGGAGCATAATTTTCTTGGCAGATGTATAAGAGGGCTAAATTGAGATGGTGTTCTATAATGCAACATAAGTACTTAGACAACAATAATCCTCACTGAGTGTTTACAATTGAAAACCCCCCAAATGGTTTGGTTATGTGGAATTTTATCATTGTTTGTCGAGAGGTTATCCTTCTCTTCTTATACTGGGAGGTTAATAATGGGGAGCAAGTTTATTTTTGGAAGGATTCATGGAATGGATTTCCTCCATTTACATCTTTGCAAGTTTTACAATCTTTGGAACAAAGTTTATCTAAGGAATGGGGTACCAAACTAATAGATTATGTTGGTGGAATTGAACCTATTATAGGAAAAGTTACATGGAAGGATTTTTTTAGATCAAATGTCCCCCTTCACCAAAAGTCAATTCTTCAGAGGGAGTTAGAGAAGAGAGTTGTTTATTTCTTAGGTAAAGCAGATATATTATTTTGGGCCCCTGCTAAGGATGGCAGCTACTTAGTGAGGGAGGAATATAAGTCAATTATTGCAAGCTCAATTCAATCCCAATCTTAGAGAGTCTTTTCATTTTGTTGGAACTCAATGACACTCCCTAAGGCAGGAAGCTTTGCATGGTTTTCTCTTAACCAATGTATATTGACTAGTGACAGGCTGCAAAAATTATGCTTTACAGAACCCTTTAAATGTGTTTTATGTCAAGAAGTTTTTGAAACCGTGGATCATTTATTTGTTAGTTGTAAAGTAGCTCAAGATTGTTGGAATTTTATGAGGTCAAAATTGTATACTTTAATCAAGAAGTCCTAGTTAACTCTATCATATGCCTCCATCATATCAAGTTAAATAATAAATGATGAAATATTACTAGACTTAATAGAATGCAATACTTCATGCGCAACTATTGCCCCTTCTGAAGTTTCCCTACCATGCACAAAACCACCTTGCTCCTGCAAAATGACTCTTGAGATGCAAGGATAAATTATGAGATAAATGTCTTTTGTAAAAATCTTGTATATTGTATTACATAATGAAACTGGCCTCAAATCTACAAACGTTTTTGGTTCCTTCACCTTCAAAATAATGGCTATATGTGTTGTATTAAACTTATTAAGCATTATCCCATACTTCCTCAATTCCTCTAAAGCCATCAAGATATCAATGCCTACAAACTCCCAACATTTTTGAAAAAAGAGCACTGTCAATCCATCCGGACCCTATGCCTTATCAAGGGCTAAATAGAATACCACCTTCTTTACTTCATCCAAAGTGAATGACCTCATTAGCCAATTATTGTCTTCATTAGTAATAAATTTTGGAATGCTCCCTAACAAGTCCACTTCATTATCTGATGATGTCCTTGCATTATTTCCCAAGTTACTTAATAGTTGGGAGAAAAATCTAACACCCTCATTCTGAATTTCCTCTTCTAATGAAAGTAACTCTCTTGTCAATGGATTCTGAATTGAGAAAATCACATTTGATGCCTTCTTAATTTGTGTTGATGTATGATTTTTTTTTGTATTTCTATCCCCCTCTTTCAACCATAACTCTCTTTATTTTTCTCGCTAATAAATCTCTTCTTTGGCCACCAACTCAGCCCACTCCAAGTACAACTTCTTTTGCTATTCATAGGTCTCAACATCCAACCCTTGCACTATAATCTTTTCATTTATTTTAGAGAGTTGCTTGAAAACCATTTCCTTCTAATGAAAAATATTTTTAAATAATGAATCTTCCAGTGATTTATCATAGATTTTGTTGAAAATTGTTAAATCTATGATAAATTATTATAGTTTTCATTTCAATTGGCCTCATCTAGTGACCTCTTAAAAAATAGAACTTATTTATGCTACAACTGTGAGATGGGGTTAGAAAATCAAATAGAATAGGTAAAGTGACAACCAACACCTCTAAACTATTAATCCACATCCAAACAAGAGAAAACAAAGTAAGCATAAGGAAAATAAAACATTAAATTAAAATACTCCTCATGCTTGAACTTGAATCACTTCTCTTGCTCTCCTATTTCTCCTTTTGCAAATATGCCCTCAGATTTGTAGTGTGACTTGTGCAAATACCTACAAATGATAAGTAGAAAGTTGGAGAAGAATAGTTGTTAAGCTGAAAATGGAGAAGGAAGCTTGCTTTTATAGACAACCATTCGAATGGACGGTTGAGATTAATCTTCTAGAAAGATTCCAAGATCAATGGATGAGAATGCATGAGAGGGATGTTACGAAATGGATGGTTGAGATTAAGTCTCAGAAAAGATGCCAAGATCAATGGTTCAGAATTGATGCACCAAGAATATGCTATTCTTGGAGGAATCATGATAGGAAGACATGCAAAGACATGTAGGCCATGACAGACATGCAGGCTAGGATAGGCATGCAAGGACATGCAGGGACATGCAAGCTATGATAGGAAATGAATGTTATGACAGGGGATTATGACAGGGTATCTTTGACCAAGTGGTGTATAAATAATTTATTTTAAATTATTTATTCGAAAATGGAGGAAATGGACAAGTGGAAAATAAATAATTTATTCAAATTATTTATTTGAAAATAGAGGAAATGGACAAGTGGAAAATAAATAATTTATTCAAATAATTTATTTGAAAATAGAGGAAATGGACAACAAAATTTGAAAAATGAAGAGGAGCATTTAATTAAATTTATTAATTTAATTAAATGGAGAGATAGAATTAGACCTTAAATAATTAATTTAGATTAACTATTTAATTAGGAGAGGTGGCATGGGATAGTTAAATGATTTTAATAATTATTTAACTATGGAAGAATTAAAGGACCATGAATAGATAAATAATTAATGGTAATTATTTAACTATAGATGAAAGATGACAAAATAATTAAATAAATAATAATTTATTTAACTATTGAAGAAGAGGAAGAAATTAGTGACACGATTAGTTTATTTAATCGGTCAGGATAGAATAAATATTAGAAAGTGAATTAATTAAATAATTATTAAAAATTATTTAATTAATAGAGGAATATAATCAAACATAATTGAATAACTAAAATTATTATCGAAGGACAAGGATGAAGAAAAATGACACTCAAGGCTTAGGACATTTTTATGTGTCTACATTTTGCCCCTCTTTGTCATAATGTAGCCTGTTGCATTGTGACAAAGAAAAATAAGTCAAAGTCATGCCCCAATGCAAAATAAGATGAGGAAGAATGACGAGGAGGGTTACGGTATGCCCCCTCGAGAGGACAGACAAGTTCCAAGAACACGGGTGTGCTCTCGAAATTGATGAGAAGACTAGAGGATGAAAGACAGAAGAAATGTTAGCTTGGAAGGGGATGGATATTAGCGTGGAAGAGAAGGGAGGATGAAGATGGAAAGCTAGATGAAAAAAAAAGATAGGAGAACCAACTTTCATACTTACATTTTTATATTTATCATCATTAGGCAGATTATTGTAATGGCCAACAAACACCATGATATGACGTAGACCAAGGTGTGCAAGGTTGTACCATCATGTGAGATAAGCAGTCACAGACAAGGATGATCATGACTCATACAAAAAGGCACATTTGCCCTAGTCTTTTTTCCATAACCAACCGCAAGCAGAAAAAGACAAGAAAGACAAATCATGAATAGTCGTTGCTTCTCTAAATCCTATTTCCAGGACATCCTCGAGAAACTAGCAACATGATTACCAAAAAGGACAAAATAAAGCCAAAACCATCATCATGATACATCGCTGCTTTTCTAAATCTCGGAGTCAGGACATCACTGAGAAACTAGTAACATGAGTGTCAAAAGACAAAACAAACCTCATGATACGTCACTGCTTCTCTAAATCCTGTTGTCGAGATCTCGCTGAAAAACTAGTAACATGATGAAAAATAACAGACAAGTGCCAAGTGTTTTCCAAGTGTTCTAATGTCAAGATGTCTGGTTTGATGTCGAGATGCCAGGGTGTCAAGGTTTTAACGATGCCAAGATGACGAGTGTCGAAGATTTCCAAATTCAGGAAGGAAACATCTTGAATAATGTTGATGTCAAGAGGAGAAACCCCCAAAAGTTGAGAGGATCCCTCAAAATTCCATGTGACAGTGACAATGCCTAGGAAGGACACATCCTAAGGCATAAATGATGGGGGTTGTTCTTCAGAAGGACACATCTGAAAGAACATTGATGTCAAGAGGAGTGGTTCCTAAATGTCAAGAGGATTGCTCAAAATGTCGGATGACAATGACGATGCCTAGGAAGGACACATCCTAGGGAATGATTAAATGATGGGCTACCCTTCAAAAGGACACATCCTAAGAGTAAGCAAGATTTGACTAGCTTGACTAAGTTTGACTGAGATTGACTAATTTTGATATGCCAAGATGATTGTCATGTTTCATTGACAGATTGTCGAAGTTCACTTGGGTAGATTGTTCATTCAAGTTTAAAGACTGTTTCATGTGTGTGCAAAAATTGTGCAATGAACCCTAATGGACTGACCTAGTGCGGCCTCAGGGGCCCATCGACAGATGGCCTTGCCTACGTCATGCACTCAGAGACCTCGTAGTTCGACACGACCAAAGAATTTGTCTTGTTGACGAAAGATTGAGTCATGATTTATTTTGACTAACCTAATAGGACTGACCTAATGTCTCGGGGGCTCGAAGATGAGCCTTGTCTACGTAGCAAATGTGCAGAGACAACGTAGTTCGACAATGACAAAGACTAATCAAGACTTGAATTGACGTGACTGTGTTGACTGACATGATTCCGTTTTGGAAGTTTGTGTTTTCTTCAGGACATTTTTCAATTTTTAGGTCTTTTTTTAGGACATTTTTTTGATTTTTAGGTCTTTTTTCAGGACATTTTCTTTTCTATTTTAGGTCTTTTTTCAGGACATTTTCTGATTTTTAGGATCACGTGCGGTACCCACTGCAGTCTCATGATAAAAGTTTGCCCCTAGTCAAGTTGAGTATGAGCCAGGGAAAAATGAAATGTAAAGAAAAGGCATGACTAGCATGGACAGTGGACAATATGCAAGACTTGATTTCAACTATTGTCAGCCATGGATAGAAATATCATGATATTAGGACAAAGTGTTATGGCGAATGTCGAAAAAGAGTATGTTCATTAGGGACAAAGGTAGATAGAGTGACAATAGATGGCACATCAATGACTGACTACACATGGCGCCTGTTTGCTAGGTTTTCACCATGGTACTTATCCAAAGTGCCTGTTTACCAGGTTTTCACTATTGGACGAATTATTTCTCTTTATTTTTGTCATTTTATTCTTTATTTTATTTTTATTTTTGGTGTCACCAGGATGCCTATTTGCTAGGTTTTCATCAAGGTGACATTTTTTTTATTTTCCAATTTTTTTGTATTTTTACTGGTTTTCAGACAGGCTTTCTGATGCTATGCATAGAATTTGCACAAATGTAGACTGTTGATTGGCTATGTCAACTGTTCACCTTCAGGAGTAGCTAACTGATATGCTCCAAAACCAAATGATGCTATGATGACGTAAGGGCCCAACCAATTGGGCTCAAAATTTCCTGGCTTCTCCCTATCTGACTAATTCTTGGGATTTTGCATGAGAACTAAGTCACCAATGTCAAACTGTCGAGTCATCACCCTTTTGTTATAGCTTCTGCAAAGACGATTTTGGTATGCTTGTAAATGATTCAATGCATTGTGTCTGCATTCATCTAGTATTTCTAACTCATGTAGTCTTGATTGTCTGTATTCTTCATCAGTGATGAGGCCTTTCATGGAGACTCACAAAGATGGAATTTTGACCTCTATGGGCAAGATGGCTTAGGCTCCAAAGACAAGGGAAAAAGGAGTGGCACCAATGGGAGTACGAATGCTCGTGCGGTATGCCCACAAAGCAGGGTTGAGTTGGATGTGCCAGTCACGACTAGCGTCATTGATAGTCTTTTTAAGAAGTTTGATAATGGTTTTATTAGATGCCTCAGCTTGACCGTTTCCTTGTGGGTAATATGGCGTGGAAAAGTGGTGGCTAATATGGAAACATTGACATAATTCACGGACTTCATGGTTTTTGAAGGGACGACCATTATCCGTGATGATGGATTGTGGAATGCCATACCGACAAATGATATAATTGAGGATGAATTTGGAGATTTGTTTGTCGGTAATGTAAGTGAGTGGAATGGCCTCGATCCACTTAGTAAAATACTCAGTGGCAGTGATAATGAATTTGTGTCCATTGGAGGATGTAGGGTGAATCTTTCCCACAAGATCAAGTCCCCATTGTGCGAAAGGCCAAGGAGAAGTGATCGGCCTCAACTCTTGTGCTGGAGCGTGAATCAAATCACTATGAATCTGACATTGGCGACAAGTTCTTACAAATTCCAGTGCATCCTTTTCTAGTGTCGGCCAATAGTACCCAAGTCTCATAATCTTTTTAGCTAAGGTCGGGCCACTCAAATGGGACCCACATATACCCGCATGCACTTCCTGTAAGGTCGTTTTTGCTTCATTAGTGTCAAGACAATGGAGAAGGGCATTGTCAAAGCTACGGTGGTAAAGGGTGTCGTTGATGATGGTATAATGTGCATGTTGTAAGAGGATGGTTATCTAGTATTGGTGCATCTGCGAGCTAGTCTGCTATTACCTGTCCCTTGATGGCTTTTCGTTCCACATATTGAATATCATATTCACTAAGGATTGTAATCCATTTTGCTAAATGTCCAGTCAATGTTGCTCGACTCAAGAGGTACTTCAAGGGATCGATCTTAGCTACCAAATGTGTCTTATGGTTTAACATGTAATGCTTTCATTTTTGGGCTGCAAATACAACTACCAAACAAGAACGTTCAATGGGTGTGTAATTTATCTCATACCCCACCAGTATTCGACTGATATAATATATGGCCCTCCCTTTTTCTTCATAGTCATTTTGTGCTAGTAATGCCCCCAATGCTGAAGTAGTTGCAAAGATGTACAAAATTAATGGTTTTCCTTGGATAGGAGGCATGAGAACTGGAGGTGACAATAAATACTGTTTGATTTGGTTGAATGCTTCCTGACACTTATCTGTCCACACAAAGGGGATCCCTTTGCGTAGAAGATACTAGAATGGTTGACACCTATCTACGAGTTGAGCAATAAACCGTCTGATGGATTGAAGTCTACCTTGTAGCATTCTTAGGTCACTGATTCCCTTAGGAGGAGGCATATCCAATATAGCTTTGACTTTAGCAGGATCAACTTCAATTCCTCTATGGGAGACTATGTATCCCAATAACTTGCCTGATGCTACACCAAAAACACACTTTTTTGGGTTTAACCAGACCTTATACTGTTCCAACCTCTTGAAAACTTTGTCCAATACTGAAAGGTGGTCTTTTCTTGTCAATGACTTTGCCAAAAGGTCATCTACATAGTCCTCCATTAATGTGTGTATCATGTCATGGAATATTGTTGTCATTGCCCTTTGATATGTAGCACCTGTATTTTTAAGACCAAACGACATTACAGTCCAACAGTATGTACCCCAAGGGCATGTGAAAGCAGTTTTGTGTTGATCTTCAGGGGCAATATGAATCTGATTATAACCTGAGAAACCATCCATAAGGGACAACATCTCATATCCAACTGTAAGGTCCACAATGATGTCAATGTTTGGTAGAGGAAAATCATCTTTAGGACATGCTTTATTGAGGTCTCGGAAGTTTTTGCATACACGAATCTGTCCAGTATACTTAGTGACAGGTACGAGGTTGGATATCCACTCAGCATAGTCAATTGATTTGATAAAACCCACATCCAACAACTTTTTGAGTTCAACTTTAACCAACAATGCCACTTGCGGGTGCATTTTTCTTAGCTTTTGTTTTACTGGCTTGGCATCTGGAAATAATGGCAAGTGATGCAATACTAACTCAGGATCTAATCCTGGCATGTCGACATAAGACCATGCAAAGTTTACCTTGCATTCTGAGAAGAAATTTTGAAATACTAGTTGTTCAACCTCTGTCAATGATGCCGCAAAGAGGACCATTTTGGGGTCTTCCACAGTAGCTATATTAACTGGTATGGTGTCTTCTACAAGCATTGCTAATTTTTCTCTGTCCACGGGGAGAAAGTCCAATCCTCCACCCTTAGGTGCCTCAGGGAGGTTTTCACCCTCGGATATGTCCTTTATTTTTACTATTTTGTCGTCAGAAGGTGCCTTTCGGTTTTCACCTAGAGACGTATTATTTTTTACTTTATTTTTCTTTTTAATTTTGCGACTAGAGGATGGCACAGTCTCCCCAAAATAAGCAACACAATCCAAGTCAATGGAAAATCCAGCTTTGTGATCCCCATTTGGAATGCCCTCACGTAGTCCGAGAAATTCTGCTAAAGCCTCATCATTTTGAAAAGTGTCCATTACTGGTGGGCCTTGTTGGTTCCAGACAATTAGGTCAGGGTAAACTAAAGATATCCCATCATTAGCATTTGCAAATTGAGGAGATGACAAGGAGAGCATGCAAATGGATGTCGAGACATTAAAAATGAAATTGTCATCGTCTGGCTCTATGTCAGATTCTATCCAGTATTCTCCTTCGCTTGTTTCATACTCACCAGTGAAATAAGGGACAAAGGGAGTAGCATTAGAGTCAGGATCAGTAGTGGCAAGTGATGGTTCAGGTGGTTATGAATGATTGTCATCAATTTGGAATGATTGGGTTGGTATGTCAGGACTGGGATGAATGGGAATAGAACATGATCTAGACTTGACATCATTTGATGTTGTATCGATCTTAAACATTTTCCAGAATCGTTCCTCAAATGTAGGCTCGCTAGGTTCGAGGAATGATTCATCAAGGCAGTAGTCACTTAAGGATCGCTGAGAGCCAAATTCCCATTCGTGAGAGTTAGTTTTAGAGGAGGTGTCCTCAGTTGTCTCAACACAGTCTAAAGCATACACTAACTCACATGGAAGCACATTGGTACTCAGATCGCCAGATTCTCGTGGACCTAACCCTAACCCAAGATGTTTTGGTCTTTTTGAAACTGATAGTGGCTCATGCCTTCCATTTTTATCCTTGCCAAGACCACTTTTTCCATCATAACCTTTTGCTTTTATCATGCTATATCCTTTTCCATATATTGTTACTGGCAAGGGAGTTAAGTCTCGTGGTTCTCTATAAATCTAGGATAGTATATCATCTGTGTCCTCTTGACTCATTTCACCCCACTTTATGAAAACTATATTTGGAGGAACCCTGAAAGTATCTTTTTCTTGTATTCTAAAACAAGGTTTGCCATAGACTTGGGGAGACTTGGGCATCTTGGTTATACAATAGGCCATATTCAGCTTGTACTCTCCACATCCTTGATCCTGAATTTGGAACCTCGGGTCGACACTTGGGGTGATAAATGAAGTGGAAGGTGTTATGGAAGTGGTCATGGTGGTCAAAGAAGTAGGAGTGGAAGCGATGGATGAAGAAGCGAAATATTTCACAAGTGTTGAGGGATCAATGAATTTAGAAGGAAAAGATGTCAGAGCTTCCCTATTGATAGGGACTTGACGTTCCGAGACACCCCGTAAGTTGGTACAATATTGGAATGGATCAGGGTCTCCGTATATAGTAATCTCAGTTCCTTCAAAAGGAAACTTCAAGCACTGGTGATATGTGGAGGGAATGGCTTTCAAAGAATGGATCCAAGGTCAACCGAGTAAAATGTTGTATGGCAGGTCCAAATCTAGAACTTGACAAGTGGTGTCAACAATGACTGGCCCGATCTAAATTGGGAGTGTAATTATGCCCCGAGAGGAACATTCTGCATCATCATATGCCTTGATAACAATGTTTCTTGTGGCGTCTACACAAGCATCAGAAAAGCCTAGTTCCTTGACCAATTTTAAGGAACATATATTCAGTCCTGCTCCGCCATCTACTAAGACTCATCTGACCTTATGTTTATGAACAAAGACTTCAATATGAAGGGAATCATTATGGTTGGATTTGGATGATGAATAGTCTTGGTCAGAAAAGGTGATATGGTGGGGTGTCATGAGATATCCTACCATGGCTTCAAATTGGTTGACATCAATATCTTGGGGAACAGAGGATTCTTGCAGTGTTTTGTCTAGGATGGCCTTATGGGCAGGCGAGATGCATAACAACTCAAGAATAGAGATTTGTGCGGGTGTTTTTCCAAGCTGGTCAATAAGATTAAAGTTTCCTTTAGGTTGGGATTGCTTGTTTTGTGGATGGGATTGCGACTGTGAAGTGGATGAGCCAGCTATTGTTACCTTTGGTTGTCTAGGGGGAGGAGGGCCGGCTATGGTGATCTTTCCACCGCAAGTGGTGACATTGCATTCAGGGACCTTTCTAACGGTGACCGTGGAAACATGTTCCTCAGTTGTTCTAATGTGATGTATAATAGGTCCCCCGGAATAGTTGTATGCAATACGAGCATGGTTGGCTCGAGTATTGTTATTAAGGTTTGACATAGAAGGGTTTCCTGAACCATGATCTTGCAGTGGGTTCTTGTGTATTGTATGATCTGCATTAGAGGCAGACTGTGGCCTTCCAACTTCAATGATACGTTTTTCAATAAGGTCTTGTACCAGATTTTTCAATTGTTTACAAGAAGATGTTTTGTGTCCTTTTATTTGGTGATAGTCACAAAATGCATTATCATCCCACCAAGATGGTTTAAACTGTCCAGGGTCATATGGTTTGGGGTTCTGAAGTGTGATGACACCATTTTGAATGCATTTCTTGAGTACTTCATCAATAGGTTCACCCAAAGGGGTATATGTGTGATTTCTAAGGAACTGTCTTGGTTGTCTAGGCTGCCCTTGAATTTGATTGTTTTGATTGCCTTGGTTATTCTGATTTGTCTAGATAGCATTAGCAGCATAGTTTTATGTCATCATTTGTGTGTTTTGTGGTTGTGTCCCTTTTAGAGTAATCATAGGACCCATAGTGTTGACAGCTTTAGCATTGACTACACCATCGTTGGTAACATGTTTGTTCTTAACCCAGAATTTGGTTTTGTTAGCAGAAGGAGGGTTTGCATTTGTGTTTTTAGAACCGTATTTTAGTCTTCCTTCAGTTATGAGGGCTTGTTCAACTTGGACACCTCGTTCAACTAGGTCTGCAAAATTTGTGCAACAATGAACACGCAAACCATTTTTCAGTGGGCCCATTAACGTTTGTACAAACATGTCGACTTTTTCCTTTTCAGGTATGTCTATATGACAACGACTCGCTAGGCCCCTCCATTTTTGAAAGAATGGTAAAAAGGTTTCACCCGAATCTTCTTGTGTGAGTTGGCATAAGTTGGTAATGGAGGTGTCTGTGTCAATGTTGTATGTGTAATTTTTCACAAATTTTTCAGCAAGTTCTTTCCATGACTGTATTCCAGGTTGCAGTGTATAGAACCATTCTAGTGCTGGTCCTGCGAGGCTTTTAGGAAATAGTCGCATTAGATATGTGTGCTCATGAGCAATATCCACACAACTTGTTATGAACTCTCTGATGTGGTCAAGTGGATTTGTTTTACCCTTGTATTTGTTGAAGTTTGGAGCCACATAACCATGTGGAAATGGTGGCATGTACAAAGTTGTATCAAAAGGATATGGACATAAGTCATATGGCATTTGTGTCTTCTTGTCAGAGGTTTTCATATTTTCCATCTATGTTTTGAAGGTCATCCACTTTTGCTAGCAAGGTGTGTACGATGGGATCATTGGTTGCCTGAAAGTAAGGTATGTTTTGCTGATATTGCCAGTTGTGATTGGGGATATGTTGTTGAGTATGAATCTGGGATGAGTATGTGGGAATATGTAACCCTGCCATGTTTGTCTGTATTTGAGGTCCCTGACTTATTTGATGTCCAAAGGTATGCATTTGTTGTGTCATTTGAGTTCCTTGTCCTTGTTGAAAGAATTGTCCGTGTGGCATAGTAGTGTTTGGTCCTTGAAAGTGTCTATGTGGTATATGTGTATTGTGCCCTTGTCCATGTGGGATGTTCATTTGTGATGATGTGTTAATGTTGTGTTGAGGGCCTTGAATGAAAACGCGTCGTGAGTTTCGCCCAAAGGGATTAAACGAGGTTCCACCATAAGGATGTGATGAAGATGCCCCCATTGTCATAGATGAAGAGCCGACCATAGGATTTGAAGAAGTGGTGCCTACTGATGTGGATGCAAAGGTGGCTCCTATTGTTTGTGAAGATGATGTGGAAGTTGTAGGCATGGACTGTGAAAAGGTAGCTCCTAGCATTTGTGTAGATGATGTGGACATTGTAGGCATGGTCATAGTGGATGTTCCTCCAGTTGTGTTAGTTGAAGAGGAGGTGTTTTGATTTATGGTGCCACTAGATGTCACATTAATGGTGGTAGTAGCAACTTGCGTAGTAACAACAGTGTGATTGGTCGAGGTATTGTTCATGTCATGTTGGGATGTTGTGTTTTGTGTCGTATGATTAGGAGAGACAGGTCGTATGGTATTAATGTCAAAGCCTTTTGGTAATCTTGTGCCTTGGTCTAAGAGCATAGTGAGGTATCGTTCAGGATTGTTTAAGACCAATTCTTCTACAAGTGAAGCAAATTCTAGATTTTGGGCTGCTGTCGCTAAGTTTTCAATGTAAACTTGTCCATTTTGGTCTCTTTGTATGAATTGTTTAAAAAGTGGATTTTGAAAAGAATTTGACATGTTCATGGAAGATTGTACATTAAAATTGCCAAATGGGTCATCAAAGATCCAGTCATTGGGATTGGTGTTGATGTTGGTGTGGTTGTCAAAGTCTTGTCCAAAGTCTGCCATTTGTTTTTTCTTTCGTTGAAGTCTTGTCTCCACCATCAAAGGAAATTTCTCAAATGAAGATAATAACAATGCAAGTATGACACTAACCTATGTTTTTGTCTTTTTGTGTGATAAAGGATGACAATGCAATGGGATGATAATGTGTATCTAAGGAAATGTGTAATGTCAAAAAGTGAAAGTGACGATTAGGACTAGGATGATGAGGTGCAAAATAAGGACTAAGATGATTATGTCAACTAAAAAGGCAACTAATGCAAAAGCCTAGGTTCAAAATAACAACTAGGATGAAATAATGTTTTTGGATTTTTTTTGAATAAAGGATGACAATGCAAGACTATTTTTTTGGATTTTTTGACAATAAGGGATGCAATATGACAATGTTGTCTAGAGAAAATTACTAATGCCAAAGGACAATGAAGATAGGATGACAAGTTATGACACTATTTTTTTTTTGTTTTGTTTTGTATTTTTGGAGGATGTCAATGCAATGTGATAATGACGTTTTCCTAAAGAAAATGACCAATGCAAGGTGATAAATTGTTAAGAAAGGATGTCAAATGTCAAGGTGACAGTGAGGACTAATGTGAAAATGTTGGTTAAGGAAATGACCAATGCAAAGTCTAGATGCCAAATGAGGACTATGATGACAATATTTTGGATTTTAAAGATATGCAAGGTGAGGACTAAAATGATTTGAATATCTAAGGTATGCAAATGCAAAGGTCTAAAATGATTTGGAAAAAGGTTTCCTAACCACCCTATGCTTGATCTATGTCTCAATTTTGGAATATCAAAGGACTTGTTTGAAGGACTAAATGACAAGGACAAATGACAAATGAGTCTTCCTAACTAGACTTTTGAGTTGGAAGAATCTCACAAAAAGATAATGACTAAAGGAGATAATGATGTCTAAGTCCAATGATAACCTAATTTCGAAAGTCAAGATTTTGCAAAGTGAGGTACGGTTGTCCTAATCCAAAGTATGCAAAATGAGATGAGGACCTAAGTTTTTAGTTTATGACTGAAAATGCAAATGGTGAAACCTAAGGATGAAGGTAAATATTTGCAAAGATGACCCTATGGTAAGATGCAAGCTAAAGTGTACAAGGAATGAGAGATTTGAGCAACTTCATGATCTGGTTTTGACATAAGACTTCTAGGCTAAGACTGTTGTTTTGATGTTTTATTAAAAAGTCTCAGTTGGCTGAGGTTTTGTGTCTAGATTTGTGAATATTTTGTATATTGTTTGAAAATCTAGAAAACACTTGACAAGCACGATGTTTTGGTGTACGCAAACACACATGAGACAAGCACAATCCTAATAGGCCAAGGGTTTTTATACTTGATATAGCCCACCGATATACCCTGGATTGGTGCTAAACACCTTTCTTTCTCGAGAGCGGATAGCTTAGAAGTTTGGTGGCACTGGCTCCCCTCCATGGCTCATTAACGTCATTTAGGCACACCAACTTTGGATTCTTGGGTCATCACTTCCCAAGAACTGCTATCTCTACTTAAGGGAGTCAGTAGTGAGTATCTTCGGGCATGATACTGTACCCTGCACTATACCAAGCAACGACTAAAAATTGTTGGCCTCTAAAACAAAAGGTGTCTAGTTAGGGCATCCGTTCGAGTGGCCACACATGGGGCGAGAGATTAATAACCAATTAGGTGGCACTCCAGCCTGAAGAGGTTACGCTCAACAAGGTTTATGGGAGTACTACTCCGTCCGTGTGACACATCCGCACTCGTGGTACTTGAACTTTCCTCAAGCACCCATTTTATATCCCGGCTGGAAGTCGCTTGGCTTTAGCCTGTTACCGGTCGAGTCGTCCCTTAAGGTGAGTACTTTTTCCCTTAAGGCAGGCCCATTTCTAGAAATAATAATCGTTTCTCTTACACCCAGGATCACTCGAAAGCGCAAGGGGAGAGGATACTTTGATTATTAAGTCGTGAGGGTGACAAAAAATAAGGTGGGTCTGGTTTTCTGATCACCTAGTTTTCACAAGGTGAGAGCATAATCACCTACCACCTTCAAGCACAGTCAGAACAAAATCAAGCACATGTTCATTTTAATGCACCAATGGAAGTGTTCCTAAACTAGAAATCACAAACACCTTGTTTGAGAAATGAGTCTTCGACTAACGGAGCTGCAAAACCACAAATTAGTAGTTTCATAAATGTCTTGGACCAACGAGAAAGCTGCAAAAAAAACTAAGTTAGAACAAAAGATTAAAAACCAAACTAAAAGTTAGTAAATAATTAAACTAGAAAATAAAAAGACTAAACTAAGAAAAAAGAATTAAAGAAAACTAAAAACTAAGAGCTCAATTTTTTTGTTGCTCCAAAAGAAGCAGTTTTGGGAGCCCCATTCCAAAGCCACACGCTACAAACAAAAGATTAGTAAACCAAAAAAAAAAACTTGAATGAAAACAACAAACTAAAAATAGTGATAACTTTCTCACAACTAAACAAAACTTTAAATTGTAGATATCTATGGAAAGCTAAGACATAGAGCTTCAAAACCCAAAAAATATTTTGCAAAATTCTACACAACAAAAGTATTATAAACAAAAGAAAAATCGGATTTTAATAACTAAATCTTAAAAAGCTGCGATCAGTAAAATGGCCATAACTTTCTCAAATCTTAACAAAATTTTAAACCGTTTAATATTTCAGAAAGCTGAAAATGAGGCCTACAAAACCCATAAAATATTTTTAAATAGTTGATGCATCCATCCTTTTGTGCTCAAATGAAGATGACGGGATTTCGTATGCATTATTGGATGTAATCCGCAAAACAATGAAAACAAACAAGAAAACAAACCAATTTCTCTGCAAAATTATAAGATTCACGTCGGGTTCACCAATGTGAGATGGGGTTAGAAAATCAAATAGAATAGGTAAAGTGACAGCCAACACCTCTAAACTATTAATCCACATCCAAACAAGAGAAAACAAAGTACGCATAAGGAAAATAAAACATTAAATTAAAATACTCCCCATGCTTGAACTTGAATCACTTCTTTTGCTCTCCTATTTCTCCTTTTGCAAATATGCCCTCAGATTTGTAGTGTGACTTGTGCAAATACCTGCAAATGATAAGTAGAAAGTTGGAGAAGAATAGTTGTTAAGCTGAAAATGGAGAAGGAAGCTTGCTTTTATAGACAACTATTCGAATGGACGGTTGAGATTAATCTTCTAGAAAGATTCCAAGATCAATGGATGAGAATGCATGAGAGGGATGTTACGAAATGTATGGTTGAGATTAAGTCTCAGAAAAGATGCCAAGATCAATGGTTCATAATTGATGCACCAAGAATATGCTATTCTTGGAGGAATCATGACAGGAAGACATGCAAAGACATGCAGGCCATGACAGACATGCAGGCTAGGATAGGCATGCAAGGACATGCAGGGACATGCAGGGACATGCAAGCTATGACAGGAAATGAATGTTATGGCAGGGGATTATGACAGGGTATCTTTGACCAAGTGGTGTATAAATAATTTATTTTAAATTATTTATTCGAAAATGGAGGAAATGGACAAGTGGAAAATAAATAATTTGATAAGTAGGAGGTATTTTTCCACAGTTTATTCAAATTATTTATTTGAAAATAGAGGAAATGGACAAGTGGAAAATAAATTATTTATTCAAATTATTTATTTGAAAATAAAGGAAATGGACAAGTGGAAAATAAATAATTTATTTGAAAAAATGAAAAGAGGAGCATTTAATTAAATTTATTAATTTAATTAAATGGAGAGATAGAAATTAGACCTTAAATAATTAATTTAGATTAACTATTTAATTAGGGAGGTGGCATGGGATAGTTAAATGATTTTAATAATTATTTAACTATGGAAGAATTAAAGGACCATGAATAGATAAATAATTAATGGTAATTATTTAACTATAGATGAAAGATGACAAAATAATTAAATAAATAATAATTTATTTAACTATTGAAGAAGAGGAAGAAATTAGTGACACGATTAGTTTATTTAATCGGTCAGGATAGAATAAATATTAGAAAGTGAATTAATTAAATAATTATTAAAAATTATTTAATTAATAGAGGAATATAATCAAACATAATTGAATAACTAAAATTATTATCGAAGGACGAGGATGAAGAAAAATGACACTCGAAGGCTTAGGACATTTTTATGTGTCTACAACAACATTATGAGATATTTGTGTATATTTCAACTTGCAATACTTTTTTATTTAAATTTTAGTTTAAATTTTATCCTTTGATCCACATTTAAACTTCATGGTTAGTTATTGGTAAACTCATGTAGTTAGTTTTTCTCATTTTGTTAGTTTATATCTAAAGTTTTTTAATTCTTTCAATCTTTCTTAAAATTAAAGATTATAATATACCTTATCTACTCTATCATTTTATTTCATATCCTTATCATTCTTAAAAATTTAGCACCCAAACCATCTCCATAGTATTTGTTACACATTATGATCCAAACCATCTACACGCCATTTTCTAGAGTTATTATAAAATTGAGGAAATTTTTTATCTATAATTTGGGGGAAATAATAGTGTCATGTATATGATAAGTAATGCAACAAATTAGCATTTTTGCATTAATAAATATCTACACAAGGATTTTTTTTTGGAAAAAGAGATAAAATACAACAAAAATCAACGAAAAATAAAAAAAAAAGAGAATAAAGAAAAATGAAAACAAACTTGTGGGAAAGAACAATGTACATAGGTGGAATCATAGTAGTGGAAGCACTCAATTTTTTATTTTGGCATCATTAGCCATATCTAAAATCATTTCATTGCATTGAGATACATTTCATACTCATAATTAATAAAGTTCTCATGTCTAAATGTTATATTTTTGTTGCAAGAAGATGAAATATGGCTTTAAATTAATTATATTAGTTAAACATTTCATGAGGACGTGTATAATTTTAAGTTGGAGGGTGATGATTATTCCTCAAATAAATAAATATTTATCATATTTTAAAAACATTTTCATCTCATTTCACCATTCATCCTTCCATTTGTATGTCATAAAGGCTTTTCTATAATGATTTTACTTATGCTTGAATTGTTAGGTGGATTTAATAACTTTTGATAGAAATTATTAAGAAGTACTTATTAAGTGTTTCTATAATAATCATTTGATTTAAGCGTTTTTTTTCTATTTATTATTACAAATGAGATCATAAGACAAGTTCCATCATCTATAATAAGGAGGTTTTGTTTGAACTTTATTTGGCGCTATAATTATAATTTGCATCTTGTAACTTACTACAAGTAATAAGGTTGTTTTATAACATAATACATTATAATAAATAATGGTAAACTTGTATGGATATTAAAACTATACTAAATATTATTTGTGTAAAAATAATAATATAAAATTTTCAAATAATATGATAGATATTCATTTTGATGTGATGAATATTATAATCATATCAAATATTATTTAAACTTGATAAATATATTTGGTTGGTAGTTTATTACAACCAAATCATTTGAACTATTAAAATGTTTTCTAGAATTATTACAATTGTGAGAGATATTGTTGGGATCAAAAAATATATTGGTGGGATAAGTTTGTAATCCACAAGAGTTAATGTTAAGATTAGAATAGATATTGGTGGGAAAATATGTTCATAAACAAGATATACTAGTGGGATAGGATTCTTGTAAATACCATTTATTTAGGTAATTGGGTAAGGATAATCTATCTATTTATTGTCCTTCATTTTCACTTGAAAAGGGAGAAGGGTTGCGCACCAATTTTGATTAAAATTATTTTATCAATTATATTTTTCTTCTAATTATTATATAACGTCAATCATAGAGTGGGTTGCAAACCCTAATCTTCATGGGAAGCATCTTACTAGGAAGATTGGTGGTTGATGGGTTTCCTCAAGGATAAGTAGATTTTTAGTTTTTGAGTATAATTATTTGATTTATTATGTATATCTAGTTTTATTATTTATATTTTAATGTGTGAGTGATTATTGTTCATTATTTTTATTTATAATTTAATATAAATTTTTGTATTGGTTTTGGTGTGTTAGATATCCTAGGAATATTTTAATTTCATTTTGGTATTTATATTTCAAGCACTTTTATTTTAGTAAGTTTAGTTTTACTTCATTTCAACAAGTTTAGTTTCATTCCATTCCAACAAGTGTGGTTTTATTTTATTTTAGAAATGTTGGTTTTAATTCCATCCCTTAAAATAATTTTATTCATTTGTAGCTACACTCAATTCAAGTACCTATAACTCTAGTTGTATATAATTTTTCATGACATCATCACAATATTATATTCATTGGCTTGATAGATGGCATAATTTTTTCCATTACTAGGCAAAGCATTTTTTTGAATATCCTTAGTAGTAAAAATAAAATTTGCTTCTCTATTTTCTTCAATATATTTTACCTAGATATAAATCATATGTGGAGATGGCTTAGTTTATAAGTTAGCACAATCAAAATTCTTTCAAGTGACACAAGACCTCTAGGTAAGGTGTTAGTTTTAAGTTGAATAAATTCATTACCAAAAAATGTTTCTCTGCCATTTTCCTTCTAAATCATGGGCTCCCAATAAAAAATCTAGTTGTCAAAATCATTTATATTTTTTATGAACCTATATATCTATTAATTATCATTAAATACCTGACAACTACATATGTTATTAGTTATGCTAGGATTTGTGAGGATATCTAGACTATATTTAATGAGTTGATGTCCAAAGAGTATCAACCTTTGAAGCTATTCTAGCAAGGGGGTTTTGTAATAATTTATGATCTTTCCAACCACTAGATGCTAAAAGAATCAAATAGCTCTACATTGTCCCATATAGGATTCTTGTACATTTTTAATATTTAATCGTTTGTTGCATACAATCCTCTAACTTGAGATAAAATTGGTTCTAAATCTCAATGCACATTCAAACATTTAATACTATGCTTGACCATAATTTTAAAACTAAGGGGTAAGGCTTCATATTCTACAATATTGTTAGTGTACATAAAATCCATCTTAAAAGAAAATTTAGGAATCATTCCATCTAGAGACACAAGAAAAACCATCACCATTGAATTATTTAGAGCATGCATAATTAAAGTACACATTCCATACCATATTATTTTTAGAATAGGAGGGAAGAGGATGAACATTAGGATCAACATGGCTGCCAATTTTGTAATCAAAATATCTAATAATATTTCCAAGTTCACATTCAATGTATTGTACCTTATTTTTAGCTTTCTTAGGATCCTTCATAATGTGTGTCATTTTATTCTTCATAAGCAACTTGAATTATTTACCATAAAATGGGATAGTAGTAGAAGACTTATCTATTGGAAATATGTGTTGTCATTGATGTCAACTCAATATTGGTTGTCATTGATGTCAAGTGTGTATGCTAAAGTTTGTATAATACTGCAAAGTTTGTTGATTTGCAAAGTTATCTGTTGATACAATCAACAATGCAATATAGGATGGATAGTGATTAGTTTGGTGTCTATGCGTGATGTGGAGGTGGGTACACTTGTTCCAATATGTTTCATGCATGCCTACTTTGATATCATTCCCATTTGGCGTACCATACATGGAGATAAGGTTCAAAAGTTTCGTTGAGGCATTCACATTGTATACTCTAAGATAGAGTCATGGTATTTTGGTTTGCATCTCTCTGCAGAGAAATATTTTGTCTTGAAATTTAGAAGATAAGTTGGTCAAGATGTGAAGGTGTTATATCCTAGAATTCAAGTCATTACACCTTGTACAATGAAAGTTATAAGTGATAGAGTTTTGGTCTATGCTCTAGCAAAGTAAAGTGTTTATAAAGGCTTAATGGAATGCTTCGTATTCCTTCAGAGTGATATATATGGTTGTGTAGACTTGGGAATATGTTTAGAGAAGTATATGGGTTCATACTTGTAAGTCTCAAGTGTTTTTGGTGTACAAAAATACAATATCTTAAGTATTGGAGTGTTGTAGTCTATTCAAATGCTCTATTTTCACCAGTCCAATATGTTTTTCTTGTGCTAGTACTAAATGATCAGATACTTCAAAATATGGTTAAAGAGGTATCATGAATAGACTACAATGCTCACATATCGGTTTGCATGATGTTTTTGGTTTCTCCTCAGTGATGAAAAGTTGAAGAGTTGGAAATTTTGGTGGTGTTGTCATTTTTTGAGTTGATAGTCTTGTTTCCTTCATCTATGGTTGGTCTTGAATAATTAGTTTTTCTTTAGGGGATATGTTGAGATGCTATTTGGTCTTGTTATGTTTTGTGTTGATCTGAAACTCATTCTCTCTTCATAATGTATATGTTTGGAGCCGACCTATGTTGTATTATATGTTTCATCTAAATTTCATCTTGGAGTCGACCTAATTAGAGTTTTGAGTTGTTGTTGAGGATATTTACAGAAGAAAAAAATCATTTATGAATGTAACCAAGTACAGTGAATTGGAATTGAGTAGTATGTTGAAAATGAAGTGTGTGAAGTCAATATGATGGAGTGATTGTGTGAATAAGGGATTGCAACATCAACATATGTTGGATGTGTGATGCCCATAATTTACACTAGGGATAAAATGCTACTAACAATTTTTTTTGTTTTTAAAGTAAAAGATACCAAACACTTACTACAAGCTTTAAAATGGTTCTCATGTTAAATAACTACATGAATTGGATAACATCGCTCATGTAATGTCATCAATGACACATCACTTGCGTGCAGGGAGTGGAAGAGTACAAGGACGGGTAAGTGAGGAATCCATCGTGTGCACTCTTGATAGATGAATGAACAATTCTATTATCTAGGTTATATAGTTTTTTCACATTTTCCATTCAAGGGTATCAATACTAGGGGTAAAATTTGTGTGAATTCTCACACTAGTGGCCACCAAAAGGGGTCATGTTATGATAGATTTGCTTTAGTAAAAGTAGTTGTCAACATTCCTAATGTAACTATATTATATTCCGTCCTTAATAGTAGTGAGAACTAATAATCCCACTAGATAACATGGGTATTATCGTTATTAACACCTAACTTATATATTTTCTCTTTTCTTTTGCATAATAAGATTAATCTTGTTTGTTAATATTAACATTGACATCAACATTGTCATTAACTCCTAACATTTATTAAAATAATGCTCTTCTTAAAATTTATATATTAATATCCCAAAATATAATATCTCTCAACTACATATCACACATTTATTTATTTAATTATCAATTACCCTTTTACTTATTTTATTTTCCATTTCACAATAATTATGTAAATCTTCAGTACTATGAATGTTTATTCATTTATAAATATATTTAATTTATTTACTAATAAGAGAATCAAAAGAATTTAAAAATAAACAAATAATTAAAGAAACCTCCCTCCTTTTTAGAAAGGAGTACTATTAATGCTCATTATTACTTTTTGATTTCTTTTAAATTTTAAATTCATATAGGTACTTAGCCTCCCCACTTAAGCCCATAAGCCACGTAATGCCCTCCTTTTACTTTTCTTTCTAATATATATATATATTTATTTTAGATTTAGAGGAATGTTCTTCTCCCTATTTTTAAAAAAAGTCATGCATTCCTAAATTTAAGGATCTTTTACCTTAAAGGATGACTTTACAATTTAACAATGGCACGAATTAAACTACCATTATTTCCTCTCTTCCACGTAGAGGACCGCATCACTAAGATATTAAAATTAGAATCATACCCAAAAATTAAACTACCATTATTTCCTCTCTTCCACGTAGAGGACCGCATCACTAAGATATTAAAATTAGAACCATACCCAAACTTTCAATGACGTGGGATTTTAGCCTAGTACGAACTCACAACAAGATATCTCTTCATCAGGTTTAATAAATTTTGATATCCAATTTGAAAAGAATCTTAGACACCAAACTCAATTTCTAACTTGATGACTACTATATTTTTAACTTGAATTTCTTCTCTCGTCTGCCCTAATTTTATCGCCCTAAAGATATCTTCATTTCCTCATGCTAGGAAAGGCGGCCATGATATATATTTTTTTTGTTTATAGGAAGGAAGGGTAAAGCATGTGCGATGTTTTTTCTTCAAGTATTCATTTGAGATATTGTATTCACTATTTACCCTTTTGTTTTGTTATTTTCTTGACTTATCATTTCAGAGATGTTCTTAGTAATAATTACAATTTTGATTTTATTTATTTATTTCAGTATTATTATTATTATGCAAATTCATACTTTATACATATTAGTAGGTTGGGTGGCACTGATATCTCTGTAATAAAAGAAGGATTACAGTCAAAGCATATCAGTTTATACCCAACTACTTTTTTAATTTAAGTATTAAGTAGTATTACATATTATAACTGCTACTTTATTTACACACAAATAATTTAATTTATTTTTTTCCTGAGAAATTTTATAATGAATTATTTATTTCGATAACATCCCAGATTTGAGTATTTATTTAGCAGTATTACAGATCTTTGAGTTTATTTAAACAGGATATCCAAGCAATATTTTGAAGTATCATATACCTGTGTATCCCCTTTTATTTTTTTTGTTAACATACCTGAAATTTTTGTTATTATGAATTTATAATTCTATTGTTTGTTTACAAACACATGAATTTATATATTTATTATTTTGCTTCACTCTATGGCATACTCTTTCCTGTTGTATTTCTCATGTATAAGAGGCCACTTAAATAAAAATTTGTTTGTAAATAAAATTTTGTTTGACTAGGTTTTTTTTTGTAGTACAACCAAGTAGATTTACATTTGTCTTTATACAATGAATACATACATTTACTACAATCATGCATTTAAAACTCTCTTAATACCCTTAATATATGTTAAGGAAAAATCTTTTACTACAAATTTAAATCTTATGAAAACTAGCATAGTTAATGTATTCCTATCCATTTGTTTTTTCATAATAAGGATATCTACTCTTTCAAAATAGAGAGGTACCAACCAATTTTCATCTTTCATGGTGACTTAAATTAATATCTTTCTCTTAAGAAATATAATTTAAAGATACATAAATATCAGTTAAAACCTCTCTTTTCCACCACACTTATTTCAATGCAAGTTTTCATGCAAGATACAAAAGCTTTCAATACTACATCTAACACATTTAGAGACAACTTGCTAATAAAATAACCCTTACTTTTTTCTTCCATTCTTTCATTTTACGACAAAATACTTAGTAGCCATTCAATACTACAAACGATACTTAAGGATAACATGCATAGCACACAAAGAAATAAGGCTTTCTCTATTGCAAATAATATTGAGGAAGTAATAACCCATAGATAAAATAAACCTTCCTCTTTATGTTATTCCATTTTACAACAATACACTAGTTATCGTTATTACAACAATATTTAAAAACTCAAAAAATGAAACACAAAAGAATGAGGCTTGTTCACCACCCTACTTTAATGCCATCATGAAGCCTCATGGGCTCTAGCTATACCCCTGAGCAAGAAACAAATGACTACCAATGATCAAATGACCTAGAAAGACTTAAAAAAATAGCTTATCTACAATTTTTTATCTATCCATTCACCAAACAAACTCTAAATTCACATTCACAAAAAACTTGGACTTTTCCCCACTTGTTTTGAAAGCCATAACAAAATAACACAACAAAAAATTTCCATCCATTCACCAAAAAAACTCTAAATTCACATACACAAAAAACTTGGACTTTTCCTCACTTGTTTTGAAAGCCATAATAAAATTACACAACAAATTTTCATCCATTCACCAAAGAAACTCTAAATTCACATACACAAAAAACTTGAACTTTTCCCCAATTTTTTTGAAAGCCATAACAAAATAATACAACAAAAAATTTCCATCCATTCACCAAACAAACTCTAAATTCACATATGCAAAAAACTTGGACTTTTCCCCACTTGTTTTGAAAGCCATAACAAAATAACATAGCAACAAATTTCCTATTCAACAATTTTGTTAGCAATAAGGAAAATAACTTAGCTCCAAAATCTTGCCCCTTGAACATCTTCCCATGTGAGAGCTCTTTGCTTCTCTTTCAACTTTTCTCTTCTTTCTTTTCCAAACTCTAATTTTCCAAAAAGGATTCTCCAAAAGGAGAAGTGGGTAACACCCTTTCTCTCTTCACAAAGAAGATATAAAAGAAATGTTGAATATCTAGAATACTGATTGGGGGAAGCAGGGCGGTGGGGGGCAGGGTAAATCAGTATTCCATAGAACCATTCAAATAAAATCCATCTAAACACTATTACAATTCTGACTGAATTAACAAGAGAGAACATAGAAACAAATAAATGCAACAACATACATTAACACCAGGATTTTTATGTGGAAAAACCAAAAAGGGAAAAACTACGGTGAGGGTTAACCCATAATATATTATATACAGATAAAAGATGTTACAAGGCTCACTGCTAGGACTCACTATCCTTAAAAGGCTCACAACCTGAATACAAAAGATGGCTAACTGCTAAGATATAATGATTATGGCTCACTACCAAAAGTATGAACTGATAAAATGCACCTTCAGTGTGCAGGGTTTAGTTCCAATGAAGCTCTAAATAAGAAGCACTGCCTCTCACAACACTCACTCAACAATTTTGTTCTGATCCTCAACTGATAAAGCATTTAGACTCGCATCTTCACTTATCCCTTGATCCTCTTCGCACTTCACCATACTTCTCTTCCTTCTCCTTCCATATTCACTCCTTACACTTCTTCACCATACACCACACACCCTTTCTCTCTCGTACACACTTTCTCTCTTCAAAGAATCTTATATATATACACATATATCTCATTCATCAATTATGTCAGCCTAATTAGATGAAAGCAAAATAATCAAAACACTTTTTTCAACACCATATATTATTTAAAACATTTTTATCCATGTAGTACATTATATCAAGTCGGCTAACGTCCATGAAGTATAACTAGTCTCCTTAGTATATTGCATACGTTAGGTTGGCTAAGACTAGAACTTAATCCACAAAAACTCCAAACCAACATACAATCCTCAAAGAAAACACCTTCTGGATATGAGATTACATCAATTTCTCATCATACTACCATTAGAACCCCAACATTAGAATGTTCTCTTTAAGTAAATGTGGAGTCTCCCACATTGATATGTTGGGCAAAGAACAATAGTAAAATATAGAGCTAAACTCTGTCAGTGATAACTTTTTTCTCACAACCCAAAACTTCTCAGATCCAAGATATAGTTGTCTAAATGAGACATGATAACATGGTTAAGAAATTAGAGTCATATATTTTCTTGCAGTGAATTCTAGACTCAAAAGCTAATGCATAGGTTCATCACAAAAGAACACTACTAATAGAGAACAACTTCTGGTAAACTAAGTAAACTTCCTATACAGTTGTCACCATGTTGACATTTATGACAACATAGGAACAACCAACACAAACCATTTACACTTCATGCTCATGTTGCAAGGCTCCATAATTCCAACAAGAAATTCAACTTGAATCTTTTTGAATGAGGGAGTGACACTTATCACTCTCTCATTCAATCTTCAAGCACAATCTCCCACAAGTGAGCTCACACATGTGAGAAAATTTGAGATGGGAAGAAGAGTGTACTCCTCTCCACCTCAAAATTCTCCATCTTCATTAAGAGGGGGATGGAGTACTTGGTCACTCTCGCTCTCATAACACATCTCGAAATTGGGTTTGAAAACTAAAACATTTTTTTTCCCCAAATCTCCCAAATTCGTCATTTTTCAAAAAAGGCAATAAATGAGGGTCATATCTTGGATATGGTCCAAGATATGGCCATAATTAAGGCCCCAACCCCTATGTGCCTATCCTAGGACCTTAAAAAACATGTGACCACTTTAAAAAATAGACTTTTTAATCCCATTTAAAACTACAATAAAGAATGCATTCCAATTTCAACTCCAATTAAAGGTTTACAAACCCATAATTTCTTATTCACTCTTAACTACCCTCATAAAATATCTCAACACATAACCCCAACCTTAAGCCCTAAAAAATAAACACTCCAATATTAAATACTAACACCTCTTTCCTTTTTGGTTACAAGGGCTCACACCATTTGATTTTACAAAAAAAATGTATTTACTTAGGTCTATATGGTCCTCCCTTTATACTTGACATAATTTGTATACCTGCACATTAGCTCACACCATTTCTATCCAACCAAAAACCCATCTTAAATCAGTTAAATACTACAATTAGAAAGAATCATTCATCTATCCACTTTACTTACTTCTATCTAATTTATTCATAATTGTTGATTATAACTCAATTAAATATAGAATGTATTTTACTCACCTCTACCACATGCTTGTGGTCTTACCATACTTGATCGATGTTTCATCCATACATACTAGGTTGTAGTCAACAAACCTTTGTGTTCCATCCTACGCGAGCTATAAATCTTTTGGTCACACTCACTATCAATATGCACCTTGGGAGACATAAAACTCATTAGTATTTGTCAAGTAAGATCTAACTCCAATATCCCTCCTAGCTTTGTATTAAATCAACTATTTCATTGCAATGTGATTTTTAAATCATAATCATCCCCACCATAACACATTAACCCTAGTTAGACTAGATGTTCATTTTTCAATTTACATATCGCTCAATAAATCATCATAATTATATAAGATAAAAATTTAAGAAGCTAGAGATTCAAAGTATAATCATTTAACCTACGTAACAATCCTTATAGAACACAATATATGATACAAGGGTTAATTATTCCCTTCTTGAAACAATTCAAAATCCAACAATTTCATTTGTTATATAAACATGTTCTCGTTTTGAGGTATTAGAGAGTGTAAATAGGTTTGTTAATATAATACATTAAAATTAATACACTTCATTCAACATCTCCAATGTGATTCACTAGTAATCAAAAGAATACACATATTACATTAGGGTTGTATCAATTGCACAAAGTGGGGCCTTACAAGATGCTTCTTCATAATATTTTATGTTCATGTTTTATATTATAATTTTCATATAGTCTCCTTTGAGATAGTGAGTCACAGAAGGTCCTTGTATCTTGCCCTAAGGTTGTGCGCCTTAGTCTGCAAGTCCTTAGGTAGTGAGCCTTAAACAACATCATAATTTTTGTAAGTAGTGAGCTTCATATATTGTGAGTTAATTACACTATTGTTTTTCCCTCATTGGATTTTCCACATAAAAAATCTTGGTGTCCTTGTGTGGTGCATGCTTTCATTTCTACTCTTATTTTAGTTAATGTTTTTTTATGTTTAATCTACAAATGGAGATGTCTAAGTTTTAGCATATGTTGATTCACCCCCCCCTCTCAACACTTTAGTGTGTTCAATAATTGGTATCAAAGCTAAGTTCCTTTGAGAAGCCTAATAGCTGAGGTAGATCCTACACTTGAACACATGGGGTGTCTAACAAAGATCAATGATATGTTTATTCTAAAACCATATCTAGAATCAATGAAACCTAATGGTTAGAACATCAATTTAGATGATTATGAGGTAGAATTTGAAGGAGAACTTCGGCCAACTCTTGAAGATTTGGATGAAGCAAGAACACTAAATATGAAATCTGAGGTCATGCTTGAAAAATAAAAGGAGATAATTGTCAAATCGAAGGCACAAGCTAAAGAATCAAAAGGAGAAATTGGAAAACTAAAAGCTCAAATACAAGGAGGAAATGAATGTGAAATTAAACTCAAGGAGGTAGAAGTTGTGATCTCTAATTTGAAAATTAAGGTTGAAGAAGGGAAGAAGATTGAATATTATTTGAATACCAAGCTCAATGATAAAACTGTTGAATGCTCAAATATTGAGTAAGAGATTGTCTCTCTGAGAAAAGAACTTGAAAAATAAAAAGAAAAAATGACAAGGGTCTAAAACTAAGAGGAGGTTCTAAAATTCTTGATGAGTTGATTAACTCTCAAAATCCATCAAAAGAGAAATTTGGTCTTGGTTTTCAATAAGGGAAAATTCCTACAACCAAAGCATCTACACACTTATATGAGAACTTCAAAGTATAAGGAAAGTCTAAAAAGAAGGAGGATAAATCCTGTACTAAAGATTATAAAAAGAATTCCTTCAGAGATGCAAATATAGATCAAGATAACAAGAAAGAAGGTGGATTCATTCTTGTCTAAAATAAGAACTTCGGGAAGCTTGCTCATAAAAAAATTGTTCCTACTAGGTTCAATGGTAATTGCTATGATTGTATTAAGATTGACCATAAGGCTATTGAATGTAGAAGCAAGATGTGTCAAAATTTATTTAGGCCTCCAAGGTACAATGCTATGAATTTTCAATCTTTTCCTAGTCAGTGCTATGCTTGTAATAAATTTGGTCATAAGGCTAATGAATGTAGAAGTAAAGTTTCAAGGAATAGTAATGCTATAAATTATCAATCCTTCTATGGTTACTACTACACATGCAAAAAATTTGGTCATAGGGTTGTTGATTGTAGATCTAATGTGAGAAGAATTAATTATGCTTTGAAAACCAATATCAAGTCTGCTATAATTGTAATAAAATTGAACACATTGCAAGGTTATTCAAGGGAAAGAATGTAAGACCTTATTCTCCTCAAAAGAAGATTAAATCTAATAAGAAAAAGAAGATAACGAAAAAGATATGGCAGAAAAAGGAAGAAAGTGAAGTAGAGAATGAATTTGTACCTCAGTTCAGTTCAGATGGCTCCTCTGGTAATTGAAAAGGAAGTATTGGCTCAAGGGGAGTTGTAATTTAAAAAAAATTCAAACCCCTGTAAAGCATAAGATGCTAAAGTTTTTAGCATAATTGTTAATGGTGATATGAATTTGGTTTCTCAAGGATCCAGAGCTAATACACTCTCTACATAATTTTTTTGAATGATCATAGATCCCTATGATACTTGATGCAATGCTAGAGGAAGAAAATCACAAACTCAATTTAATTTAAGCAAAACTCAAACATATCTCTCATGTCCTTACAACTAGGACTCACTATTCCTTCACAAACCCTTGAATCAAAACCCTCAAACTGAGAATATGGCACAAACTGACTTGGAGACTTCTCAAAACATTTTAAACAACATCAATATCACTAGCCCATACCTTTCTATCAACATAAACAATTCCCACATATGAACTAAATCCAAGTGAATTGTTCAAAACAACAACTAGGCCCTTTAGGCCACATCCACAAAACAAATGCCAATATCCCAAGCTAAACCTCCTTATTGAAGCCTCAAACAAGTATAACATAACCTTCACAATCATAACTTACTATCCCCATTAATTTTCCAAGACATTTTAGCATTCACCAATTCAAAGCCACCAATTTCAATCTCCAAAGTTGATTGTAATAACCTTGTATTGTCAGGACAACATTCAAAATACACTCAAACCCTTATAGTTCATCATATCCACTTCAAAAAAGAGTCTCAACATAATTTAACAACATCTACAAGCAATATCAACCAATTTATATACCCATTTCACAAACAAAAACCACAAAACTTCACTATATTCTGTCAAGTTCCTTATTTTCCCCACAAAACACAGCCTATGGCATCATGTTTTTTAAATCTAACCATCACCACTCGGTCTGAAAATTTTAGAAATGAAAGATTACACAGAAAAATACCTTACAAAATTTCAAGAGATTCCATCAATTAGAATAAGAGAAATGCAATTTTCTTTTAATTTTGTTTACCCTAGCAAGGGTTTTGAACCATCTTCAATAAATAATCCATAACTTACTCAAATTTGCATGAAATTGAGTGAGACAAAAAGGAGAATGTTGTAGACTCATATATTAATCATTCCAAATGACTTCCTTATGAAAATATGGTTGTACGAGGCTGTACAGGAGGCTAAAACTCAGAATTTTTTTTTCAAAATATAGAAATTTGAATATAAAAAAAGAGGCTCCATTAATGTTTCTTCATTATTTACACCCCTCTCTCTCTTCCAATGATGGATTAAGGATATTTATGCCTTTTCACACTTGTCCCTATGTATTCCAACTGATTCTTTTAACTACCCAACCAACTTGACCTTCCATCTTCCTTATCTTGCAATTTTCCAATTTTGTACTTTTGCCTTAACAACAAGATTTTGCTTTTCTTTGCATTTTTGAATCCTCTAATGCATCTAGACCACTAAATGGACTAATTACATGATGAAATGGCATACCAAGTCCTTGTTTTAATGAAAAAACTCCTAAAACCCATTGTAGACCTCTTTTTACAACATTTTACAATGTTTGCAAATTAGATACATTAACCTTACAACCTACCTAAACACCCTTCAAATGACTCAAACACATTAAAATGGTCTTGAAAGACCTTATTAAATGAACCCCTAGCACTCTTTAAACACTTATTACATTTTTCCCTCATGGAGGCATATAGTCCATCAGGTTCTCCTGCACCATAAGATGCTAAAGTCTTCAACATAATGATTAATGGTGATATGAATTTGGTTTCTCAAGGATCCAGAGCTAATACACTCTCTACAAATTTTTTTTGAGTGATCATGGATCCTTGTGATATCTCAGACAATAAAAATTTGCTTGTGTTAAGAACCAAGAAATGCATTTAATGTAGAGTAACTAGGGTTGGTGGGAAGCATATTTACTCCCTAATTGATCAAAATTGATTTAATTTGAAAGATATCAAGTGTATGCAAGTGCTAAGGAAGAGAAGAAGGTTTTTAGCATGTTGCATGCAAACCCTAGCAATAATATTCACATATATTTCTCTGGTTTATTTATAAAACCCTAGAATTTAGAAGGTGTTATCATGGCTACACCAATTATCATTGATTTTATTGAGAAGCCAAGGCCTAAATTCAAGAAACATCCATATATCCACTGTGATCATCAAGGATGGAGAATTCTCTTGCGTTCCTATCAATGTATTGTATTAAGAAGATATCCACATCTACATTCACTGACAACTAAATGAGTATAACCATTTATAGCGGGAAGAGTTCAAATACAATCATATCTTAGGTGATGATTTTTAGCTCAAGCTAGAGAATGGAAATGTGGAAGCAAAAGGTTTATATGTGTGGAAGGGTTTCACCAACTTTTTCTTCGAAGATGAATGGGTCAAAATTGCCTTGAGCCAGATTCATGAATATATATTTGGGCTTGATCAACCTCACCTAATGGCAAAGGAAGCTATAAGGGTTGTGACTAGATTATGCTCCACTGAACCTATGCCAACACTAAAGGTCATGAAGAATGAAGAAATTATGAAGCTTATTAGAGCTAAATTCGATAAAAGAACCCTAACTGTGGATGACATCTCTAATTTAGGGGTTTGATATGCCATGATGGGAATTACATATAAGGTTTACTATACAAAAAGGGAAGGATCTACTACCGCCATTTCCATCTGCACTACTCATTAGATGGTGAAGGAAGGAAAGGATTATGATCTTGTGAGCTCTTGCATCACTAGTTGTTGGAGAATCTATAGAGAACCAAGGATTCATGCTACAATTTTTGGTATGGCACTTTGATAATTTTTCTTATATTATATTTAATGAAGGGATTTCTTGGTGTGAAGAATGTGGTATGGAGAAGGGATATTCTTTTTGCACAAAAGATTAGGGATCACATGCATAGATTTTTGGATACCAAACATTGTGACACAATGTTCTGGGGTTTCTTCAGAACATTTCAAAATGAAATGTGGATGAGGGATAGGATACCATCATAAGTTGTGGAGAGATATAAGAATGAAATAAATTTTATGGTGGATAAAGACAATTGTTATTTGGAGGTAGTTGAACCAAGAAATTCATGGATATCAAAATTTCCCTATGAGGTCTCCAAATCTAACTGGGTTGCATATGTTGATATTTTGAGCTTAGCAAACCTAGGGACCCCTCTATTAAAAGGTTTGACACATATGATGAAATAACCAATAGGAATCTCAAGAAGAAGGTAGAAGAAAAGGTGGAAAAGATATCAAATGTTGGAAAGAAGGTAGAAGAAAAGGTGGAGAAGATGTCAAATAATGGAAAGATGACCCCTAAGGGTCTCACAAAAGGATCACAAGCTCTTAGAAGGACAAGTATATCTTCCTCTATCTCTGCTACAGATTCTAGATCAGCTGAAACACCTTATAGTAGAAGAAGGGTTGCTACTATAGCACCGATGAAAAATAAGTCTACTAAAAGGAAGAAGCCTAGAGGAAAGATTAATCTTGTGAATGTGGATGACGATGAAGAGGATGAAGAAGAAGTACACTATTTTGTTTTGAGAAGGTTAAAAATAACAAGACAAGGAGAAGAACAAGTCCCCTTGTAGAAGAAGAAAGGAAAGGATATTTCTAAGGAGAAGACTAAGAAGAATCCTTTGGTAAAACATGACCGTCTGGATTTTGGTGCAATCTATAATGGAATTGTTAAATATGGTTTATTAGATGATACAATGGAGTTGCATCTAGATGTCTCTCTAGAAGACAAGAAGACAATTGAAAAGGAATTCATCGAATTCATGTTGAAGTAGAGCATTCCCTTCAATGACATTGTTGACAAAGCTCTAGATAGCCTTGCTAAGGCTCTAACACAAAGAAGAGAAGATGCCATCAAGGCTAATGAAGAGCTAAAATTGCAAGCAATTGGAAAAGCTAGGATTTTTGTTTCCCAGGAAGAAAAATAGATGATTGTCTTAAGATAAGCCAATGAGCTCTAGAATAAAAGAAGAATAGATCTGCTAATTAGCATGGATGAATATGTCAAGAGAAAAATTCAAAGTGAAACTAAAGAAGCTACACAAAAAATCATTAATGAACTACAAAGTGAAGTTGATGTTGATTCACAAATGCATGATAATAATGTTGAAATAAATACTCAAGTGCCTCTGAATGAACAAGAAAATGAAAATATTCCAAACATATATGATTAGCAAGAAGTACAAGGGACCTATGAATTTCAAGAAGGAGAAGGTGTCTTCTATGTGCATAAAACACATGAAGTCTCGGATATGAAGATACAAAAAAAGGAAGAGAAAGATGATAAGTTGAATGGGGAGACTACTCCTTTGAAGAATTTTGGTGCATGAGGTTTTGAAAATCATGGTGAAGTGGGTGTCCCTCCTTTGAGGAACACTAGTTCTAGTGAAGAACATAACATTCCTCCTCTGGAGATTTCGAGAAATGATAAGTAGAAGATAGAGGATATTCTTGAGATAGTTTAGGATGTAAAAGAGAAGGCAACTAAGAAGCAAGATGCTTTTATAGGTCAAGGTTTTTCATCATAAAAATATGATGAAGGGGACTCCCCTTATAAATCTGAAAAGTCATAACACAACTCAAATTTGCACAACATATGGATGAAAGAAAAATAATATATTTTATTGTAGCAAATATAAATTGGGATTACAATATGTAGAAGCTCACAAGCTTCCCTTTTACAACATGGGATTCCTGATTACATAAATTGACAATATGGAATCAAAATATCCTCACATAAATCCACAAATTTGGATTTACAAATCCTCTGTCCAATCTAGGAGCATCTGATTATGCTAAACTCCAACTCTCCAAAATCCCACCTCTCAAATGAAAAAGGCCTCAATATATAAAATTTTGTGAATGATAAAACCACTTTGGTTTCCCAAAACAACATGTAATTAACACCAAAAATCACATTCTAATTTGAGGAAAAATCATAAAATCATAAAATATTCTAAATGCTCACATAGCCTTCACATGGGCACCTAAACTTCAACCAATCAAATTTAGTCAAACAATATTTTTCCTTAATCTCTGATGGATTTGATGACTCCATGCAAAAACATGCACCAACATGAAAGCTTAGGTTCCCAACATGCAAGAGCATGCAAATCATAAAAATCATCATGCAAGAACATGCATGGTAAAGTGCTCCCCACCTTGAAAAGGACTCCTAGGCTAGAATAATCCTCCAAGATGATTTTGTAACTCTTACTAAAGTTAATTTTCCTCCAAAATTATAATTAAAATCATCATAGGGGAAAATTACATATTTAGAAATAAAACAATTATTTTCCCACACACTAGCCCATATTATCCCTTATTGAAAATTAAATAAAGAAAATATAATATTTTTGGTGATGTTGATTGCTAGTACCCCTAGATACTCCTACATTAGACACCCGGGGGTAAGAAAATTTTTGTGAATATTGATTCACAAAATGGAGTTGAGTGGTAGTACCACCCTTTCAGATTGCAAGCAATCCTCAACAAAATCCATCACTGAATTAGATAGAAGAAATCTCTTCCTCCTCCTCTTCCAACACTTAGTCAGGACACTTGTCATCCTCCTCCACCAAGTGTGCACTCTATTCATCCTTCTTCTCATGGATTTACATCCACCATAGACCTTCCTCCTCCAAATAATCTCTCTACACCTCTCCTCTTTTGTGGGTTTTGAACCACCACAAATCGACCACCTCCACCAAGTTTTTCCTGCAACATTCTCTACGATTGCTACATGCAAATATGTACTATCCATACACCAATTTGTAACTACATCCTCTATGTTCATCTTTACAAATAAAGGTAAACTTAACTCAAATTTTTCTACATTTACCTCATTTTCTTTTGCTTCCCCAACACTATTTTTCTTCGTCCTTTGCTACAATGACAATATTTTCCATCCATTCTTCTTTTTTCAAAAAATCATCTTCATCTTTTCCATCCACTACAAAATCCTTGCACTCCATCACTACAACTTCAAGTTCCACAACTTCATCTTCATTGTTCTCATTTTTGGCACCCTCTTCTACATTCTTCTCTTTGCTTCTCACTTCTTCACTTCCTCAATCACTACTACAACATCTTCATCTTCAATTGCTACACCTTCTTTATTCCTCTCAACCTCTGCTACACTTTTCTCTTCCTTCTCACTCTCTTTCTCTATGCCTTCCTCAAAGCATACTTATGCAATATTTTATCCTTCCTCTTCACATGCATACACAACTATGAAAAAATTATTTCCTTTCTTCTTTGGAATTTTCATGGCCTCACAAAGCCTCAACACAAATCTTCAAATCCTCAAGTTCTTCACATGTAAACTACCTCACGTTCAGTGATCTATTTACACACAAATCACACACACACCACCACAGGTCCTAGTGCAAACTACTTCCAATCGGTGCTTCTACCTACACACTCAAATATGAAATGGGATTATAATATGCAGAAGCTCACAATCTTCCCTTTTACAACATGGGCTTCTTCATTACATAAATCAGCAATATGGAATCACAATCTCCTCACATAAATCTACAAATTCTCTATCCAATCTGGCAGCATCCTGCTATGCTAAAATCCAACTCTCCAAACTCCCACCTCTCAAATGAAAAAGGTCTCAATATATAAAAGTTTGTGAATGAGAAAAACACTTTGGCTTCCCAAAACAACATAAAATTACCACCTTGGAAAAATCATGTTCCAATTTGAGAAAAAATCATAAAATAATAAAATATTCTAAATGCTTATATAGCCTTCACATGGGCACCTAAACTTCAAACAATAAAATTTGGTCAAACTAGATTTTTCCTTAATCTCTAATGGCTCCGATGACTCCGTGAAAAAACATGCACCAACATGCAAGCTTGGGTGCCCAACATGCAAGAGCATGCAAATCATAAAAATCAACATGTAAGAACATGCATGGTAAAGTGGTCCCTACCTTGAAAGGAACACCCAAGTTGGAATATTCCTTCAAGATGCTTTTGTAACTCCTACTAAAGTTAATTTTACTCCAAAATTATAATTAAAATCATCATAGGGAAAATTACTTATTTGGAAATTAAAAAATATATTTTCCCACACACTAGCCCATATTATCCCTTACTAAAAATTAAATAAAGCAAAAATAATATTTTTGGTGATGCTGATTGCTAGTACCCCTAGATGCTTTTGCATTAGAATCCTTTAAGGACCTATTGAATTTGAAGATGTAGTTTCAACCCGTGGTGATACCCCAATTTCTGCAAATTCCTACTCATGAAGGACAAGTTGACTTGTCAAAAATTTCTCCCCTTCATAAGTTACAACTTGGAGATATTATGCATGCTTCTACAAGGAAGGAGATTCTACAAGAACATGTGAAGAAGAGTGGACTAATAAATGATGCTATAAAAATAATTCAAGAGGGTTTACCTAAGGTAACCATAGATGCTTCCTTGCCTCTCGAATAGAAATTGTATATTTTGATTGATTATTTTAAGGATCATTCTTCGCACATTAAGTAGATGGTAGAGCAAGAGGCCCTGAGAAAATAAAACACAAAAGAATGGTTGATGTATCTAACTAGTGTGCCAATGCACACAAAAAATTACAAGAGAATATGAAGATGCTTGAGGATTGTGTGGATGAAGTTATTGCCCTTTATCAATTTTGTTTGAAATGGCCAAGATCCACCAAGAACATCAAAGGTAAGATTGACTCCATTGAGTCATAGATTACTCAATTGGTCGAGACATGTGATTTTTCAAAGGATAAGGATGGATCAATAAGAGGTCAAATAGAAAATATTCATGTGAAGTTAACATTGCTTCAAGACCAGAGACTAGACAAAGAAATAGTTTTGTCAACTAAGGGAAGCAATCAACTTGAGACTTGATTCATTATTTGGGTTGCTTGTTGAAGTAGAAAATATTAATTAGAAGTGGAAGGATTCAAGTAGTATGGAGGGGGTTGAGGATTTATGCATTCAATTTGAATGTCAGAACAACATTCTTTCCTTAGGAAAAAGAAAATTGGGTTGCAACTTCGGCACACCTAAAGGTAATCTATAAAAACATTCTACCTTCTAAAGAAGTTACAAAGGTGTAGATAAGACAATTTTTTCTTTGTATAGTTTTGTGGAGGATTATAGTATCTTTTTGAGTTTTTGTTGAAAACATTTTTCACATAGCAACTATTTTTGGGCATCTCCATATCAAGGGGAGAGTTTTATAAGAAATAATACATCAAGGGGGAGTTCATACATTTTGTTGAGTTGTTCTAAGGAGAAGGTTTTATGACCTTTTCCCTTAATGCCAAAGGGGGAGAGAAGACTTGTAGATAAAAGAGTTTTGCAATCAATGAAAAAGGGGGAGATTGTTGGAAATATGTGTTTTCATTGATGTCAACTCAAGATTGGTTTTCATTGATGTCAAGTGTGTGTGTTGAAGTTTGTATAATACTATAGAGTTAGTTGATGTGTAGAGATATCTATTGATACAATCAACAATGCAATATATGATGGACAGTGATCAGTCTAATGTTTATGTGTGATGCAGAGGTGGGTACACTTGTTCCAATATGTTTCTTGCATACTTAATTTGATATCATTCATGTTTGGTGTACTACACATGGAGATAAGGTTCAGAAGTTTTGTTGAGAAATTCATAGTGTATACTCTAAGATAGAGTCATGGTATTTTTGTCCACATCTCTCCACAGAGAAAGATTTTGTATTGTAGTTTAGAAGATAATTTGGTCAAGATGTGAAGGTGTTGTATCCTATAATTTGTCATTACACCTTGTAAAATGAAAGTTATAAGTGAAAAAGTTGTGGTCTATGCTCTGGCAGAGTAAAGTGTTGATGAAGGCTCAATGGAATACTCTGCATTCCTCTGGAGTGATAGATATGGTTGTGTGGACTTGGGAATATGTTTAGAGAGGTATATGGTTTCATCTTTATATGTCTCAAGTGTTTTTGGTGTACAAAAATGCAATATCCTAAGTATTGGAGTATTATAGTCTATCTGGATGATATGTTTTCATCATTCTAATATGTTTTTCTTCTTGCACCAACATTTAATGATCAAATAATTCATAAGATGGTTGAAGAGGTATTGTGCATAGAATACAATGCTCACATCTTGGTTTGCATTATATTTTTGGTTTCTCCCTAGTGGTGAAAAGTTAAACAGTTAGTAGTTTTGGTGGTGTTATCATTGACTAAGCCGACAATCTTGTTTCCTTGATTTGTGTTGGTCCTAATTAATTGGTTTTCCTTTGGGGGATTTGTTGAGATGATTTCTTAGTATTTTTATTATGTGTGTTGATCCACAACTCATTTTATCTTCATAATGTATATGTTTGGAGCCAACCTATGTTGTATTATATGTTTCATCTAAAGGTCATCTTGGATCTAACCTAATTGGAGTTTTGAGTTGTTACAAAGGGTATTTATAGAATAAAAAATTCATTTGTGAATGTAACTGAGTACAGTGAATTGGAATTTAGTAGTATGTTGAAAATGAAGTGTGCAAAGTCAGTATGATGGAGTGATTTTGCAAAAAAGGGACTACAACATCAACAAATGTTGGATGCTTCTTCATAGTTCATTTTCATGTTTTTCATTATAATTTTCATGTATCTTGCTTTGAGATAGTGAGTCTCAATAGGTCCTTCTATCTTGTCCTAACGTTGTGTGCCTTAGTTTGCAAGTCCTTAAGCAATGAGCCTTAAACAACATTGTAACTTTTTTAAGTAGCGAGCTTCATATATTGTGAGTTAATTCTCATTGTGGTTTTTCCCTCGTTGGGTTTTCCACATAAAAATACTTGGTGTCACTGTGTGGTGCATACTTTCATTTTTATCTTCTTTCAGTTAATGTGTTTTGATGTTTAATCTCCAAATGGAAATGTCTAAGTTTTAGTATATGTTGATTCACCCCCCTCTCAACACTTTGGTTTGTTCAAAATTTCCATTTAAGCATTACCTACAATAGAGGTAGCCCATTTCCTTGAAAAATATTTCCCAACTTTGTATGGTAGTTAAAAATTGTAGTGTTAGAAATTGCATACCCATTTGCAATTTCACATTACATGAAAAATCCCCTTTAGCTTGATAAATGGAATATCTTAATTTTAATATGATGATATAAAAATATAATTATGCTAGAAAAAATTATCCTATTTACAACTTTTGAGTCAGATTTTAACAAATGATAATGCTATGCCCAAACATCTATGCAACATGCTAGCATCCCACAAAAATTTGTGATTCAAATGATTTTTGGAATATTACATTCTTAGGAATCTAGAAATGTAATGCTCTTGTTGCTAGTCATGACCTATAAATACTTTCAAGACATGTTATTTTGGAAAAAATGAAGTATTTCCCTAGGAGGAAGAGAAAAAAGAGACTTGATTTTTTTACATTTTGATATAGACATACACATGTTTTTTTTTTCTCTCTATAAATCTTGAAATTTTGAAGCTCTCATATCAATACAACATACTCTTGGTTCTTGCATTTTATTCTCCTCATGGTGAGACTTGCAACAATAACTTAGTGAAAAATATTTCTTATGAAATATAATTGTTTTGCACATTTGTGCACTACATTGCGTGATTATAAACAAAATGTGACTTAGTATGGGGGATCTTCCTCATTGCTTCACTCTAATAATCAAGGTGGTTCATCTTGTTCTAGAAGTTACAAGAAAAATAAATATTTTAATTAAGATAGCATATTCACCATTCCTAATACTCTTGAGGTCTCAAAAGTAGCACCTTAAAGATGAAGATAATTTTATCAATTGTTTGATGCTTTTGAAAGACAAATTTAAAAATATTCTAGAAATAAGACCACTTCCTTTAGATAAGACACACTCGATTTGGTATGATAAAAATGTTCTATCAATATCACCATGTCTATGTACATGATATTGAGAGATGAATGCATCTTCGACATATTTTACAAGACCATATTGATAATGGTACCATTTGGATCAGTGAAAAGAAATATAACACAAATAAATTTGTTTCCAAACCTAATAAGAAATTGCATATTTACACTGATTTCTTTGTTGGAACACGATAATCTATCAAGAGGGGGGGTGAATTAGTAGATCCTTAAAAAAAAATATCCCTAAAAAGATCTAATAGATTGATTATTTTAAAACTTTTAGAACAGATTAAAAAAACACAAGTAGAGATATAAACATGCACATACAAAAGCACATTAGACCAAATATATGTGGAAAACCCAAGATGGGAAAAACCACAGTGAGAAATATTGCTAGGAGCTACTACCCTAATCCAACCTCGCAATCAGAAGTTATGTTACAAATTTTAAGGGCACCAACCCTAAGGAGACACCAATCCCCTGGTTTTAGGAGCACTTGCTCCAAGGAAGTACCCACTCCCTACTCTGAGAACCTACCCAGATATCTGATGAAACCCACCAATCAAATTTACAATGTAAGTTTGTTGGAACACAATGATCTATTGAGAGGGGGGTGAACCAGTAGATACTAAAACTTAGCCTTCAAAACCTTTGTGCACATTATTTCTTTTAGCTCTGAGTACTTTATGCAAAATAACTCATTAATCCCTTAATGTGCAGATTAACTCAACACATAGAGAGATAGAAACACATTCACACAAAAACCCATAACATCAAATATACGTGGAAAACTTGATAAGGGAAAAACCACAGTGACCAAGGTTGCTTGAGTCTACTACTCAAATCCAGGGTCACAAAATAAATCGTTGTTACAATGTTTAGGGATACAACCCAAGGATTCTTCAACACCCTGATTTAGGAGCTACAACTCCAAGGAAGCAACAACTCCATGCTTTAGAAACTACAACTTCAAGGATGCTACAACACCCTGATCTAAGCTACAACTTAGTACAATGAGGCAACTACCTTTGTGATAACAAAAAAAATATGCATAAGACTTGGTTCTACAAAACCTGATCATGCATCATTACATTGTTGCACTTTTTGCAACTCATACTTTGTTGCTGAAACCACACTCTCAACAAAACAACCCTTCACTTCTATCTTTTACACATAGAACAATCAATGTTCTATCTATATCCCTCTCTTTCTGTTCTTAAGCACTTTCACATATACTCACCTGGATGATTATTTGCATTACACTCTAGATTACTTTTTCTTACTTTTCCTATTACAACTTAGCTATGCATTACTCTATTCAACTCTCTCTATGCTTGTAGACTACACTCATTACTCATGATAGATGCTACCTCATTAATAATTATTTGATTATCTTCTTTTTGCTTAACTCCACCGACCTGCAATCTCTACCTCGAGATACACATCACTGTCTAGATTTTCCAATCTGGTTACACACATTGCATCACCACTAAACCATTTGTTAAGGTTTCAATACTTGCTATCTTCACTAGCAAGCTTCCTCTACCTTGATCCACACGCACCACTATCCAGCTCATCATAAAGACATTTGATAGAGTTTACCAGATATCACCATACCTAGCATCAAGACACACATCATTTAATTCTATTACACATAATTTTCCCAAATTAGCTCTCTATCAACCCTAGAATCTAATTATGCATTCAATACATTTTGTTATCCATTCGATCTGATTTGATCTTGATCACTCTAAAAATTTGTATTGTCACCTTGAAGATCAAATCTTCATTTACTTTGGTCGCTTGTGCAGTTGGACCAATTAATTCCTTCTCCTATGTTGGTTACCAGTCAAAACCCTATTTACATAGACTTAGATGTTGTAGTTATTCATTTTTAAATCTGGGGCATTGATCACTTATCTTTGTGCCATGATCCTTTGGCTCTCCATTCATCTCGACACCTTTAAAACATGATCATTAGATCATCTTCATTAAACGTGCGTCATTGATCTTCAACTCGTGTCATTCACTTTACTTGGATATATCTCATTCTCACTTAGGGCACCAAGATTAAATACACAATGTTAGATCTTCACCTCATGATCTATGTCATCCATCGCATCCTCATAATACATCACTCACCTCTAAGTCTAGACCATTAGATTAAAGAGACTTTAATCCAGCTTCATCGATCTTCATTGACTAATGATCACCACTGGATCATTTGTCAAACAATTTGTGCCATCGATCTCCTTCATACATTGCTTGCCATACACAGGGTCCACCAAGACACGCACCAAAAATCCGCTCATCCCATGAGCTTGAAAATGAGCCCACATAAACCTTGCAAGGTTTACGAACAGTTTCCATTTGTCATCAACGTCATCGCCATGCAACTCACAACAATGATGTGAGTTAATATATCAAGCAATTACTCTTCATCACCTGTCAGCCTTCATCACAATCCCCCATTGTCATCACTATATTGGGTCCCACCAAATACACAATGGGCACCATTGGATCTTTCTCGTTCAATCTCTATCGATCATGGCTTATGTCATCTTGTGCAGCCTTCGTAGCTCCCACCATTCATGCATCGTGCACCATTCGATCAACCTCGTGTAATATGCACCATTCCTCACTGACCTCATAGGTATTTCTCATGCCCCACCAACATCTCAATGGTGCAAGAAGGCTACTACTGCATGTACACCTCTGACATCATCTTCCACTAACTTCGGATGCCTATTCCTCTTTCTTTGTCAGGTCCCACCATCTTCATCGACAGTCAGTATTCATCCACCGTGGATTAATCTCCATTGCTTTTTGCCACATGTCATCCTTTTATTCATTTTCTGACTATAATGTGGACACATGTTATCCTTACCTTACTGGGTCCCACAATCAACATCATACTCTCTTATCCCCATGTCAAAGAGACATGCTTCAAAGTCTTTCCTAACTGTCGATGTCTCATCGATGGAAAGGTCATCGGGTTGTCGAGGAGACATCCTTCAATTTCCTATCAACACCACTATGTCTCACCGATGGCAAGGTCATCAGGTTGTCAAGGATACATCTGAACAGGTCTCGTTGTCGACCATCAACCACGTTGATGAAAGCCCTTGATGACGTCACCTTTCCACCTCATGTCCATGTCACCGCATCGTAATCCACATCAAGGATGTGGATTACCGTTTATCTAGTCTCGTCATGCCACATGTTATCTTCATCATGGTTGTTACCCATGTCATTATGATTGGGTCCTACAAAGAGTGCACTCTTCACATCACCATGTCGGGGAGACATTGACAAAAGTCTCACTGATGCCATACAGTATTTCTGATAACGTACCCATACTAGTTGTCACTCCATCGAAGAGACATTCATAGAAATCCCTTCGATGCCCTAGTGTCTCACTAATAAGATGACCCTTAGGCTACTGAAGAGAATCTTGGGCGAGTCCTCCTAATATACTCTTGTCACCCCGATAAAGCTCTTCTTACAACATCGTTGTGTTGAAGAGACATCTTTCAAACTCCTGCTGACACATCAATGTCTTACCAAAAAAATGAACATCATCCCATCGAAGAGACAACTATCATTCTCTCGCCAACCACGCACTGTCACGTCGACCTGAAGGGGATGTATAACCTCAAAGCACTAGGTAGAGGGGTCGGTCACCCTCAAGACTTCAATGACATAAGTTGTAACTTATGTGACCTGCAACTTGCAATACAAAGTCACCGACATAATAGAAACTATTTGAACACTATGACTGTAAACTCTTGCACACGTAGGGTTTTAATAATAAACCCTAAAACACCTGTAGGAAAATATAATTCATTTATGGGTGTATCCTTCACTTCTTGAACCTATAGAGCACATCACTGGAATGCTCTCAAAAAACCCATATTGAATCTGTAGCTTATTTCCTCCTCTACTGTATATGAGACTCTTTGCAACTTCATGACCACATTTGCAAGATATACACTTTAGCATCATCAATTTTCCACACAAATTCACCATCAGATCCACTGCTTTCCATAACATCTAGGCACACCAATGAACTAGCTTTTTTGATTAATGACACTTTCCATTAATGTCAGCATCCTCACTTGCATGAGCAACTCCATTTCATCTCTTGTCATCATGTCAACAATATCCCTTGTACAATTTGCACTTTTGACATCAATGACAACATTATATGCTTCTACATAGGATTAGCACACTTCTCCTTTGATCCCCTTTTGACATCAATGACAATATATTCCAACAAAGTTATTATAATTTGTTCAAATAAAAATCAGTTCAATGTTGTAACCTAATTTGCAACTGCTCAACACCTTGTTGTAGCTTCTACAACCTATCTCTCTTCTTTCCACCTCCTTTTTCTTCTCTTGGACCTACCTTTTGTTTGGGTTCTACTCATCCACAAACCTCTGCGCTCTCCCTTTTCTTTTTAGTATATTCTATGTTCGCCTCAAAAGACTCACATATACGCTACTCAAATTTGTTGCACCTTTTCTATTAGTGCATTCTTCGTCTATCTCAAGAGACTCAAAAATATCCTCTACTACATACACTCAATTCTCTATAATTCCAAACTTAGCCAATTTTTGATTTTCACCTTTTTGTGTACATCACTGACCTACAACAAATGCCTTGAGATTTGCACACCATACACATATCCTACTAAGGTTTTCTACTTATATTCTCCCACAATCCATCAAACCATCAAGCCACATAGTCACTTATTAGATTAAGATATTTCTCTATTTTTTGCATACTAACAAGCTAGGGTTTCAATCTCATTTAATTCATGTTCTCTGTATTGGATCACAATTTGATTCTTTATTGCCTACATATCCGTGTCACTGATTTGATCATCCCATCACCAATAAAAAATAGTAGGTGGAGCAGTTGGACCAATTGAATTTTCTCACAGATTCAGTTCGCAATCGAAACCCCCATTCACACTATCATAGCCATTGAGGACTCTCAATTTAAACTTGAGTCATTGATATGTTACTTTCATGCCATGATCCATCAATTAATATTCATCCCTAAGCCTTAAAATGTGACCATCAAATTAAAGATCCACTTAATGATTATTGTCGATCTCCACCATATGCAGTTCAAGACACATGCACACCAAATCTTTAAAAAGCTAGCGGGCTAACACCATCTATCACCTTTATCAATGTCATGTAATTCACAATAGAGATGTGATTACCATATCGATCAATCATTTTCTGCCACCTGTCTACATGTCACCATCCACTCTTGTCGCCTTACACTTTATTTGCTCCCACCATATACTCTGTGGGCATCATCTGATCTTCCATGTTTGATCTCCATCGTTGCCCGCTATCCCATAGGGAAAAATGGGGACCCACCACATATGCGATGGGATGACAAGGAGGTTGTTGATCTTCAAGCCTCAACCATTGATCTATTTTACAGATCTATGACAATTGCATTGAATTCATAACAATTACAATTTAAGAAATCCAAATTACTTAATTGAAATTAACACATGAACATGATTAAATAAACAAAAATAACAAAGTGGTGAAAACATAATGAGAGAAAGAGAGAGAGATGCAAACAAAGTTGATAACGGAGTTCATCATAAAAACAACTACATCTTCGGGCCCCTCTCCAATGAGTGGACCAATCCGATTACTTCTCTAGAAAATTAGTACAACATGTCGGCATAATCTCCCCTTGGATTACAAAGAAATTTGACAAGCCCTCCTTCAAAGTGCGCAAGAGTAACCTCCTGAATAACACAAAAATCAAGCAAAATTTCTCCAAGGAATTTTCTTCTCTATCACCACTTAGCTTTCATCCTACCCTTCTACCCCTTTTTATACACCAATATTACCCCAATTGGTTACTAACCAATTTATTTTACAATACTACCCATACAAGTACAAATCTCTCATAATCTCCCTTTTTTTACATATGAAAATAATAACCCTCCCTTAAAATAATCCTCAAATCCTCAATAATTTGTTAAAAACCTTTAACATGTTATTCTCAGGCCTTAGAGGTTTTATTTCAACCTCTTTAACAAATTGAAGGATTACAAATTTTAAATATTTGGGTGAAAATTTAAAAATAAGAGATTTCGGTCTTCGGCTTTTATCAAAACCAACCGATGCCAATATAATTTTAAAGCCATTAATTTATTTTAATCCTCCTTAACTATCATGTAACAGGCTTCTAAAATTTTAAAAGGATTAAAATCCTCATTTATAGGGATTATTATATTTAGGAGAATTAAATCTTATTTAAAGATTTATGTATACAGAGGGATTTTCCTTTTCATGAAGAGTGGTAAGGAAAGAGGATTTTAAGGCATAGATTAAGGGACCAAATCCCACTAAATCCTCCTTATTATTTATTTTTATCTTTATTTTTAAACCATACATATTTTTTTTCTTCTAATAATTATGGTTTAATCCTTATTTATGCCAACTCACTGCTCCTGCCACATCACATGCCATGTGTCTCGCCAAGTGTCAAGTTTTTGGTGATGCCACATCATCATTTTGACCAAAACTTTGACTGCCCATAATTCCTTCATACGAACTCCAATTTGTGTGAAACGAACATCGTTGGAAAATTCTCGATGAGCTCTTCGCATTGATGTCAACTTTGACCACTTTTGATGATGTTGAATTTTGACCTTTTTTTGGTTTGAGCCCCTAAGTTGACTAACGTTTGACCAAGCATAACTCAAGCTCCGTAGATCCGTTTGACTCTGTTCAATTTGCGTTGGAGTCAGGATTCTGAGCTCTTCCTAGTGATGCTAATTCCAGAGACAAATGAGAAACTTCAAATTTTGATGAAGATCCTCTAGATCAACCATATCCATCGATCATGCTAAGGACAAATATTTCACTCATGACTTAGGAAACATTATAGTTGTGAATATTTTTCAGGTCAGTATTACTAGGAAAGGGGGTTGATTTCCCAAATGACCACAATGGCTCAATTTATTAGTTAAGCAATCATAAACTGCCAACATATAGTAAACATCAAGATAGAACTGTTGTTCATCACCATGACTGTGACCCTTAGGGTTTATCAACAAACCCTGGATTTGCTCAAGATCACACAAATTATTTTTGAATCCATCACATATTATTAGGACATGCAAAACACATTTCTAAGAAGCTCTTATAAAATAGTCAAAAGCATATCAATGGTCAGATAAATCAAAGAAATTAAATCACATGTCAAAAAAAGAAGCATAAAATTTCTTACCCTGGTTGGGCATCACTGAACATGATAGCGTCAAAAATTTGAAGTATGGGAGTTGCTCTGGTGAAAATGATTGTCGCTCTACAATAGAAATAGTGAGCACAATAGCGTCACAATTTTTTCTGGCATCGCTTCTCATAGTGGTGTCGCAGTTTGAAATTTGTCAGCGTCACTCTAGTGAAGTTTGGGCATCACCATTTGAACTTTTTGATACTTCCAGATTTAATAAGCATCGCCATATTTAAATTGACATTGGTGCATTAATTTGGCATCAATATTTCAAATTGTGATGGTGTCACTATATGGTGACACTCTCCAAAGGGCATTGCTATTTGAGATTTGGGCATCGTTGCAACCTACAAAACAACAAAGAAATGAAATTTGATCTAAAAAAGTGAGAAGTTAATGGTTTTCCCTCTTTCTAGTGCCAAAATGTGAGATGAGGATTGTCAGTTTGGTTCAATTACACTTGATCCATGATGAATTGAAGCATAACTTAGCCACTAAACCTCAATCTACCAAACAAGATCATTCAAATTGAAAAGATTAAACTAAGCATTTATACAAGTTGAAAGTTACAAACTATGAAAACAGTTAAATTCCTACTCTAACCCATTTGAAACTTATATTGTTTTGGAATTGGTGTCATGTTGATGTGGAACAACGACCCTTTCCCAATCCTGTGAGTAGTGAGCCTATTTTAGTTGATTCTATGGAAGAGAATCGATTAAACCATTGTGATTGATGTATGAAAACCTATTTTATGCTAAAAATGAACATGATGCAAGCTAAGTTACCACTATTTTATGCTAAAAATGAACTAATTATGCTATTGCTAAGCTAATCTAAGCTAAAAGGTGGAAACCCTAATTTATAAAAAAGCTAAGATGGATGCATGGAAGCCATTAATGGATGCTCTAAGCTATTATGCAATTAAAATTAACTAAAACAAGCTAAAAGTGAGTGAAATATGAGTGTGAGTGCATATGAGATTCAACAACATAAGTTTGCAATTGAAAGATGGATCAAATTCAATAGCATAAGTTTGCTCTGAAAAAGATGGATGATATTCAACAACATAAGTTTGCTTTGAAAAAGATGGATCCATTTGTCTCCAAATAGTGACCTATTTATAGGAAAGCAAATGAGAAATGGAGGGTTGAGATTGAAAATATTAATCAACAATCCAAGATGAAGGAGATGAGAGGCATGAATCATGGATTCTCATCAATGGATGAGAATGCATTATGAGATTTAATCAAGGGTTCACACTTACCTCAAACAAAGACACTTTTGACCTACTCACACAGGTCAAAGGTGACTTGTTTAAAAGGTTGAAGATTAAAACTTGCTTAAGAATCCAAGTGAAAATATCCCTTTTTCAAATAATGAAGGAATAAGAAGATTCTTTTGGAATATTCTCATGGGTGAGGAAAAGACATTTTAAAAATTAAAATAAAGCTTTAATTATGTAAAAAGGGGATAAGGAACATTCCATGGGAATATTCCCTTGCTTAGAGGAAAATTAGTTTAATTTCTAATTAAACAAGATTTAATCATGCAATTAGGGGATTAGAAGAATAAGGTGATATTTATTAAATTAAATGATTTAATAAATGGGGGAGAGATGAAATGATATTTAATTAAATAACTTAGGTTTATTTAACTAAATAAGATGACTTAGGGAATTAAATTAAATACTTTGATTTATTTAATTTAATGAGATGAAATGTTAGCATGAAAAGGGATGAATTAACTCGATTAAATTAATTAGGTTAATGGATGAAAATGATGCAATTAATTAATTATCTAGGCTAATCTAATTAATCAAGCAAAAAGAGGATGGGTTTGAAGAAGAAACAATGTTAGTAAATTTGTTTCAAGTGTACGATAACATTTAGGACATTTTTCAGTGTCTACATTTTTCCCCTCTTTGAAGTGAGGTACATGTTGCTTCGGTTCAAAGAATAATGCTCTTTGGATTAAAACTGCTGCTTAAATCAAAAAAAAAATAAAATATGATTTTTTAGATGCCTCGTGGAAGGATAAAGCTGATTCCCTGCCCTCTCGAGAAATCAGGCAAAAATTTTGAATTTTGGGTTGATTTCTCGATAAAGGTGAAAAGATGCCCCGAGGTTCCAGAAAGGCTTTGGAATGCAAGAATTATGCCAAAAATGCAAAAAATGATGCAAAATTAGGTCTAGTTTGGAAAGATTGGTGAAAATGATGATAAACCCTATCTTCAAGGTTAAAATAGGGTAAAAAACTCTAATTTTCTAGCTTAAATAAGCCAAGAAGGGTCACTTTCAATTCATTTGTGCATTCACACTTAAGAAATTCTTGCTATTTTGAGCTCTAACCCTATGACAAAATGGCACGCCGAGAGCTTCCCAGGCACATCTCTGACTGAGTTCGAAAGTTCCAATGGCTTCTAGGCTTAGGATCACTGGTATGTAACTCCAAAATTGATTTCAAATTTAACCTTTCAATGCATTTATTACACTTTTAAAGTTAATCTTTAGTAGTGTTGCTATATAGGGACACCCAAATTGAAATTGGTGATACTCAAATGAATTATAGTGATGCATATTTATATGGCAATGCTATTCACAATTTAAAATTAGGGTTTCTAATTTTAAATCATGAGGCATTCTTGTATAGCGACACACTTTCCAATTTACAAATCAGGGTTAGGTTATGCCAGAGATTAAAACGTGACACTAGTTTGTTTGGCAACACATATTGGGATTTGCAATTTTAAATGCTTTGGGTGGTACAATTTGAAATTTGAATGTAGAAACACAATTTAAAATAGTGACACTTTTGTGATTCTCAGTTGTAAATTTCAAATTGAGTCAAATTTTCTCGATTTATTGACATCGTGCACTTTGTGGATGCAAGAGGTCTTTCCACCGTTGATGTCATGGGAGTGCAGGCCCACTGTGTTGGAGAGACTTGGCAATTTTTTAGAGTTGTGTGAGGAGCACCTGGGAGAGATCGGCTTCTAGTATGTTGTGTATGCACCTATGATTCAGACACATCTTGCCATGATGACTCCTCTGTGTGAGAGATGGCACAGTGAGACATCACCTTTCCACCTTTCGATAGGTGAGGTGACGATGACCCTACAAGATGTATGGCGTATATTGTGTTTGGCCATACATGGGGACCATGTGATTTATGACATTGATGTCAGGTTTGATGCCTACCTTGAGGTTATGGAGATGGATTAGATTGATTTGGTTACATCACAAATCGACCTTGAGTCATACAAAGGTCATCTGTCGACCTTGAAATTGATCATCACATCCATCATTTCAAGTTTGGTTGCCCCGGATAGACGCAGTAGAGGATTCAACCCAGGATGGGGCTTGGCGTGGCATTGCATGTTGTACAAGAGGAAAATTTTTGTGTTGGGGCTTGTGATGCTAGCCTCCTTGTATCATGATTTGCATGACTTTGTTTACTATGATGGGAGAGCGATTGGTGCAAGGGTGACTTTGCTGCACATTTGGGTATGGGAGCATATTTTCATGCTTTGACCTATTGTTCAGATGACAGAAGTGGAGCCAGATGATCCTGTCATTTGGAGATACCGAGGTGCCATTACTCTAAGGAACATTGGATAGATTGGGCTCCCGTATTGGTGATGGGTGATTGGTAACATGACAGTTTTTCGCTTGCGCCTATGGCTTCAAATGTCACCATGGTTTGATGATATACAACAACTATACTTTGCTAGGAAGACTCAATACATGTAGGGTCGTAAGCATCATATTATTGAGTGAAATCTACCAGACAGGGTAGACTGACAGTCTGGAGAGGTCCAAGATAGACCTGATGATGCATATAGAGCCATTTTGTGAGGTCAAATAGAGAGGTTCCCACATGGGGACTGGCCATTGTAGCTCCCAAGGTAGTCAAGAGCTTTAGATAGTTAACGACTCAACCTTGGGCCTATGATTAGGGTTAGGTGGTAGTGCAGACTACACCTACATATGATGCTTGGTTCATACCTCCACGACGATTGATAGATCCAGCGGGTGCTCCTCCATGAGGGAGGTCTAGAGGCAGGGGAGCATGGAGAGGCAGAGGATAGGGTGCCCTGGTTGTACAATAACAACCTCCTCCATAGCCACATGTACAACCATAGGTAGTGCCACCACCACTAGATGCAAGGGATGCACAGATATAATCATTGTAGCAGTAGGTGTAGACATTGAGTGGTAAGTGGGATCAGGTCCGCGAGCAGATTTTGGGTATTACTATTGAGTGAGACTAGGCACGACAACAGGTGGTGATCATCATAGCCAAGAGAGATTAGGCTTTGTAGCAGGTGCAGGCCATGACGCTGAGAGAGACCAAGAGGTTGCTAGGCACCAGCAGATTAAGGCCATGTTGGTGGCTGCTCATGGTCATACTGTTTCAGCAAGGTTGTAGAGAGAGGCAGTTACAGAGGTTGCATATTATAGGCAACATTATCAGTGTGATGTACCAACGAGATTGAGATAGCCCAATTTTTCATAGCATAGTGATGCATGATCGTGAGCAGAGAATCAACTTGAGAGATAGGTTGGAGAGGGTAGTAGCCATCGGGGCTAGCTTTTTGATGTACATACACTTTTTATTTTGTCACCCCATTCTTTATCATAGATATAGATTCATGGGATCCTTTTTGATAGCCTTGTGGATATTGTACTTTTTATCGTTATACATACATTGATCCAAATTTTGTACCATGACATTTATTATTTTTTATATATATATGATATGGATACAAATGATTTATGTTGTGATGTGCTCACTTTGTTTCATGCGTGGATGGATGAGATGCTTATATTTGATCATGTATGGATGCACTCAACTTATGTGTATATGATATGCGATGATCATGATATGAATGGATGCAATGTTATGTTCCTTTTTCATTATCTTTTCATGATATGCCATGGAATGAATGATATGTGATGTAAATAATGTGGATGCATTTATTTTGTGTATTTTCTATGCATTTTTTATGATGATAATGTATGCATGCGCATGTAAGGATACAAATGCTTAATGTAATGATTTAAGATGCTTAGAATAACCAATGTATAGTAGTCATCATAACTCAAATGATTACGTAGAATGTATCATGTGCTATGATTATGCTAATGGATGCTATGATTATGCTATGATTATGAGATGCATGTATGTTGATGGTTTGTGGATGCAGGGTGAATGAATTGATGATGTTTTTGTTGACTATCATGATAGCATGTTAGTGTGGAGAGAAGATAGAAGAATAATAAATGACTGTTGATTTTGATAATCCAACATGTCCATGATCCATCAAGACTTTATTAGAGATGGTGACAAGACAATGCAAAATGCAAGATGAAAATGCAGGATGATGAGATGCTCACACTTTGGGATTGGGATTTTCCATCATTCCTTATTTTTTGATATAACACATAGACATGATGCATCAAGGTATTAATAACCAGGATGACATTGTATCTAGTGTAATGGACTTTAACTCGACAAGAAGATAGGATAGTTATTGTGTACATCTTGACATATAGAAACCTCATTGGAATGTGGGTTAGAAGCTTAGAACATATTGGACCAAAGCATATGCAATAGTCAACAACATACTCCAAATGACCTTTCTACACACAACTAAGCAAGTATGCGCCAAGATTATTTTACAAGAGTACCCACAAGAACATAAAACAAAAGATAATGATCGATGCCCCACTCCTTTCTCTATAAATCATTTTGTTAGACATCATCAAGAGGTCCTCATAATGGAACATTAAGATAAATCATAAGAAAAGATCAAAGAAAAATAGTTAGTGTTATCTAGCTATCTCTTGCCTAGTTTAAGTTTAGCTTAAAGTGATATCTGATACTGATGTCCATCGCTAGAAGGATACATCCTAGGACATGTTGATTAGAGGTTGTTTGATGTTAGGATGATGATGCTAAGATCAGTTGTTAACATTAACTTCACTGAAACATTTACCTGTGATCTAGACTTTAGGTTTTGAGACTTAGGTTCACACTTTACAAGTTGCTATTCTTGCTTTCTATTTGTTTTGCCAAAGGGTGAAGGTGACAATCAATTTATTATGGGTGAAAGTTTATTTCGAGTGAAAGCGAGATGGGATGGGTGGTTTTGGATTTTTTGAAATATTTCATTTTTTTTTGTATTTTAAAATGTTCTAAAGCTGTTTTTGGTCTTTTTTGAAAGTTTATGCGAATGTTTAGGATTTTTTAGATTTTTTGAGGCTGTTTAGGGTTTTCTAAGATATTTTGAGGCTTTTTAGGTCTTTTGAATTTTTTCGATTGTTTTTTTGTTTTCCATTTTTTAAATGTTTTTGTGTTTTCAAGAATATTTGAATGTTTAGAGGTTTTCAAGATATTTGGATGTTTTTGAATTTTTGGAGAGTTTAGACCAAGAACCTAACCTAAAGACCTATCCTAGGGTCCTTGAGGGCTGATCAAAGATAAGCCTTGCCTATGTTATACACATAGAGACCACGTAGTTTGACTGACTCGACCCATTTACAAGTTGAAGATATGAACAGATGAAAGGTGTTAGTTTATTATGATAGACAACTAAAGGACTGACCTAGGGTGTCTCGGGGGCACATCAATGATGGTATTGCCTATATTAAAGCTCAAAGATGATCGACAAGGGTGCTTCTTTTTGGATTTTGGATTTTTGACCTTTTTAGGGTTTTGATGTTTTTTGGATGTTTTGGATTTTTCCTTTATAATTTTCTAAATGTTTTTGGATTTTAGCTATACAATATTTTGCAAATGCTTTTGGATTTTCTAATGAGATAAAATTTTCTAAATTTTTTTGAATTTTTTGATGAGATAAGATTTTATGAATGTTTTTGGGATTTTCGAGATAAGATTTTGAGGAAAACAATACCTAGATCATGATGTCAATGTCATGTTTGTGAGATATAAGACATGGATCAAGAGTTATTCGAAAACAAGAGTGCAATAACCTGCCCCCAGTGTTTAGCAATTCTTCATAATACAATGGACAACCAAGATAGGTAATGTATATGTGAAGATTTTGATAGATTTTTATTGTGCAAGATATGGCCTATGGGAATTTTGAGATAAAATGGTAAAGAGCTTGTCAAAAGTTTTCCATGAGTAGAGTTGAAGTATACACCGAATATTTTTCAAGATCAAGATAAAGTGGAATATCTAGATAAAGATGGATTGGATGGATGGAGGGAACATTGGATTTATCATGACAAGGATGAGATGCTTATGTCTAAGAAGGAGCATATAGATGCTCGATTCTACTTATGATGCCTATTTTCCATGTTTTAATCATAGTACTTGCCCAAAGCGCCACCATAGTGGTTTTCACTAGAGGAAGATTTTTATTTTTACTATTTTCTTGATTTTTTGATTTTTTTTATTTTTATCATTTTTTTGATTTTTTGATTTTTTAAAGATTTTACCCTCATGTTGAACCACTGGTGGAATTGATGTAGAGGCTACTATCATAACATTCCAGTGGTATCCTACTTGAAGAATTTTCTTTGCTAAGATACAAGCACTTGAATGCAATCTTGAAGAACTCTGATCTGCCTTGGGGATACCAAAATTAACCTTTTCTATGTGTGCACATCGCGATAGAGTGCCTTCAGAATCCTTATGATGAAGAGTAATTGCCAACACATGGTCAATGCGAGAATTGGATATGGTGAATGGAGTGTACGGTGACATGTATGAAGGAATATGAGATGGATTGGTTGATGGTTTGGAACCTTTGACTCTCCAATCTTGGGAAGATGAACAATGATGGGTGGGAATGGAGGTTTTTGTGGAATTAGGACCAACAACAGGATATAATTTGTTCCTTGCTTGAGAAGATTGATTTTGTATTTGAGGACTCTTTTGATGGATACATTTCCCTTTCTGATTTTGGCCCATAGTTCCTTTGACTAATGGAGTTCTTGAGGGATGATTTTCTTTATTTTTCTTTGGTATCCATTTGTACTTGACATGTCCTTTTTGATTTACTACTTCATTTTCTTTGATGATCTTCACCTTGCTTTGATAGGAATTCTTCTTTTTATGTTAGTCCCAATTTGTGTATGAGATGATGGGTGAATTCCAACTCATGATACAACTAGTTGTAGCGTTGAATGCATTTTCATTATAAGGATCCTTTGTGCCCCATATGTTGATGTTTGTTGTAGAAAAGATTTCCCCCGATGTTGTGAAGGTATTATCAATACCTAATCCTTTTCCTTAATAATGTATCCTCTGATCCATAGCCACTAAATAGGACTTGTCATGAACACATGATATTGCTATGGGTTTTTGTTGTTTAGGAATATGAACTATTTACTCTGGTTCTATGACATCATTCTCTGTTGATACTACTTCAAAAGATGTTGATGCTGACCCAAAATATGTCGATGGTGTATAATCACTGTAAGAATAGATAATCTCGATTGTTGCTTGCTCTTATGTAGGAATATCAAGAGCGAGAAACTCATGTTTTGGATGAAGAATGTCTATATGCTCATCAGAAAGAAACATCTTAGGAGTGATATCAGGGACATCTTTGGAGTTTAAAATGGTTTGGAAGATGTCCCTTAGTTCTTTGTGAAAATTTGGGGATAGGGGTTCTTGATCTTGACTTGATTTGGAATAACTTTCGTTATCCTCGAGAGCCTCCTATTGACATGATCCTTGGGTGGATGATATATCATCGGTAAAAGACTCTTTGCAACATTTTGTGGGTATGGATGCAATAAAGGATATTTCTGGCTCATTTGGAACTTCTTCAACTTACCCAATCATTGAGTCATATGTGGGAGAGATATCACAATATGACATCCACTTGATGTCATTACGATATAAAATAATGCTAAACACTGTTGATGGGTTTAGAATTTGTTTTAAAATAGTATCTTGATACATATCTGATTCCTCATAAATAGTGTAAACATGTCCCAATGTGGTATCCTAGGTATTTTTTGAAGTTAATGCCTTTGTCAAATATTTTGTTTTTCCATGATCAGGCATAGGATTTGTGTAAATTTTCAAATTTTCATTCCTATATTTTTAATCGACCTCAATGTCTCTTTGTTTAATAAGATCCTCTATTAGATGTTTGAGCCTAAAATAATTTTGTGTGCTATGACCTTTGTATCGGTGAAATTCACAAAAGTGATCTCTATAGCTACGAGGTTTGATTTTTGGCTCTTGATAGTTTGAGAAATATGGGAGTGTGATAAGGTTAGACTGTATCAACCTCTTCAAGACATCTTCCATAGGTTCCCCTAAGGGAGTGAATTGTCACTTAGGAGCATTGTTTGTTCTTTGTTGTCTGCGTTGAGTGTTTTCAACATTGATTGTTTTATTTTTTGACGATGATGTGTATGGTTGTTGTGTATTCATGGTTTGGGTGTTTTCTTGTCTAGGAGTAGTTAAGGCCACCTTTGCATCAACAACACCATCACTAGTAACATTCTTGTTCTTGGCCCAATAGTGGGGCTTGTCATTAAAACTAGTGAATGGGTGGTTGTCTTTATATACTTGTGTGTTTCCCTATGAGATTAGGGCTCTCTCAATGTTAAGGGCTCTAGGGACAAGCCCGTCATAAGATGTGATGCACTACATTTTCAAGTGGAATGATAGATCTAGATCTAGATTTTCTATGATAATGCCCACTTTTTGTTTATCAAGAAGTGGTCACTTGCTTTTACTAGCTCTTTGTCTCCACTGTTGCAATAAATTGGAAAAAGATTCTCCCTTGTTTTGTCTAAGAGTGTACAATTCTTCTAGACTTATGTCCATGCCAAGATTGAAGGAGAAGTGATGTATGAATTTTTCAATAATTTCTTGGAAAGTTTTGATGCCAGGGAGTAGTTGAGAAAACCAATCCATGGTAGGACATGTTAAACTTTGTAGGAAAAGGTGCATCAAATAGGACTTGTGATAGGCAACCTCCATACACATGACATTAAACTCTTTGATATGGTCCACAAGATTTCCTCTCCCTTTGTATTTGTCAAATTTAGGGATTTCAAAACTGGGAGGGAATGGTACCATTGCAATGTTTCGATCTAATTGATATGGACATAGGTTTTGTATATGGGAATTCTTTGTCTTTCCTATTCGAAGGTCCTACATTTCTTGAGATAGTGCCTTAAATTGTGATGCTAGATCCTCTGGTGGGTTTAGTGGAGGAACATATGTTGGGATGATGGATGGGTTGTATGTGGGATTTTGATATGATAAGGTGTTCTATGGGGTGTATGATGGTGTAGGATATTGTGAAGGTGATTGTGGTGGAGTATATGTTCCCAACGTGTTTGGGTTGACGATGTTTTGTTGAGGGTTATAGTATAAACCATGTTGTTTTTGTGTGAGCATTTGTTGTTGTTGGGCATATTTTTGAGCAAGTAATGCTTATTGTGGGATTTTTTTTGTTGATTTTGTTGTTGTACAATTAAGGCGGCTTGTTTGGCTTGTTTTGTTGTTGCACTACTAAGGTGGCTTCTTGTTGTTGTTGTTGTTGGACAACTTGCTAATAAGCCTATTGTTGTTGTGTTGCTAGGGCTACTTGATGAGCTTCTTGTTGTTGTGCTACTAAGGTTGCTTGTTGGGCTTGATGTTGTTGTTGTGTTGCTAAGGCTGCTTGTTATTGTTGTTATTGTTGTGTTGCTAAGGTTGCTTGATGAGCTTGTTGTTGTTGTTGTTGTGTTGCTAAGGTTGCTTGTTGGGCTTGATGTTGTTGTGCTACTAAGGCTGCTTGCCATTGTTTCTATTATAGTTGTGATGCTAAGGCTACTTTCCATTGTTGTTTTTGTTGGACTGCTTTCTAGTAAGCCTATTGTGCTTGCTGTAAAGCTAAGGCATGTGCTTGCAATTTAGGATCATTTGATTGTTGAGACATCTGCGATGGGTTTTGGGTGTTTATGTTTTACATGGGATGCGAGTTATTGATGAGAGATTGGGGGTTCCCTTGGTTCAACATTCCTTGCAAGATGGTGGATTGAGATGGAGGAATGTAAGTTTGAGGTCCCATTTCATTTTGCATGGTAAGATAGGTTGTGGGGAGAGATTATGATGTCATTGGATATTGAGATGGAAATGGAACATTTAGACCTTGTAACTAATTGAAAGAGTTCCCTTGATCAATGGGTAGGGGGTTCCCTTGTTGTATTTGAGGCGTGATCAAGGTATTACCTTGGTTGATGGGATTTGTAACCAAGGTGTTGTTTTGATTTTGGTTGATCATAGATGGATTTCATGTGGATGGTGGATTTACTTGAGTAGCTTGGGTAACCACTTGTTTCAATGTATCAATGGGGTTATTGGAACCACTTGTCAAGGGTTGAATTTGCGTGAGAGTGTTAACATTCCCTTGTCCTACTTGAGGCACTTGGTTCACATTAACTTGCATAACATTAGGAATACTTGGGCTATTTCTTATGATGGATGAAGATGGTTGTGCTCAAAATGTTGAGATTGTTTTGGCATCATGGAATGTAAGTGGTTTGCCAAAGGTTGTATCCAACTCGTGTCTTGAGGAAGGTTGGTGGTTAATGGAATGGTCATTTTGTGAATACCCAAAGTTGTGTTTATTCCTAGACATGAAGTGAGACCAAGGTTTATTCCTAGCCTAGTTGCAAGACTAGATGTTAAGGGTTGACTTGGCTCAAGGGATGGAGTTGGTTGAATCGTAGATGAAGTCAAGCCTTATGTCAATGATTGTGTAACAAAAGATGGGGAAATTGGAGCCACATTTTCTAAGGTGTAATGTTCCATGATTTCTTCTTTAGTAAGTCCAAATGGGTTGTTCATGATTTCTTCTATCTCATATGGTCCTAATGGAGATGAAGTTTGTTGTGATGGTGTAACTTGACTTCTTAGATCAAATTCTTGAGGATTTGGATCACTTGAGGTGAATGTGACTTTAGATTTCTCCATGATTCTCTGGTGTTGTGATCTTGTTGTAACCATAGATTGTGGGTCAACGATGGGAGAGGTATGTTGAGATTTGTAATGTTTGAACTCTCTAGTTGACTCAAATATAGGTAAAAGAGATGCTCTAAGTCTTTTTGGAGCAATTATGATAATGGGGGATGAAAAATGAGTGATGTGGAGAGTGATATTTGCAAATGATTTGGAACAACACTTTTTACTTTCTCTTTATGTTTTGATGTTAGGATAAATGATGTTTATGAACTTGTAAATCTTTAGGGTAGACTCATGACCTTCAAGATGAACTAGTTCAAAGATGATAACTAACTCAACTAAGTGCATGGAAAAGGATTCATTTCACATACAAAGTAGCTAAATTATGGGTTGGTTTAATAAATTTCCAAGTCAAAAAGTGTTAATGTATTTGAAATTTTGTCAAAGTTTGGTGAAGTGAAGGATGAAATTTGATGGAGGGGTGGATGAAGTTTTTGACCCAATGTTGACCTAAAGTGAACCTTTTCTTTGAAAGACCAAGGTAGTGATAAAAATGCTATACTTCTAAAGTGATAAAACCCTGAGAACTCAATGATTTTGGTAAAATAGGACTCCGGTGTTTTTAGAAATAGGACCCAATGATTTTGGACTCAATATTTGCAGTATTTTTACTTGTCTCAATTTTCTTGTGTTTGGGGAGTCAATGATTTGAACATACATCAATGTGGGGTGTTCATTTGATTTAATCTTGGATTAATGAGGTTATTTTTACCACAAAAACTTGTCTTGGTTATGTTTTCAAACTAAATGTTTATGTCAAAAACATCATAACTTTCACAATGTCCATTTTGTGAAAATCATGAGGTTGAAGCCATAATTGCTTATGTTGTCTTTGGAAAATATGGATTTGAGATTAATGTCAAGATATTTAGAAATTGCTAAGGATAAATCCTTAGGACAAGCAGTAATATCAAGGCTAACTCAAGAGGTCCATATTTAAGCCAAAGTGTTTGAAATTTTGAGGATGATAGTGAATTTTTGTTTTCGTATCATTTTGAAATCAAGAAAAGTGTTAAACTAACTCACAATCATTACAACCCTAGGTTTGAAATGGCTATGCTTGTTGAGTTCCCACTCAGATTTCTCCAAACATTAAACAATGTGAACAATTAGAGATTTGGTGACACTGGCTCCCCTCCATGACACACATTTCTTAGGACCACCAAATCTCAAAATCATTAAAATTAGAAAGTAGAAAGCATAAAGTTGGGTTATAATAAGCATTCATTTTAAACCCAATTGAAATTTAGTTAATTTCCTAAAGCAAAAAGTAGAAAGCATAAAGTTGGGTTATAATTGCCCTAAAGCGTTAAACACTTGTTATAATTATAGAATTCAAGATAGAAAAGGCTTTCTTCACTTCAGCTCCATGTCTTTAAACCTAGAAAACCCTATTAGCCTAACAAATAGAAAATAGTCAGAAGCACATTAGTGGCTAGATAAATCAAAAAAATTAAATCACATGTCGAAAAAAAAGCATAATTTTTTTACCCTAGCTAGGTGTCACTGAACACGATAGCGCCGCAATTTGAAGTATGGGCGTCACTCTGGTGAAAAAGGGCATCACTCTACAACAAAAACAGTGAGCACGCTAGAGTTGCAATTTTTTTTGGCGTCACTTCTCATAGTGGCGTCGCAATTTTAAATTTTTCGGGGTCGCTCTGGTGAAGTTTGGGCATCACCATTTGAAATTTTTGATACCTCTAGATTAAATAAGTGTCACCATATTTAAATTGGCACTGGTGCATTAATTTGGCATTGAGATTTCAAATTGTGATGGTGTCGCTATATGGTGACACTCTCCAAAAGGCATCGCTAATTGAGATTTAGGCAATACTGCAACTTGCAAAACAACAAACAAACAAAATTTGAGCTAAAAAAGTGTGAAGTTAATGGTTTTCCCTCCTAGCGCTAGAATGTGAGACAAGGATTGTCAGTTTGGGTCGATTACGCTTGATCCATGATGAATCAAAGCATAACTTATCCACTGAACCTCAATCTACCAAATAAGATCATTTAAATTGAAAAGATTAAACTAAGCATTTATACAAGCTAAAAGTTACAAACTATGAAAACAATTAAATTCCTACTCTAACCCATTTGAAACTTATCCTGTTTTGGAATTGGTGTCGTGTTCATGTGGAACGACGACCCTTTCCCAATCTTGTGATTAGTGACCCTATTTCAGTCGATTCTATGGAAGAGAATTGATGAAACTATTGTGATTGATGTATGAAAACCTAGTTTATGCTAAAAATGAACATGATGCAAGCTAAGTTACCATGATTTTATGCTAAAAATGAATTAATTATGCTATTTCTAAGCTAATCTAGTTAATTCTAAGCTAAAAGGTAGAAACAATAATTTATAAACAAGCTAAGATGGATGCATGGAAGCCATTAATGAATGCTCTAAGCTATTATGCAATTAAAATTAATTAAAAAAAGCTAAAAGTGAGTGAAATATGAGTGTGAATGCATATGAGATTCAACAACATAAGTTTACAATTGAAAGATGCATCAGATTCAATTGCATAAGTTTGCTTTGAAAAGGATGGATGATATTCAACAACATAAGTGTTCTCTAAAAAATATGGATCCATTTGTCTCCAAATAGTGACCTATTTATAGGAAAGCAAATGAGAAATGGAGGGTTGAGATTGAAAAGATTAATCAACAGTCCAAGATGAAGGAGATGAGAGGCATGGACCATGGATTCTCATCAATGGATGAGAATGCATTATGAGATTTAATCAAGGGTTCACACTTGCCTCAAACAAACACACTTTTGACCTACTCACACAAGTCAAAGGTGACTTGTTCAAAAGGTTGAAGGTTAAAACTTGCTTAAGAAGCCAAGTGAAAATATCCCTTTTTCAAATGATGAAGGAATAAGAATATTCTTTTGGAATATTCTCATGGGTGAGGAAAAAGACATTTTAAAAATTAAAATAAAGCTTTAATTATGCAAAAAGGAGATAAGGAATATTCCATGGGAATATTCCCTTTGCTTAGAGGAAAATTAGTTTAATTTCTAATTAAACAAGATTTAATCATGCAATTAGGGGATTAGAAGAATAATGTGATATTTATTAAATTAAATAATTTAATAAATGGGGGAGAGATGAAATGATATTTAATTAAATAACTTAGGGTTATTTAATTAAATAAGATGACTTGGGGAATTAAATTAAATACTTTTATTTATTTAATTTAATGAGATGAAATGTTAGCATGAAAAGGGATGAATTAAATCGATTAAATTAATTAGGTTAATGGATGAAAATGATGCAATTAATTAATTAGCTAGGCTAATCTAATTAATCAAGTGAAAAGAGGATGGGTTTGAAGAGGAATTGATGTTAGTAAATTTGTTTCGAGTGTATGATAACGTTTAGGACATTTTTTCAGTTTCTACAATTAGCAACTTTTTCTTTGGTGGGAACACATTCCATGTTGACTTCCTTGTCTACAACCTTCTCTCTAATGAATTGATACTTGATTGATATGTGCTTCGTCCTAGAGTGCATCACTAGATTATTTGAGATGTTTATTACACTTGAATTATCATAGAGAATAGAGATAGGTTTATTGTACTCAACTTTAATATCCTTTAGAGTCTCTTTCATCCATAATACTTGAGTACTACATGTTTCTGCTACATATTTTTCTTTCACTATGGATAGAGTAACTAATTATTGCTTCTTGCTCATCCAAGAAACAAGTTTGTTTCCCAAAAATAATGCTCCACCACTTGTGCTTCTTTTATCATCTACACTTCTAGCCCAATCGGCATCAACATATGCAGTTAAAGTGAAGTCCTTGCTCTTGGGATGCCATAGTCCATAGTCAATAGTGCTTTTAATGTATCTAAAAATTATCTTTACTACATTGACATGAGACTCTTTTGGAGCAACCTAATATCTTTCCACCATACATACTTCTTGCGTTATGTTTGGTCTTGATGTAGTTAAATACAACAAGATTCCAATCATAGACCTATACAATGTCTGATTTGTATCTGGTGATTCATTTGATTTGCTTAATTTATAGTTGGTTATTATGGGGGTATTGACTAGTCTACCATCTTCCATTCCAAATATCTTGAGAATTTCCTTAGTATACTTGGTTTGAGATATAAATATCCCATCATCAATTTGTACAATTTGTAAACCAAGGAAAAATGACAATCTCCTAGCATTGAAATATCAAATTCATCTTGCATATGAGTAGAAAAAACTTTACACATTTTGTCACAGCTACCACTAAAAATGATGTCATCCACATAGACTACAACAATAATCATGTTCTCACCTTTAGATTTGAAATACAAATTGATGTTTACACACCCTTTCTTGAATCCTTATTGTTGTAGATACTGGTCCAATCTTGAATACCATGCTCTCGATGCTTGTTTTATACCATACAATGCTTTTCTCAATTTGCAAACATAATCTCCCTCTTTTGATAGCTGAAACCCCTCTAGTTATTCTATGTACACTTCTTCTTCAAGTTTTCCATTTAGAAATGTAGATTTATACTTTCAATCCTTTGTAAACTAAAAATGCAAGAAACATTCTTATTGCCTCTAATCTTGCAATAGGTGCAAATGTTTCCTCAAATTGAACCATGCCCTCAACTTGTGCATAACCTTTGCACACCAATCTTTCCTTATTTCTAAAAAAAACTCCATCTTCATTTAGCTTATTTCTAAACACCCATTTAGTACCAATCACATTTTTTCTTGGAGGTATAGGAACCAATTCCCATGTCTTGTTCTTCTCAATTTGTTTTAGCTCTTCTTACATGGCCTTTATCCTTCTCTCATCCTTGCTAACCTCAATATAACTCTTAGGCTCAATTTGTGACAATAGAGAAAAATTTACTCGTTCCTTACTCTTTGCAACTCTTCTTCTTGTTTGGAAAACTTCATTTTTATCACGAATAATCTGATTTGCAAGGTGATCCTTTTGAACATATTTTGTAGGTGCTTTTTCTTTCTCCTCTTCTTGTTCTTCTTTGTCATTTGCTACATCTTCTTCCTCATAATCTGAGTTCTCTTCAAAATTATTCTTATCATATTTGACATGTTTAATATTTTCATCAATCTTGGCATTGATGCTTTCCACAATCTTGTGCAACCTCTTGTTGTAGCAATTGTAAGCTTTGCTTTGAGTAAAGGGTATTCCACATCACATCTTAAATCAAATCTTCCCAGGTTATCTTCTTTTTTATTAATGTAACATTTTCTACCAAATACTTTGAAGTATTTGACTAAAGTAGGCTTACCATACCACAGTTCATAGGGATTACTATTACTGTGTGCCCTAATTTGAACTCTATTCAAGATATACACTATTTTATGAATTTCTTCTCTCCAAAACATGTTTGCTAACTTGGCCTCATTTAGCATTGTTTTGGCCATGTCCTTGACTACTCTATTCTTTCTCTCTACTACGCCATTCTATTGTGGTGTTCTTGGTGCAGAATATTGTCTTTTAATTCCATGTGCCTCACAATATTCAACAAATTCACTTGATGTGAATTCTCCTCCTTTATATGATCTCAAGCAATTGGTCCTCCTACCAATCTCCTTCTCAACCATTTTCGTGAATATTTTGAATCTTTCAAATGCTTGGGACTTATCCTTTAGAAAGGTTACCCATGTCATCCTTGTATAGTCATCAAATAACAACATGAAGTATTTGTAACCTTTAAGTCCTCTTGTCCTTGTAGGTCCACATAAGTCAATATGAACTAGTTGTAAGGGTTTTGTGGTTGAATATTATTTTGTTTGAAACTTAACCCTTGTTTGTTTAACTTTCTAACATTCCTTGCCATGATATTTGTAGGCTTATATATCTTAGGCATGTGTCTTACTAGACCTCTTGAACTTACTTTCACTAAATTATCAAAGTTTACATGCCCCAATCTTCGATGCCACAACCAACTTTCATTAGCTTGACCAATTAGATAGATTTGGCCCTTTACTTCATAGAGATTGGAAAGTTTGGAATAATTTCTGACTCCTTGTGTAATTATTTTTCCATTCTTCCTTATCTTACAACCATCTAAATCAAATGTGACCTTATAACTGTAGTCACATATCTAACTTACACTTAGCAGGTTGTGCTTTAGTACCTCAACATAAAGGACATCCTTGGTAGGATTTTTACCATATAGGCTCAATATTCCTTTACCATAGATCTTTATTTTAGTGTTTTCACCCAAACTAACTAATCCTCCTTTACATTTCTTGAGTTGGATGAATTTACTCTTATCTCTAGTCTTATGTTTGGAGCATCCACTATCTATTACCCACATTTTTTGCTTTTTGATATGAAGTGTCATTTGTGTAATCATTGATTGTGTGGGAATATGTTCTTTTTCTTTCCACACCTTCTTAGGTTTCTTTTTCACCTATTCTTCCTTCTTCTCAAGAGCAGTAAATACCTTGTTTAATTTAGGTGGCGTGCTTTTCTTTTTCTCATTTTGTACATTTGGTCTTATGAATTTTGTTCTATAATTATTAGCAATATGACCAAAGTTGTTACAATTGTAACACATTACATTCATATCCACTAAAGGATCAAATGGATTTTTTCTTACAAAATTTATACTCCTTTTAGGAACTATTCTACATTCTCTACCCCTATGACCAAATCAATTACATGTATAACAATATCCATAAAAGTATGAAGCGTACCTGGTCATAGCATTTCCTTGAGCTGGATGAGGGGGTCTTCTTTTCCTAGGCTTCTTCAAATCCTTCACCCTAGTGAATCCTTTTGCATCAGTTCTTCTTATGTTTTGTCTCTTCTTCTGGTGATTAGGAACTAATTAGTTATTCTTCTTATCTGTCATGGGCTTCTTCTCCTCTTCAACTTTGTTAAACTTAGTGGTCTTCCTTTCCTTTTCATAGGTTTCTACCTTACAACTCTTCTCATCATCTATACTTGACTTTTATCCTACCCTAAATTGTCACATCTCAAAATTTTCATTGCATTTAATAATGTTAAGTTCTTTTAATAATTATGGAAAATGAAATTTATCAGTTAACTTGTGATAAATTTAAGATTTCAATGGATTTGAAAATATATTTATGATGTTATGAATTGAATGGGAAAGATGAAAATAATGATGTGAAATGGAATCTCTTTTTTTTTTAGCATTGGTTAAAGGTTACTGATGAAACTTTTCAAGTGTGAGTGTGCGAATGAAAGAACAAGCTAAACATGAGAACATGGTTGAGGTAGGAATATTAGCCAGTTGAGAATGGTAAGCTTGATGGAATCTAGGACGTGCACATAACACTGTAAATCATGATTTTTGCATTGAAATTCCATTATGGTTGAAATCACTCTTTATGTGAAATGGACTAATGAGTAAACAAGTGTGCTTGTGGAAAAACAATAAATTAGATTACTTGTATATCTTTTTTATTTGATGATATTGAATTCAAAACATAAATAAGACACTAATGAATGGAGTGCTCTTTCTTGTAAAAATGTATGTATTCCATAAAATTTACAACTAGAGGATGAATTGAATAAAAATATATATTGGAACATAGAAAAATGGGTTCACCAAAATGAAATAATGGAAAATAGGGAGCATGATGGACCTATTTCTCTAATTTCATTCAGGAAATGAGATCTAAACAATGAAAGACTATCAACCCAAAAGGTGAGTCAAATCAAGGTATGAATCTGCAAATTTACCTTTTTTGCAAGGATAGGGGTTCTGATTAAACACCACTTTGGGAAGAAAGATTAAAAATAGAAAAAAAACTCCAAAATGTGATCTACAAAGTGCATCTAAAAGATTAAGCTCAATTCTCATAAAACCAAAAATTAAATTGCAAATCTGAGAATGGGAAAGTGATGTGTACTAGTCACCGAAAGTGTTTTTTTAAAGCTTACTGAGGACTCATTCATCCTATGGCGAATGGATCTTGGTTAGGGCTCTGTAAAAATAGTTTTTGGGTTCTCTTTTGTTGTGTTTGAACTCCTAGATTCCCAAATTTCATAGTTGGACAACTGAAAATAAATCTTATAGGTGATTTTCCATGAAATTTCAAGAATGATGACAACTTTGAAAACTTTGTAGTTTTGCATTTCAAGAGATCTTCCACCTAAAATATGCAAACACACATTAAGAGGGAATTTTTTTTTGTCATTGGTGAATGGGAGTTTTCCTTAGTCAAACCTTATTTTGGTAATTAAACCTTGTAATGAAATGAAATTGCATGAAAGGAATGATGAATAAACAAGCCTATGTCACAACTCACCAAACCCTTGTTTAAAACTTGAAATGTGGATCTACAACTAGTATGAGATGGCTTCAATGGATGTGGATCTTGATCTTGAAACTTGACTTGAAAAAATTCCTCTGAATGCTTGAATGGATCTTGAACACTACAACATATTAGCTTAAATAACATGCATGATGCAAGAAGAATTTGACATGATAATAGAATCTTGATTGTTGCAATAATTATTCAATAAATTCACTCTTGAATGCCTTGAAATGCTCTTGAAATACTCTTGAATTTTCTCTCATAAATTTTCTAGGATGCTTGAAAGTATTAGATTTGCTAGTTGAAACATAGTGAAATGACCTCTTATTTATACATATGTTAACATTAATTCCTGAAATTCAAATAACACAAGCTAGCATGTGAATATACATTCGAAATAATTGAAATACTGTCAAAAACATAATTTAAATTAGGTTCCTAGGTCTAAATGAGGACCCATTCGCCCATGGGTGAATGAGTTCTATGTCACTTACCTAGGACACACATTCTCCAATGATAAATGTTATGTTATGGCATTGATGAATGTCGGGTTTTCCTCTTCGGAAATTACAATTAATTAGGCTTGGATTTGAATTAAAGGGGGAAATTAAGGCATAATTAACCTCAATTAATTAATAAATCCCTAGATAAGTGTGAAAGTGTAAAGGTACACCTTACAACAACATAAATAAGGCACAAGTAAGTTCATTTTATTTAATAAGGTCCTAAACTTAATGTGAATATGTAAAATATATATTACAATACTAAATTAAGGCATAATTTAGCTCATTTTATTATTATTATTTCCTAAATTAAGTGTGAAAAAGGGAAAAAAAATCATACACTACATTTAGCCCCACTTTATTGAGAGTATGACTATGTCAAAATCACACTAAAGTAGACATTCAAGACACATGTATGCAACAATGACAAAGATACTCAATCGTATATAAAATCATAGGAGAAGAAAAGGGAGTTGGATCAAGCTTCGACTGTCCCAATGTAATGTGGAACATGATTGTTTGTCTAGGGAAGGGGTGGATTAAACTTCAACTATCCAACACAATGTGGAACACGTCTAGGTTTTTTTTCCAACACGTTCACAAGCAAAACTTGATTTCCACTATGCAAATGACACATACACTCACACGGGCTAATGGAACCTCAGGCCATCCACTAGGTGAGCCCCCGATGGGTGGAAAATGACAATCTTATTAGGCTCCCATACCATATCAAAGCTATCCTCTTGACAACTTCAATAAGGCACTAAAATACTATACTTTGAGCTTCACAAGTCCTAACAAGTTGCATTATGCTAAGCACTCATGAACAAGGCTCTATTGGCAAGCAAGGTGCATTATGCTTGGTGGCCTTATAGGGATGGGTTTGAGATTCACAAGGTTAACAAGTTGTATAATGCTAAACACTTATGAACATTATATATATATATATATATGGTTTTGTTTAAAGGGATTTTTCTTAGTTCATGTAAAGTCTCTCCTTAGGGATCATCATGCCTAATGTCTCCAAGAGAGGACAAGTCCAAGATAAAAGATTTACAACTTAGGGAATGCAACACGTAGCATCATCATGAAGAGAAAATTCATAAGCTAAGAAATATCACACTCTTGGAGGACATCAAACCCAATGACACCACCAAGAAAAGGACACATCACAAGAAGAAAGAAAATCACACAAAGAATATGAGTGTTGAAAATAATACCAATGTATACCCCCATTTTAAAGGAATTTCTACACCATTGTAGTGAGCAATAACTTTAAAGTAGAAAATATTCTATGCTAACCATAAAGAGGACAAGAGAGCTTACTTGAAAATCAGTATGCCAAGTCATATGTTTCCAAATGAAGCTACAACCTGAAAAGGGGTTTCCCCCAAAAACACATAAGGTGTCTATGGATTTGGGGTCAATATATCTTTGGTACAATGTTGTTTTAGAGCTCAAAAATGTCATCATTCCCCAAATACTTGCAAAACTAGAAGAATGACACATACAGAGTGAAAAACAAAGAAAAATATTTTGGGTCAACATGAAGATTGTCATTGGTATGTTTTTTGGAAACATGAGCATGAGCATGAGCTTATACAGTGTTGTAATTGATGTCAACATTGTGGTTTGAAAAAAAAAAAGAGAATCAACATAGCGTGCGCTCTACAATTTTGAATTCCTGCAACTTTGCTACTCAATGAAACAGCTTGGAGGGGGCCCCAAGGAGGCTCCCCCACCAAAGCAACATGTTGTTTTCTAGAATAATGTTGTCTCTCGATGTGGGAGGACTCCCCCATACTCTGAGCATATTTTGATGTCTAGGGGTTCAAAAAATCCAGTTTTCTCTCTTGAAGGCAAGTCTTGTTTTGGCCCAGATGCCCATAAGGCCTCCTTTGTGGAAAAACTTGTTGGAGGTCAAACTTTGACAAGGACACCTCAAAAGTTTGTGACGACTTTTTGTACAGTGGTGGGAGATGAAGTTGATGTCCTAGATGATATTTTGAATGATGTTATGGAGGGGTTGAAGCTGTCCTTGGTTGGGAAATTCTTTGCTAGACGAACCAACATTGATTAGGTATAAAAATGGGGCTTTGACACTTGGAAAATCAAAGGCAACATTTCTATAAGTGTTATTCCCAAGGGTCTTTTTCTATTTACCTTTGTTATCCCTGAGGCTATGCTAAAGGTCCTTATAGGTGGACTGTGGGCTTTTGATAGTGGTTTTAAAAAATGTTTTGTCTTTATGCAAGTGGAAACTAGGGTTTGATGCCTCCATTGATTTGGGGAAAGTTTCCCCAACCTGGGTTAGACTCCCTGGGTTTCCACTAGAGTTTTGGCATCAATTTTTTTTTAAAGGAATAGCAGATTCCTTGGGTTCCTTGGTCACCAGAGACAATGTCACTCTTCGTAAGGCAAGGTTAGTCTATGCAAGAATTTGTGTTAACATTGAGGTTAACACAATTTTACCCACTTCCATTACCTTAAAATCCAAGTTTGGAAAATGGGTTCAACCTCTAGAATATGAGAGAGCTATAATTTTCTCCCAGGGATACAATAAATTTGGGAATTTATAGGATGCTTGTAAAATAGCTCCTCTTATGCCTAAGATTTCCCAAATTGAGACACAAGAGGATGATTTGTTGAAGAATAAGACTTTGAAAAATAGCTCAAAGGAATCTAAAATCTCAAATCCCAATAAAAAAATATTTATCACTAAAAAACTCCTTTAATCCAGATTAGGAAAATAGTTCAAAAGATAATTTGGGAAGGCTATTTCAGAGGCTGCCAACGAACCTTGTACCCCACCATCTTTAGAGAAATCAGATAAAGAAAAGAAAAATAAGGGAACAAATTCACCTCCAATATTTTAGGAAGAACAACAAAATAAAGTCGAGGAGGAGGGGGAAATAATAAGCCAAAAGGAACATCTTTTAACCCCAGGATCACCATGAACCAATTATGGGGGAGGAGCAAATGTCTCAAAACAATGATGACAAATGATGGATAAACACTAAATCATGAAAAAAGAAAAAACCAGACATGGGAGGAAACAATAAAGTTGGTAGGCAGTAATTAAAAGAAGCAAGAGTCAAAGAAACAACAAAAGATGTGGTAGCAGGGAAATAGAGGACCCTAGACTCACTGGAAGGGAACAAATTGAAAAGGGTGTAGGGGAGGTCAACTCCCCATTTTTGATAGTATCAACCTAATTATGCTCTTTAGCTCTTCGTAGTTATGAAGATTCTTTCTTGGAATGTTAGGGGTCTTAATGGCCCGTATAAAAAGCATGTGTTGAAGGCATGCCTAGCTGAGGTGAAACCTTATATCCTTTTGATATAGGAAGCAAAAATGAAAAAGGAAAGTTTTGAGAAAAAATTGAAGTGGCTTTGGCCTGGTGCTAGTTTTGATGCCAGTGATGTGGAAGGGGCCTCTAGAGGGATTTCAACCTGTTGGAATTCTTCCTGGTTTAGTGGAAAGCTGAAATTCAAAAATAAGAACAACCTCTTGATTAGCATGGAGGATGGAGATACTTCTATTAAATGGCATTTGAGGAATATATATGGTCCAAATTCAAGATTGGATAGGCTGGATTTATGGAACTTGTTGGATGGAGTTATGTCTAACAACAAAGATGATCTATGGATGCTTGGTGGTGATTTTAATTCCCCACTGTATCCTTCTAAGAAAAAAGTAGGGCCAACTAACTTCTCAGAAAGTATGATGGATCTTTCAAGTTTCATTGATTCTGTGGGACTTATGGATATCCATCTTATGGGTTCCCATTTTACTTGGACCAATAGAAGACAAGGTAATCAACTTATCCAAGTGAAGCTCGATAGATTCCTAATATCCTCTAACTAGAACATTTTATAGAATGTATCTCTTACTACATTTCCTAGAACGGGTTCTAACCATAGCACTCTTCTTCTTGAATGGGAGGATAGGGTGATTAAAAAACCTTACCCTTTCAGATATGAAATCATGTGGTCCCTTCATCTAGACTTTAAATCTCTAGTTGAGGAATGTTGGAACATGCCTTGTGATGGTACCTTGATGTTTAGATTAACGCAAAAGTTAAAAAGAATAAAGGAAAAGGTTAAGGGATGGAACAAATACTATTTGGGAATATCTTTAATACTAAGAGGATATGAATTTGAAACTTAAGGAAGTTTAGGATCAAATGGAGGTAGGAAACTGTGATGAGGAGATCTATATAATAGAAAGGGAGCTTAGAGCCCAATGGCATAAAATAAGTAAGAAGGAGGAAATCTTTTGGAAACAAAAATCTAGGATTCAGTGGCTTAAGGAAGGTGATAGGAATACTAAGTTTTTCCACCAATGAACTATGAAGCATAGAGGAAGAAACAGGATCGGATCCCTTATTTCCTCTAATGGTACTAAACTTGAAAGGGGAGATGAAATAGCTAATGAGGTTGTTTCCTTTTCTTCAAATTACTAGGAGCCTTCAAGGATTGGTAACCTATATTTGGAGGAATTCTTGTAGGTTATACCTAATTTTATCACAAAAGACGACATGAAATTTTTAACTAAGAGTATTACTATGGAAGAGGTGAAGGTGGTTGTTTTCTCTTTTGGAGCCTTCAAGGCTCTGGGACCTGATGGTTTCCCTCCTAGTTTCTTTCAAGTTTATTGGGAGATTGTTTCTAAAGACCTCTTAACAGTTGTCAAATATTTTTTAAGATCGGATAAAATCTTGAATCAGATGAACACCATTTTTTTGGCCCTTGTCCCAAAATCCAATGAAGCTGCTTCAATGAATAATTATAGACCAATAAGTCTATGTAAAACTAATAAGATTTGCTCCAAAATCATTGTCAACAGGCTGAAGTTGGTCTTAGGGAAGTTGATTGCTATTAATCAAAAAGGTTTTGTTTAGGGAAGGAAAATTCTTGATGTAGCTATCTATACTCATGAGATCCTACACTCTATGGATTACAGCAAAAATTCAAGTATGGTGCTGAAATTGGACATCTCTAAAGCTTACAATAGAGTTACTTGGAATTTTTTATTTGTTGTTTTGGAAAAAATTGGCTTCAAAGGTAGATTTCTCAATCTGATAAAAGCTTGTGTTACTAGACTAAAGTACTCAGTTCTAGTTAATGGTATTTCCCATGGTTTTTTCTCACCTGGTAGAGGGCTGAGGAAAGGGGATCCCTTATCTCCCTACCTTTTTGTTATTGTGGCAAAAGCTCTTGGCTGCAACATACATAAACAACTTAATAATAAGTCTTTGAAGGGTTTTTGTGCTGCTTCTTTGTCCCCGACCTCACATCAACAACTTGTTGATGATACCATTCTAATGGGGGAGGCATTGGTTATTGAGGCTAAACAATGGTAAAATATTCTGGATAATTATGCTGAAATGTCTAGATAGTGTATAAATTACCAAAAAAGAAAAATATATTTCTTCAATACTAGCCAGCTTGTGAAAGATAAAGTGATAAGGATTTTGGGATGTCAAGAAGTGAAACTACCTACTACTTATCTTGGCCTTCCTCTTTTCTCTCGAAATCCGAACAACAACTACTGGAATTATATTGTGGAGAAAGTCTAGAAAAAATTGGTTGGCTAGAAAGGTAAGTTGAGTTTGGTTGGAAAAATTCAGCTTTTAAAGGCTTCCCTTCATAATATTCTTGTCTATTATCTCTCAATGTTTAATATATTTGCCTATATTGCTGAGAGAATTGAAACTATTCAAAGAATATTTTTATGGTTAGGAGTGGAGGAAAGGAAAAGAATGGCTCTTATCAAATGGGAGAAGGTGTGCATCTCAAAAAAAGGAGGGTTGGGCATCAAAAGACTAAAATTGTTTAATAAGGCTTTAGTGGCAAAAATGGGATGGTTTGTCTTGGAAAATGAAAAAGATTGGGCCACTATCCTTAGGGCCAAGTATCTTAACAATAAGGATGCTATCTATTTTCTAAGAAAGAAGGAGCTTCCACATGGATCAGTGTTTTGGAATAACCTCCTTAAAATTAGAGGAGTGCTAATTAGAGGTGCAAAAATGAGGATTGGTAATGGGCTCAACATTGATTTTTGGGATGACCCCTAGTCCACACTAACCCCACTGTCGGCCTCAGAAGATCTCCAACTAATAAGAAGAAGACTGAAAAGAGAAATTGGGAAAAAAAATTCTAATTATCTTGTGTGGGATGGATGGTGACCCAGGTGAAAAAGCTTCAAACAGTATCTAAGGAATGTTGTTCTAAGAGGAAACAAACAACAGTCTTGGGATGTTGCTATTGATCAATTTATGAAACAAATTGGAAATCCTGATCTGTTTTCAAGAAATAGAAAGGATGAATGGATCTAGACAAAAACTGCTAGTGGTTGTTTTTCGGTCAAATCAGCTTATGACTCAATGATGCAACCGACTATGATCTTGGGTTCTTTTAACTAGCTTAAGGTTTGGAGGAAGAACCTCATCCCAAAAATTAATTGCTTCTGGTGGACAATTATTCATGGTAAGATCCTTGCGATTGACAACCTTAAGAAAAGAGGTTGGTATCTTGTCAATAGATGTAGCCTTTGTAATGAAGAAGAGGAAACCATCATGCATCTATTTTTTCAATGTTCTTATGCCCAAAAATTCTAGGGTTTTTTTCTTAATACTCTAAAGGTGGAGTGGGTTTTCCCTGCTAATGTCCAATTGTTTGTGGAAGGATGGAGCTTTTTCCCTTATTCCCACAATATAATTTGTGATTTGTGGGGACAAATTCCTCCATTTTTGGCTTGGGGTTTGTGGAAAGAGAGGAATAATAGAGTGTTTAGGGAGACTGAAAGAACTAGTAAGGAGTTATGTTTAATTGTGAATAGAAAAATATAGGAAAACATGGAAAGCTGCAAGTATAGGTAGGCTAAGAAACAACCAACTCAATAGGTGTTAAGTATAAAACAACAATGGGGGCTCTCCCATGGCTTAAATAATGTCAATTGGTTATAAAAATTATAAGAAGCACAATCTGGATCCACCCAGATCTAGGATGGGTCAAATGCAACTTTGATGGTTGCTCGAAGGGGAATCCTAGACGGGCTGCAGCTGGTGGAGTGATAAGAGATGATAAGGGAGCCTATCTAATTGGATACAACAAAATTTTAGGAACAACTACGAATAACTTCACTGAGGCTTCAACTATTTGGATAGGAGCCATAATTCTTAGGGAAAGGGGATACAATAAGGCTATTGTGGAAGGAGAATCTAAGCTAATAATAGATTATATCAACAGTAGGGAAAATATTCCATGGGAAATTAAAGATATGTTGGAAGACTGTAAAAGAATTTTTCAAGAGATTCAACGTGTTAAAATTTTCCACTCATTAAGGGAAGGAAATAGGGTGTCGGATGCAATGGCCAACCTTGACATAAATGAAGAAACTTTAATAAATTGGGACTTCAATGATTTTCCTAATCAAATTAAGGAAGTCCTAGTGAAAGACAAACTTGGGGAGAAAAACTCAAATAAAGGTCTATAAGGAGGGATTACTTAGTTATTAGAATGAGTGGCAGGATGAGAAGGATAATGAGGATATAGACCCCATGGATGAAAGCTTGCATACTGAGTGGGAGGTTTCATAGGAATGTTTTAAAAAGATTGCTAAATCTTGATAATAGGATTTACAATCATGGGAATGGATAACTGGACGACGAGGATGAGTATCAGGAAAGGAAAAATTTAAATTGGGACATAAATAGCATGTGGTGTAATAAGTGGATTGATCTCCAATGTGACAGATGGAGATGCATCAACCATAATAAGAAAAGGTGGAATAAAAAAAATGATATCATTGCTAGAAAGGGAGGCGGAGCTGCCACAAGCAATAATGATTATTGGCGAAGAGGTGGCAATTGTGGAGTGAATTCGTTTATGAATTATAGATAAGACCTTAAGCTATTTATTTCTCAAATGAATAGTCACAAAGTTTCCATTAGAACTGAGAGTGTGGGGTTACTAGTTGCAAGTGTTGAGGACGTAGAAGGTAATAGGAGTGATTTCCTTCTCGTCGCCAAAATTTTCCATAGCTCTGATAATAATATGGGAGGCCCTAGAAAGCGTACCGAGCCACACAAATTTGACTCGCTTCAAAACAATGAGGAGCTCTGGAGTCTTTTCGAACATGTAGGTTTCACTCAATATTTTGCTGCTATGGAGGGCTATAATGAGAGACTTAGCTACAAGTTTTCTAATGCTTGGAGAGATGGAGAAGTTACTCTAGGAGGGCTTCAATTTAAGGTGGATGCTAAGCTAATTGCAGAATCGATAGGTTTGGTGTATGAAGGCACGAAGATTGCAAAGGTCAGCAATGGTAAGTATCAATATTATTTCAAAAAAAAAATTGAAGGAAAATAAAAACCAAAAAGATTTCAAAATGGGTATTCTAGGGTTAAGTTTCCACCTCCTTATCACAATGTCTGCTTTATAGCAATGAAATATTTTACTCTAGAAGACCAATACCAGTTAGTCCATGGTTATCACTTCCCCATTCTCAACCACATTAGGAATAAGGAAAAAATTAACTTGTCTTTCTTCTTGTTTTCCTCTCTAAGCCAGAGTCTTACTCATGGAGCCAATCCACCTTTACATTAGGACCTCATACGAGCCATTTTTAAATTTGTGATTTCTAGGACCCTGTAGAAAAATATGGTTCTAAAAATGATTGAAAACCCCAAACCTCAAAGCTTAGTGAAAATTGAGCTTCTTGAAGACCATCCCTCCCTGATGCCTAAAAATTCTAGCAAGAAATCCCAAAGCCCTGAGAATTCTAGTAAAAAATACCAAAGCCTTGATACTACCATGTGGATGGATTTACTTGTAGTCATGCTTGAAAAAAGAAAAGATATTTCGATGGAGATGGAAACTAAAAAAAGGAGGAGATTTATATTGAGTGAACTAGGAGAATAGGCGGACACTATAACTATTCCTAATGATAATGAGATGGAAGGTTTAAACCATGGTGGTAGGAGGTCAAAAATATTGGCTATGGCAATGTCAAAAGGATAGGAGAATAAGAAAAAAGCATAAAGCCCAAAGGAAAAAAGAACCCAAAACCCTCCAGAGAGTGTTGAGAAAAAAGAAGAAGAGGAAAATGATTCCTCAATTGAAGAAATTTTGGATAGTCTCGGTGGTGATTCAACTGAAGAAGAGGAATTAGGGGCTGACAGTGAGGAAGGTAATGGGGATGAGGAAAGGGAGGAGTCACAACATGAGCTTGCTTGGGAGGAGGAGGAAAGCAAATATAATGGAAAATCAGGATGGGATCGAGAATACTAGCAAAGAGGAAATTAAAGTTGAGGAGGATGAGAATGGGAGATTTAAAAGATTGGAGGAGAGGATGCAAATTTTGGAGTAGAAGATACTTGACAAGGTGGGGGACAATAAACTCCAAGCCCTAGAAAATATTAGTAATGTAATAATAGAGGAAAGATTGAAGGCTATGGAGAAAGGTATGCAAGGAAAAGGAAACGTTCACATAATTCAAACCCTTGAAGAAGCAGTTAAGAATGTGTGCATGGTGGTTGATGTTGTGATGAAGAAAGCAATTATGGCTACTATCTCTGGGATGGGAAAAATAAAAAAGCAGCAAAAGAAGAAAGTAGTGAGTGATGGTGAGGACTTTGTTGGTAAGATGGAGCTGAAGGAAACAATACATGACACTATTGAAGATATGGTCAAAGCTTGGAAGCTAATTGAGGATGCATAGCCTGGTTGCTTTGTTGTGCTGGTTTCTTTTATTTTTTGATGTTTATTTCTACTATGTTTAAAAGGACTGTTGCTACTAGTTTTGGCCATGGGTGCTTGAACTTAAATTTCTATAATGTTGTGTATATTTTAAGTAGGAACATTATGATAGATGTTTATAAGTACTGTAGATGGGTAGGGAAGGATGCTACTGATGATAGTTTTTGGTTTTTTGATTTGTATGATATAATTGATATGTTTGATCGAAAAGGGATTGGTTAAGCATTTTGTTTGGGGGAATGGGAAGTTAGGTGGGCTTCCTGTTTTTGTTATTTCTCACCACCCACTATTCTTTTCATGATGTACTTTTTTTTGGGTCAGGGCCCTTTTCCCTGCTTAATCAATCAAAAACATGGAAGAGACCTAAATGTCTTGACACCTTGTGTCATCCCCAAACAGAAAACACAAGAAAAATTAAAAAATAAAGGTTTATGACATAGAGAAGAATGTAGATACATATAGAGGAATGCACATGAAGAGAGATACATCAAATATAATAGTATGGGGGATCACATTATGCACATGTAAAAGAAAGTAAAACAAAATACTACTAAGGCACATTTGAGTCAACCTATAGCAGGTCATTCGCATCTCAATCTTGTTCAATATATATGGAAGGACAACTAGCCAAGGAACAATGACAAGTGTCAAATTGGGACACACACCAAGTTCAACACTCTTATTAGTAGAATCATCATTTAAGTTCATAGAAGAGGAAAACATTAGATTTATCTCATTATGCACTTCCTCATCAATCTTAGAAATTTCACTATCATCATCCAAATTAATCACAATAGGAGGTCTAATGATAATATCCATACAAGTTTGTTGTTTATGTTGTGGCAAGGGTGAAGAGGCATCATGCCTTGTTGGAGACAAGTTTGGATTTTGATTTTCTATGTTTTGATTTTGTTCTTTTTCTTGTGGAAAATGAGTAATAGCACAACATCTATGCCTACGCTCTCTAGCATTTCAATTTCTTTTCATGCGGTTTTCAAGTTATGTTTGTGTAGGAGTGGGTTTACTCAACCATAGGTTTCTTTTCTTCCCTTAAGGGATGAATGGAAGGATCCATGGGAGGTTGTTCAACCACTTTCTCTTTGGCTTTGTAAACTTGTTTGACTTTGGGAGGAACAACAAGATTTTTTTGGTTATCTCGTGGTCTCTTATAGGAAGTGGGTGAAGGATTTATCATAAGCTATTCTTGGATATTTGGAAGGGATTTTGGTTCAATCATGGTTTCATCTAGGATATGAGGCTCAATCACGGGTTGAGGCATATTGCTAAGGGATAATTCTGCTATGTGCTTTGCCTTAAAATTTTTGTAGGAATTGAAAAATAAGTCCTCACGGGGTCTAATATGTTCAATAGGCTCAGGCCAAAATAAATCCAATGAGAAGTTCCCACAAGAAGACACAAGCTTAAAGCCACTATGATGCATAGTAAATATCTCATTTCCAAATGGAAAATTTAAGCATTTATGCACAACCAAAGAGACAAAATTCATAGAGTGCACCCATGGATAGCCTAACTTCACATGAAATTGGTCCAATGATGAGATGATGGTGAATGAGACAATTAATTCTTTTGGTCCAACCTTTAGAGAGAGATTGATCGAGCCAATCATAGGGCATGTAAAACCATTATGTGTTTTGATCCATGCTTTCAATTTTTCATATGTATCTTGATAAAGCTCATGCATAAATAGGAATTCCTCAATGATCACATTCTCCACATACACAAGATCAATTAATATCCCATTAGTAGGCTTTCCATTGATTCTTCTAGCTATGTACAGAGGACCATCAGGTGCATGTTTAAGTATATCTTGTTGTAAGAAAGCAATATCAAGCAAAATTTTAGTTGGTTCCTTATGAGGTTTAGCATCAATAAATTCAACTAAATCATCCATAAGGTTGTTCTCATTATCTTTTGTATTTTCATCATCTATATCAACATTTATCACATCATTCTTTGTTTCACTAGATTTGACAAAGGATATGTTATTATTAGGCATGGGATTGGTAAACATTAACAAATTTTGATAAGGGGGAGCTACAAACTTATTCCCTTGATCATTCACACCTCCAATTCATACGTGATTAGAATCAATGAGGTCTTACACAAGATGTTTAAGATGCTTGCAATGTTCTATATCATGTCCATTTTGTCGATGGAAATGACAATAGGAATTTGGTCTATAGCTTGGAGGTAAAGGCTTGGTAGGATCAAGATCTCTAATAGAAGGTAAGGAAATCAAATTCTTCTCTAAGAGCTGCAACATGGCGTTATGAAGGGTATTGGGTAGAGGTGTAAATTGTCTATTTATTTTTGCAAAGGAATATGGTTTTGTCTTCTTTATAGAAACCACTTGGGTGTTAATATTTTGATTGGATTGAGGGGGATTAATTTGGAGGAAGCCCTTGTTTTTTTCTTGAAAGGTTGGTTGTTGTTTTGAGGTGTGGATTAAGACTTTTCGGGATGGCTAGAGGGAGGTTTCACTTCACGACTACTAACCGAATTCTGGTAATCATGAAGGGTTGTACATAGCTGTATGAAGGAAGGAAATCTCAAAATTTCAAGTTTAGTTTGGATCTTTTCTTGTAAATTGGAAATAAACATTCTTTTAAGGTCAACATCAAGAATCTTAATGTTTATTTGTAAATAAAGCATTTGATATTGCACTATGAAATTTGTGACTTTTTCATCAACCTTTTGTTTACATGTCATTAAATCAGCTAAGGTCATATTGGGACCCATGTGCATTTGGAAGTGGTTGTAAAAGGAATTAATAAGTTCATTGAATGAACCAATTGAATTATTTGGTAGGGAGAAAAACCACTCTAAAGCAACATCTTTCAAAGATCAAGGAAATAGCTTAGCCAAGAGTTTATCTTCAAAAATGAAGTCACTGCATAGGGTTGTATAAGCGGAAACATGACTAACAGGATCTCCTTTCCCACCATATTTCTCAAACCTAGGAAACCTTGTGGAGTTTGTGTTCTCAATATCTCCAAGGATAAGTGATTAGTTTTGATGTATTGTGAAGGTTGGCCATAGTTATTTTGGTTTAAGGTGGTGATTTTTTGTTGAAGGGATGACATGTTTTGTAAAAGTGTGTTAAGGATGGGATCTTTGTTGGTATTTTGAGATGGAGGGGAATAAGGTGGAGTGGTGTATGTTTGTGGAGGGAAAGTGTATTTTAGGTTTGTGAGAGGAGATGGTTGAGGAGATAAGAGATTTGAATTCACAAAGCTAGAAGGGTTCCCAGTGGAAATACCTAAGGAAGTGTTGACATTGCTAGTAGGTTGAATGGTTGTGGTAACATGAGTACTAGTGTATGTAGGAATAAAGGTAAGGGTTGTGGAAAGAGGGATTGACTTTCCACCTTGGATTTGAGTATACCCCAAAGCTTGAGCACAACTAGTCAAGGTAGGAACATTTGTATCAACAATATGAGCTAGACTTCTCATAATCTTTATTCCATGTTCTTGTTCAAGCATTTTCCTTAGATTATCTAAAGTAGGAATGACACTACTAATCATGTTTTCAAAAGCCACAAAATTTTTCAATTTCCCTATTTCTTCATCTATCCTTCTTATGTTCTCTTGTGGGATATTAATATCATGCACATTTTTTGTAGGTAAGGAAGTCATTGGAATGAGGTATGAAGGCTATGATCCATAGAGGGTTGATTATCAACACTATTAGTGAAAGAGTTGGAAAACCCAAGCTCCACGATGAATGGTGTATTGTGGGATGAAATGAGTTTCAAACTACGTCTCACAACAATATTGCTAATAGGTCACCAAGTTGTAAAGCTCATACAAGATTCACAAACTTAGTGTAAACCCAAAATGGAAAGAGGGTGAAATTAAATGCAATGACCTAGAATGTAACAAGGTAATTTTATGATTACATAATGCAAAAACCTGAAAATAATGTCTTTTAAGTAAAATTTTGAAATCAAACAATGCACTAATTTTGTCAAATGAAGCTAAATATGATGAATTCCACTTAATAGAAAATTTATAAACTAAAAAAAAAAACTAAAGACAATAAAATGAAATGCATAAACTAATATTTTAGTGCCTAGAAAATCAAGAAATGACACTAATCAAGGACTCATTTTCCTAGGGAGAATGTGTCCTAGGTTAGGGTTTTTTAAAATGTTTTTACAGATTTCTGAGATGATTTTAGTGGTTTCCAGATTTTGATCAGAAACAACAAGTTACAGTTTGAATTTTCTATATAATCAAGGTGAAATACAAGTGCAAAATGTGACAAAAAGACAAAATAGGAGACCCAATTTTATGCGCAATTTTGTTTGAATTTTCAAATGCAAGTGAATGTTGATGCAATGCTATGTAAATGATATGCAAAATGACTATTTTTTTGTATTTTTCAGATTTAAAGAATGAAAAGATGCAATCCTAAAAATCTTGAATGAAATTCAAAGTTAATGTAAGCTTAACAACCCTAAATGACACTCAATTCAAGGCAATGACATGCAAATGATTGCAAGATATAAATCTAGGGTGAAAATGGACTCCAAAATCAAAAAATTGCAATGATCAAATGTCAGTTTCACCATAATGAAACATAGAAAAATGGGTTCAACAAAATGGAATAATGGAAAATAGGGGGTATGATGGACCTATTTATCTAATTTCATTCAAGAAATGAGATCCAAACAAAGAAATGTCTATCAACCCAAAAGGTGAGTCAAATCAAGGTATGAATCTACAAATTTTCTTTTTTTGCAAGGATGGGGGTCTTAATTAAACAACACTCTGGGGAGAAAGATGAAAAATAGAAAACAAAATCCAAAATGTAATCTAAAAAGTGCATCTAAAAGATTAAGCTCAATCTAATGGAACCAAAAATTAAATTGCAGATCTGAGAATGGGAAAGTGATGTGTACCAGTCACCAAAAGTGTTTTTTTAAAACTTATTGAGGACTCATTCACCCTATGGTGAAAGGTTCATAGATAGGGATTTGTAAAAATGGTTTTTGGGTTCTCTTCTACTATGTTTGCACTCCAAGATTCCTTAATTTCGTAGTTAAACAACCGAAAATAAATCTTATATGTGAGTTTCCAAGAAATTGCAAGAATGATGGCAACTTTGCAAATTTTCTCTTCAAGAGATCTTCCACCTAAAATCTGCAAACACGCATCAAGACGGAAAAATGTTTTGTTGTTGGTGAATGGGGGTTTGCCTTGGTCAAACCCTATTTTGGTAATTAAACATTGTAATGAACTGAAATCGCATGAAAGGAATGATGAATGAACAATCCTATGTCACAACTCACCAAACCCTTGTTTGAACCTTGGAATGTGGATCTGCAAGCATGAGATGGCTTCAAAGGATGTGGATCTTTATCTTGAAACTTAACTTGAAACAATTCCTTTGAATGCTTGAATGAATCTTGAACACTACATCAACATATTAGCTCAAATAACATGCATGATGAAAGAAGACTTTGACACGATAATAGGATCTTGATTGCCACAATAATTCTTCAATAAATCTGCTCTTGAATGCCTTGAAATTCTCTTGAAATACTCTTGAACTTGTTCTCATAAATTTTTTAAGATTCTTGAAATTCTTAGATTTGCTAGGTGAAACATAGTGAAAGGACCTCTTATTTATATATATGTTAACATTAATTCCCAAAATTCAAATAACACAATCCGACATGTGAATATACATTTGAAATCATTGGAATACCACTAAAAACATAATTTAAATTATGGTCCTAGGTCACTTACCTAAGACACACATTCTCCAATGATAAATGTTGGGTTTTCCTCTTCAGAAATTGCAATTAATTAGGCTTGGATTTGAATTAAAGGGGCCACTTTATGCATAATTAACCTCAATTAATTAATAAAGCCCTGGATAAGCGTGAAATTATAAAGGTACACCTTACAACACCATAAATAAGGCACAATTAAGTCCATTTTATTTAATAAGGCCCTCAACATAATGTGAATATGTAAAATACATATTACAACACTAAATTAAGACATAATTTAGCTCATCTTATTATTATTATTTCCTAAATTAAGTGTGAAAAAGGGATACTTTTTCCTACACTACATATATATACATATATAAAGAGAGATATGTATATATATAAATGAATTAAAATGGAATTTTAATAAGAAAACGAATAAAATTCAAGTTGATATTCATTCAAATTCAAATTTGGATTTATAAACTAAAAATTTAAGGGTTGAGGGTTGCCCATAATTCAAGAACATAGGATATTTAATTGCTTAATGGGGTGGCTAACCTTTATAGACACCCCCAAATATAGTGAAAATGAATATTCTTTGGAAGAGAATGATTCATAAAACTAGAGAAAAGCTAGGAAAAGGAGATTCAGTTTGAAAAAGAAAGAAGAAGAAGAGGTCAATTTAGGAGGAAAAAGTAGTTTTTCTTGGAAAAAACATATCAAGTCTTCATTGCATTGTTGGCCAAGAGAGTTGAGGTAAGGCCAATGTATCAAGAAAATTTTCATTACTTTTTATTTTCTCTCTCTATTCACTCGAATCCTTAGCTATACTCATGATTTTCCTATTATTAGAGGAAAAATGGATTAGATTTGTTTTCCCTATTAAGGGTACCTCATAATAGATAGTCAATGTTCTCTATTTGGATTTGATTCATTTATTGTTGAATCTTGTTCTGTGTCCATCCATGGATTCCATATTACCTTGCATTTTGTTCATGAACCCTATTTTTATTTTAGTATCAACCATGGGTTTTTGGTATTTTCTTTTATGGTGAGTTTGTATGTAAGACTCGTGTGCATGCTTGGTTGCATGTCACCGAATGGTTGTTGCATTCCATGGGATAACCCATTGAACCCCAAACTGTTATTAAAGTATATCTTTTTTTTCAAGCCATGAGACCGTGTTCTATTAGAGTAGGTTGAATTATCCTCTTTAAGTCGATTTTGGGTTGCTTGTTTCATTGTGTTAAGAACTATGACCTTTCTATTGAAGTAAAACCATAAGGAGCCACAATTTTGTGGCTTATAGAGCCAAAAAAAAATAGTTTGAGAGGCCCTCTATTGAAGAGCTCGACCCCCTTATTTATTTGGCATTGTGTGTAAACTTTATTTTGAGATTCTTCTATGTGTTCGAAGGTCGGCCCTAAGCCTTCTATATTTGAACGAAGGCATAAATAATTATCAGGTGCATGTTTTTACTAGTGCATGGGCACAAATATTCAAGAAATTCCATCGCCCTATCCATATGATTATCATTCAATATGGCCATGAAAGTTCGAGCAATGAGTAAGCATTGAGCCCAGATTTGTTGGAACGATTAAGGTTGAACATTATCGTTCTATTTCATTGTATATTTTAATCATGGTTCAATTGGATGAACAAGGAACGATATCCACGTTTCGTTAATGTTATCATTTCTACATTGCATAAATATTGTATCTATTAGAACAATCCATTTGATCGATTCATAGAGCTCTGCAATGGAGTAGAGTGATATCCTTTGTGAGTTTTAAGAAGCCTTTATAGGTCAATTAAAGCAATTTCCATCAACCCATATTAAATTATCTTAAGCTATAAAAGGTGTATTAAAATGTATATATATAAGCATGTATATATATATATATATGTATACATTCATGTATTCATATAGTTTGTATATGAGTGATGCAAAAGGGATGAGTGATCATTTCATTGAGCACTAAACTCGACTCCAATGGAGTCTTAAAACAATTTAAAAAAATGGTGTTCAAACAGGATAAAATAAAAGTCTTGATAGGAAGAAAATAGATTAAGAATTATTATCAACCAAACAACATATATCGTCCTGGTGGAATTTAAAATACATATTGCTCATAATAGAACAACACCTATCTAAATCTAAACTGCTCAACCAAATTTTATCATTTCAGTATGCTAGAAATGGAACATCAAATTTTGTATCAAACCTTGTCACCTTTTTGGTGTTTTAAAATTTATGGAACAAATGATGACATAGAAAATGTTAAAACCAATTGACTACTTTGTCTATGATCATTTTTATCTTTATTTAAGAATAGTTGTTATGGTTCAAGTTGTATAATAGTATGAAATTATAATAGAAGATGTTATTTCCTCTAGAAATAAAGATCTACCTGTTAATGAATCATTCTAAAAATTCTTTCTTTTAAAAAGAATGTATATGCATACATTTTCATCTACGATTAGAAGGCCATATATGCATACATGCATAAATACTTAATTTATACATATACACATACATGCAATATACCTTCTTTAAAAATTATATCATTTTATTATTTGAATGGAGATTTTATTCCAAGAAAGATGGATTCAAGGAAATAATGGAAATCTATAGGAAACTGATGCATGTATTGTGACAATTTCATGATATTATTGTTATGAACATGTATTATGTCTAAAATATGATTGCTTAACATCAAATTTGATTAAATTTCTTGCATGTGCATGTTAATTAGAGATATTCAAGTGAATCAAATGTAGACTATGAAGTAGATAGATTGATTAAGGAAAGATTGACTAGGAAAAACTGTTGAAAGCAGATTTATTGTTTGCAAATGTGAAAATATAGATAAGATGTATGATATCTTATGTTGTGGGAGGTTATCTTTCTAGTAAGGTGCTAAAAATGGGCTAATAGAGAGATAGTTTTTTCTTTTCCAAAAGCTATAGTTTTTAGTTGTATACAACATATGCTTGGCCAAGCATTTGTACTCCATTATGTTGAATGGTATAACTTATATGATTGATTCTCCCTACCATTTCCTTGCTTAGATCTTGCAGGTTATAAATGTAGATATAAATGCATGCAGTTGCATGGCACACACTAGATTCCACCTTGTATACTATATCTCTTACTAAGTGTTTTGTGCAGGGTCTAGCACTCTTTGAGTAAGAAGAATACCAGAGAAGCATAGCTTCGTGGTTGGGTAGAAAGGTGCCTAAACCATGTTTTCATCCAATGAACATGGAAATAATTGAAGAGGATCACATGGAATTCCATATTTTTGACTTGTACTATGTATTTCATGATGTAATTGATTTGACTATGGAAATATGGCCCAAGTCAAACAATGTAATTTGTAAAATTGACATTTGCAAATAAATATTAAATATTATTTTTACATGAGATGTTATGATGGAAAACAACTAATTGACTATGTCTTTAATTTTTATTATTCATAATGTCTTAATTAAATTTTATATTGTTACTCATGTATGACACATTACATTTGGTATCAAAGTTTAGGGTTCACCTCTAGGCCTATGATCCCACAATGGTCTAAGTTAGGGTTAGTTGACCCTTAATTAAATTTTGAGTTTAATGAACCTAGATTGAATGCAAGTATGGGAAGGTCAAAGTTAGGGAAAAAGAAGGGAAAGACTAATATGGGTACTAAGAAGAAAATTGTTGAAGAGAACCAAACACTAGAGGCCCACCCTAAGATTCCTGATGATGATACTTTGGCACACACCCTCACTCAATTCAAGATAGAGAGGGGCAAGAAAATTTAAGAGTCTAAGCATAATATTAAAAATAAGAAACCTTCAATGATTTTAGATTGGTCTTTAGGGTGTGGACCCAATGCACCCATTCTAACTAAAGAGGAAAATGAGTTCCTGTGTGCACATCCTACCTCTTCTAAGAAGGTTGTAATAGACTTTGACAAGGACCCAAAGGAGTGTCCTCTATTTGATGATGAATAGCCCTCCTAGTAAAGATGAATTTTTTTTATTTGGATCTTTGTAATCTGATATTATTATAAAAAAAGAAATTATTTCTTGTGTTGAAATTGTGAGCTTGGATGACTTATTCTTATTATGAATGCACATGAATATATTTTCAATATTTCATGTCATAATAAATTAGAATTATGTTCTTGAGTGGTTTGAGTGGTGGTCAAAATGAAGGCTAGAATGAAAGGATAGATAGGATCCTCAACCTCATAAACTAATAGGAAGATAGGATGGACCATCTGGAAGGAGAATTATGAGGTATGAGAGATGCTCAGAATCAAAGGAATGAGGAGCATCCACAAGGGAATAGAGAGTCCAATGTCAATAACTGAGCTAGAATCAAAGGAGGGCTTGAAAAGGACCTGAAAAGGGTGGATCTACTGAAGTTTGATAGAAAAACTATAGGAGATGGAGTGGAGCCTTGGATCATTGAAATGGAGAAGTACTTTAGGCTTCAAAATTTATCAAATGAAACTAAGGTTGTATGGGTAGCCTATCATCTCTTTGGTGAGGGAGCTATCTGGTGGGACAACGAAATGGCAAAAAAAAATTTGCAACTTAGGGAGATCGCCCAGGAATAGTTCCTTTAGCATTTTTGAAAGATTTGGCTTCCTGGACACTTTTTTGATAAGAAAATGACAAAGTTCTAGAACTTAGCTCAGGAGGATGTCAGTAACTCAGTATTGGGAAAAGTTCACTCACTTGCTAAAATATGTGCCAGAATGAAGGCTAGAATGAAAGGATAGATAAGATCATCAACCTCTTAAACTGATAGGAAAATAGGATGGACCCTCTAGAAAGATAATTCTAAGGTATGTGAGATGGTCAGAATCAAAGGAATGAGGAGCATCCACAAGGGAATAGAGAGCCCGATGTCAATAACCAAGCTAGAATAGAAGGAGAGGTCAAAAAGGACTTGAAAAGGGCAGCTCTTCCAAAGTTTGATGGAAAAACTATAGGAGATGGAGTAGAGGATTGGATCATTGAAATGGAGAAGTACTTCAAGCTTCAAACTTTATCAAATGAAACTAAGGCTGTATAGGTAGCCTATCAGCTCTCTAGTGAGGCAGCTACCTAGTGGGACAACGAAATGGTAGAACAAAAACTGCAACCTGGGGAGATCACCTGGGAATAGTTCCTCTAGCATTTTCAAAAGTTTTAGCTTTCTCAACACTTTTTTGATAAGAAAATGACAAAGTTCCAGAACTTAGCTCAAGAGAGCATGTCGGTAACTCAGTATTGGGAAAAGTTCACTCACTTGCTGAAATGTGTGCCTAGTACCAGACTAATGAGTGCTTTTGAACCCAAAAATTTATAATTGGGTTGAGACCTCGGATTGGAGCAGAGGTAGACTATTCTAACCCACTCACAATGGAGGAGGTCTTCGAGAAGGGCACCTAGTAGGAATAGAAGCTACAACAACTATCCAATTTTGGGAAAGAATTTAGACTCTAAGTCTCGGTTCAAGAATAAGAAATTTTAGAAAGGAGGAAAACCTCGTCAGATCAGGAATTTGACTAGGGGAAGTGATTCACAAGATAAAGTGGAGGGAAGAAATGGTGGAAAGAATAATAAGTCCAATAGATGTGATGGGTGATTATTTTTTAATCCATTTACAGATTACGAAATGGTGATTTCAGCCACGGTTATAATCAAATAAATCTCTCCTCTAAAAAAGGGGAGGCTCCCTTCTTAATGTTTATCAAATAAAAAGTAAACTATGCTAAGCTAAAGGTATTTACACTAGCTTTAACCATGTGGGGGGTGTGTTACATTCATCATTTTCTCTTCTTTCAGAAAAGATGTTTACAATGTTTCACAGTAATATTCAATAATGCTTCTACACTTTTAATATTAACCTAAATAGTAATCACTGATAGTCTTGATTAAATGTGTGAATAATCAAAGAGTACTAGTATGAATATGTGATAAGTGATCAGAGGACACATAGAAGTACAAAGTATTTTTGATTCCTTCAATGAGAGTTTCATAGTAACCAATGATGTAAATTGAAGCACAAAGTCTTTCAACTCACTTCACAAAAATATTCATGCACCAAGTGAATAATATTAAGCACAGAGTCTTCAAATTATCCTCTAGAAATATTTTTAAAATAACTATATCACCAGTTGGAGCACAAAGTCTGTCAACTAATAATACCACCAAGTGAATAATTACAAGCTCAAATTCTTGATAACTCTCTACCAATAAACACTTTCAACACACACAATTTCTAGTAAATGATATAACACAAAGTTCATATAACTTATCTTGAAATTCCTCCAATTGTAATAAAGAAACACCACTTATCCAATCAAGACAAAAAAATTAATAAAAATGATATAAGCACATCCTTACTCATACAAATTTGATTCAACACAAAGTTTGATACCAAAATTTCCTTCTTTATTAAATGGAATTTATTTTGCAATTTGAACTCAAAGTATCAAAGTTGATTCTCAATTTGGGTTGCAATTCATTGCAATAGATTAAAGGTAAAAATGACAAAAGGGCTCTCTCATATTTATAGATGATAACTAAAGAGCTAATCTAGGAAAATTCTAACTACTTTGACTTATTCAACATTGGAGTTCAAAATTACTAGAGGACTTCATTATTGTTACATGTATTTACAATTTTATAAATGACAAATGACATGTAAATTGTCTTCAACTAACTACAAAAAGCTTGTAAAAACTAAAAGCTAATACAAGGCAGATTTAGCCTTCTTCAACATCCTTCTCCATGAAATCTTCATGATGACAAGCACTTCATCACTATCTGGCATTGGAGTGTACTTGGAGATGGTGAGGATTCTTGAGATTGACTCCTTCAATGGTATTGAACACTTTCTAGTGCCTTTTTAGGAGCAATTTTCAAATTATCCAAGGTAAAATAAATATCCATCATTTTGACCATTGAAGCTATTGAGTTAGCTTTATCTTCAAATTTCTTTTGAACCATAGATGTATTATTCTTGGAAAACTAAATCGGTGGGAAGAACTTTCTGGTTGTATTTCATGACTTTCTTGATTGGTGATGGATCGAACATTGATCAAAACTATTCAAGAACTTAGACACAAAAGATCATAATGGAATTCAAGAGTAGCTACAATTTTTTTGTATTTTCTAGTGTTAGAGAAAAATAGGGTTTTATGCATTGATGGGAAAATTTTGAGCGACTACATATCCTTTGGAAATTTATATGCAAAGGTGGAGAAAATTTGAGCTCTTGCATGGGGTATTATATTTTAGAGGTAATGGCTCAAATTTTTTGAGATACTACATGATGGATGTAAATTTGAGCTATTACATGGATTTGGAGAATTTGGATACAACGATGGTAAGAAAATGAAGCAATTGCATATAAACTAGGGTTTGAGCATGATGGGTGCATAAAACAAAGCGAAAGTGAGAAAATGAGCAAGTGGAATGCAAGATAGAAAAATTTCCTAGTGTTAGGAAATTTTGAGCAAAAACGTGTATATACGCTGTAGAATGACGAAACTACAAGTGGAAATGGATGCTTTGCAAAAAAATTCAAAGTCATTAAACATTAACAACATTGCAAGTGGGAAGAAATTTTCTTTGTTGCAAAGTTGGAAAAAATTACCAACCACTTTTGTTTCTTGTTAAATCATTAAATTTTAATGGTTATACAAGTCAATCTTTATTTTTACTTGTCGGGTCGAGGGAAAACCCTGACCCTACAAATGTGGGAAGAAATCATATTTGCACAAATGGGTTTTTATACCACTTTTACAAATGACTTTTAAAAGAACCATTTTGAGGTAAAAAAAAATCCACAACCATACTGTTGGAATGTGTTGAGATGATGTTGATTGCTTGTTGTCATTGATGTCAACAAATCTTGGTTGTTTGACCGAAGTTCTATTTTGCTGCTTTGGTGATCTGGATTGGATTGGTTCTAGATGTTGTGCTGTGAAGATCTATTTTGGTTTGTATTTGTCTTGGTCACATTCCTCTTAACACAATAAGATACATTCTTTTGGGTCTGCACTGATCTAGCAGTTGGTTAACGTGCTCCGACACATGATTTGCATTGTAATGTGTATATCTTATTCTTTGGTTTCAGATATCATGTAGCATGTTGATTTGAGTGAAGAAGCTATGTTTGGTCCATGTTTCATTCCTCTCCACCACGGGAATGTTTTGTGGTGAACTATTTCAAATTGTATTTGGCTGACAAGGAAGATGATGAAATTATGTTTGGCCGACTTGAGAGATTATGAAGGCTTGAAATGGTATAAGTATAAGATGTTTTTGTTTGATGCAAGAAAGTGTGATGAATGTGAATCTGAATATCCAAGCATTGTGAACTATTCAAAAGTGTATGAATGGAGGTAGCAGACAGTGAGACTCTATCTGGTGTTTGTTGGTGATAGTTCTTTTAGTGGTGGATTTCATTTTATCATTCTTCTATTGGTAGTGAACCATTTTTTGTAGGCAGTGAGCCTTTCTCTTTTGGCAGTGAGCCATTTTCTGTAGGCCCTTTCTCTTTTGATAGTGATCCCTTTTTGTATCTTTGGCTGTAATAGTCAGGTAGTGAGCCACCTTGTAGTGAGCAACTTGGTAGTGAGCCCTTGTAAAAATCACCTTAACTGGTGTCACCTTAATGAATGCTTTATAATTGAGAATTATTATTCTCCATGGTTTTTCCCTTCTTAGGTTTCCACGTAAATTTTGGTGTTCATTGTGCATGGTGTTGTTTTGTGCTTTCATGTTCATTAATATCTTATTGATTTAAGTTTTGATCTGGATTAATTAAAATCAATAAAATTGTTTTATAATAATTGATTCATCCCCCCTCTCAGTTATTCAGATTGTTCAATAATTGGTATAAGAGCTTTGGTTCCTCGAAAAGAGATTAATTGCTTGGGGTAGATCTGATGGCACAAAAACTAAAAATTCCAGTGTTTGATGGATCTGAATATAGTTTCTGGAAAGTGAAAATGAGAGGTTATCTGATCTCTCTCAGGTACAAGTCTTGGAAATTTGTTGAGAAAAAATATGTTTAACCAACAACTAGCCCTATTTATGTGGATGAGATTTCAGCCTATGAAGAGAATGAAAAGGCAAGGCATGCAATCTTTAATGGTTTGTCTAAGACTAAGTTAACAAAAGTTATTTCATTGGGAACTGCTTATGAAGTTTGGGAAAAGTTGAAAGAAATCTATGAAGGAAATGATAGAGTCAAATTATCAAAGAAGTTGACAGCTAAGTGCAGATATGAAAAATTGAGGATGGAAGAAAGTGAGGATATAGCTAGCTACTTTTAGAGAGTTGACAATGTAGTAAATGAAGTCAAAAATCAAGGAGGCACTCTGACAGATGAAGATGTAATGGATAAGATTCTAATGACCCTATCGGAAAGCTATAATGACAAGATCTGAGCTATTGAAGAAGTTTATGATCTAAATAAATTCACCAGAGAGCAACTATTCGACACTTTGACCACATTTGAAATGAGGAAATTTGGAAAAGAAAAGGAGAAATCATAAACAACCTTCAAAGCCACAAAGATAGAAGAAGAACCAGATGATGCAAGTTCAGAAGAGTTTGAAGCAAACTTCACAAGGAAACTGAAGAGAGGTACCGACAAGTACAAAGGTATGTTACCTCTTAAATGTTTTAGATGTGGAAAGATTGGTTATATAGAAATTAAGTGTCTAGAAAAAGGAACAAGGAAAAAGTTTAAAAGGATCAATAAGAAGGCCTAATAAGTTAATGAGAATGTTAAAATTTTAGATGATGAATCAAATCATGAGGATTGTTTGTTTTTGGTGGAAAAGGATGAACCTAGATTTGATATCTCTAAAATTTGCATTGAAGCTACATTATTTGTTAAAAGAAACAAAGATGAATGGTTGATTGATAGTGGATGTTTGAATCATATGACTGGTGATAAAATTAATTTTGTGAAGCTTGAGAAATATGATGGAGGTTTTGTCAGATTTGGTGATCATAAAACAACACAGATTGTTGGAATTGGCTCTATTACCTTTGACATAAAACATAACACTGGTAGTGTCTACTATGTGAAGGGTTTATATCATAATCTTCTTAGTGTTGGACATATGTGCAAAAATGGCTATAATGTGGTGTTTCAGGATGATGGTTATGAGATCCAAAAGAGATCTGAAACTGTCATTGTAGATGGAAAAAGAAAAAGTGGGAATATGTATTAGTTTGAAGGAGCTACAAAAAGATACTTAGTATCTCAGTCCAATGATAGTTGGCTTTGGCACCATAGGATGTGTCACATCAATTTTGACAATTTAGTAAGGATAAGTTCATCAAGAGCAGTCAGATATTTTCCAAGACTAACCAAACCAAACAACACTATCTACAAAGGATGTCAAGAAGGAAATAAAACTAGAGAAACATTCTGAAGAAAAGAAGAAACATCTACTGATTTGTTGGACCTTGTACACAATGACCTATGTGGTATGACCAAAACAAGAAGCTTACAAGGTGAGAGATATTTCATGATTTTAATAGATGATTATTCCAGAATCACTTGGGTTGCATTTTTAAGAGAGAAATCAAAAGCTCTAGAAAAATTCAATATTTTCAAGGCAAGGGTTGAGAATGAAGTTGATAGAAGAATCAAGTGTTTAAGATCTGACAGAGGAAGAGAGTTTACCTCTAATGAATTCAAAAAATTCTATGAAAACATGGCATCAAAAGATAGCTATCTACCCCTAGAACACAACAACAGAATGGTGTAGTGGAAAGAATGAACCAGACAGTTCAAGAAGCAGCTAGAACAATGATCATGGAAGCAAGTTTATCACAAATCTACTAGAGAGAAGTGATATACACAACAATAGACACTCTTAACAGAGTACTATTCTAGAGGAAATATGGAAAGGCATCATACGAGCTATGGCATGGAAGAGATCCCATAGTAAAGTGCTTCAAAAAAATTGGAAGCAAATGCTACATTGAGAGAGATGAGGAAAATCTTGGAAAGTTTGACAACAGAGCTAATGAAGACTTATTTTTGGGTTGCTCTACAAGAAGCAAAGCATACTAGTATTACAACAAGAGATTGAACAAGATAGTTGAAAGTTCAAATGTGAAAGTAGATGAAGATGTTCAAAGAATTCCCAAAAATCATATTGGATATGAATCAAATGACTTGGATGAAAAAGGAGAAAGAGATAAGAAAGAAGAAAAAGAATAAGAAACAAAGGAGGCTTTGGCAATTACAACTAAAACTCCAAGGTATGTATAGAAAAACCACTCAGAAAATCAAATTATTGGAGATAAGAATAAGGGAATCATCACATGAAGCAAAGCAACTTAAGAGAAAGTATTATTGTGTTCTCTCATAAACTAAGCCAAAGATTGTGAAAGAAGTGTGCAATGATCAGAATTGGGTGAAGGCAATGAAGGAAAAACTTGATCAAATAGAGAAAAATTAGACTTGGGAACTTGTGCCTAGACCGGTAGAAAAAAATGTAATTGGAACAAAATGGGTATTCCAAAACAAGCTGGATGAAAACGGAAAGGTAATGGGAAACAAGGCAAGATTGGTTTGTAAAAGTTACACTCAAATCAAAGGTATTGAATTTGATGAGACCTATGCCCCTATTGCCTAGATGGAAGCAATCTGGATGTTCTTAGCTTTTGCAACTTTTAAGGATTTCAAAGTCTATCAAATGGATGTAAAATCTACATCCTTGAATGGAGAATTGAAGGAAGAATTTTACATTGAGCAACCAAAAAGATTCAAGTCTAAAAGTGACCCAGATGTTGTTTGCAAGTTGAAGAAAGATTTATATGGATTGAAGTGGGCACTTAGAGCCTGGTATGGCAGATTAGACAAGTAACTAATTAGACAAGGATTTCAAAATGGATCTGCTGACAATAATTTGTACTACAGAACTCACTTAGATCAAATGTTGATTGTTGTGGTTTATGCTGATGACATAATTTTTGGAGGAAATGATGATATGTGGAGAAAATTTGTAGATGAAATGCAAAAGGAATTTGAGATGTCTATGATAGGTGAGTTGAATTTCTTCCTTGGACTACAAGTAAACCAGAACAACAAAGGAATTTTCATTTCTTAGTCCAAGTATACAAAAGAACTATTGAAGAAGTTTGGATTGGAGAATTCCAAACCGGTTTGTACACCTATTGCTAGGAGATGCAAGTTGACAAAAGAAGATGATTCACCTAAAGCTGATGCAAGTATGTATAGGTCAATGATTGAAGGATCGTTATATTTGACTGCTACCAGACTGGATATTATGTATGTTATTTGTTTAGCGGCAAGATTTTGGAAAGAACCAAAGGAATCACATGTTGTTGTGGTAAAAAGGATCTTCAAATATTTGAAGGGTACATAAGACATGGGGTTATGGTATCCAAAGGACTTAGATTTCACTTTGATAGCTTATACTAATGTTAATTAGGCCAGATGTGTTGATAACGGGCGAAGCACAAGTGGTGGAGCTTATTTCCTTGGATCCTAGTTGGTTTCTTGGTCAAGTAAGAAATAATATTTTGTATCTTTATCTACTGCTAAAGCTGAATACATCACAACATCCTCATGTTACACTCAGATGTTGTGGATGAAACAAATGTTGAAGGATTTTGGCATATCATTTCATGAACTGATCTCAATTATGTGTGATAATACCAGTGCAATAAACATTTCCAAGAATCTGGTACAATGCTCCAGAATGAAACATATATCCATTAGATATCACTTCTTGAGAGAGAGGGTATTGGAAAATGAGGTAAGACTTGAATATGTACCTACAAAAGAGAAGATTGCAGACATTTTCACTAAACCATTGAGCAAAGATACTTTTGAGTATCTCTGGCAGAAGCTAGGGGTTCTCCCCCCTCCTATTCTACAATAATTTGCACTAGGGTTTGCATATGTCCAAGATATTATATTCTCATCCTTATCTAGATCAATGCCTGGTGGCTTCCTCATAGTGGGAGTAGAGTAAGTTTTTCAGGGGGAGTTTTTTCCCTTTGTCCTTGATGTCAAAGGGGGAGAAGAAAAGAAGGACCTTGATGTTGTTGATGTTGACATTGATTTGCTTGGTTTGTTATTGATGAATGTTTCCATCAATCACAAAGGGGGAGATTGTTGGAATGTGTTGAGATGATTTTGATTGCATGTTGTCATTAATGGTTGTCATTGATGTCAACATATCTTGGTTGTTTGACCAAAGTTCTGTTTTGGTGACTTGGTGATCTGGATTGGCCTGGTTTTAGATATTGAGTTGTAAAGATCTATTTTGGGTTGTATTTGTCCTAGTCCCATTCCTCTTGTAACACAATAAGATACATTCTTGTGGGTTCAGACCAATCTGGAAGTTGGTCAATGTGCTCTGGCAGATGATTTTCATTGTAACGTGTGTATCTTATTCTTTGGTTCTAGATATCATGTAGTGTGTTGATTTGAGTGAAGAAGTTATGTTTGGTCCACATTTCATTCCTCTCCACCACGTGAATGCTTTTAGGGTGACCTATTTTAAATTCTATTTTCCCGACAAGGAAGATCATGAAATTATGTTTGGCTAACTTGAGAGATTATGAAGTCTTAGAATTGTATAAGTATAATATGTTTTTGTTTGATGCAAGCAAGTGTGATGATTGTGAATCTGAATATCTAGACATTGCAAAGTGTGCAAAAGTGTATGACCAGAGGCAACAGACAATGAGGTTCTATCTGATGTTTTTTGGTGACAGTTCTTTCAATGGTGGATTTCCTTTTATCATTCTTCTATTGGCAGTGAGTCATTTTCTGTAGGAAGTGGGCCTTTCTCTTTTGGAAATGAGTCATTTTCTGTAGGAAGTGAACCTTTCTCTTTTGGTAGTGATCCCTTTTTGTATCTTTGGCTATAATAGCTAGACACTGAGCCCAACCAATAGTGAGCCACCCTGTAGTGAGCAACTTGGCAGTGAGCCCTTGTAAAAATCACCTTAACTGGTGTCACCTTAACCGGTGCTTTATAATTGAAAATTATTATTCTCCATGGTTTTTCCCTTCTTGGGTTTCCACATTAATTTTGGTGTTCATTGTGCATGGTGTTTTTTTGTGCTTTCATGCTCATTAATATCTGATCAATTTAAGTTTTGATCCAGATTTATTAAAGTCAAGAAAATTGTTTTATAATAACTGATTCACCCCCCATCTTAGTTATTTGAATTGATCAACACATACAACATCAAATTTAAAGACTTTAATGTTGCTTGCAATGTAGGTAAAAACCCCACCCATACAAGTGTGGGTCTAAAATTATGTTGCACAGTCAAAATAAAATATCAATCTCATGTAGAGGATATGTGGAAACTTGCAACTTTGATTAAAAATGTTGATCCCAAAAGGGTTTTCAAAATATGGTTATCATGAGGATATGTGGAAGATCAAAGTTTTTAATATTGTGAAAAATGGATATCATGCATGTGTTACATAGAGATATGAGATCAAACACACAAAGAAATGGTTAATTGACATAAATCCACATAGAACAAAAAAGAAACAAGAGATATGGACACAAGGCATGCATGTTAAAAAATAAATCAGGAAATAAAAAATGTATCACAAATATCTACAGTTTCAAAGAAAACCACGAGGGTTTTGGAGTGTGACAAGAAAAAATAAAGGGTAAATTAACATATGCAAAAAGAGGAATAGTGGAGGAACTTGAATAAAACCCTAACCAAGACAAGTAGTGAGAAATCCACCTGAATTTGCAATCAAATGAACTTAAGTGACATTAGATGAAGTTGTATTGAAGGTAGGGGAAGAAACAACAAATAAAATGAGGAAAGAAATAGAAGAGAATCAATTTAAAAGCCAATTTAAACTCAAAAATTCAAGTCATTAAAAGGCATTAATGACACTTGAGTGAGTGTCTTAGTTGTAGGAGCAAAGTTTTACAATGATAATACAAACTAGAGTTGAACCAATGACTTGCAAGGTCGACATTTTTTAACGACTCTTCAAGTTGGAATTTACATTATCTTGCAAGGTTTGGGAAAAAACCTAACCTTACAACCCTTCTTTATTTTGCAACTTTCATTTGCAGGGTCGGGGAAAAGCCCCAACCTTACAAGTGTAAAAAAAAATCTAACTCCTACAAACTGGCATTTCCTAACTTGGTCAAAAATATGTTTCAAAAAATCGATAGAGGAAATCATTTGAAAAGATGTTTCGATACTAAGGATGACACACAAAGGAAAATTGGGATTCACCTCATTTTGCATGCTTAGAGTTCATGGGACTACGAAGTGGAAAATATTTGTAGGGGTTATCTGACAAATTGAGTGTACCAAATTTGAGGATAACAATTGGCTCTAGTTGGGGGCTTCCTTTGGTCATTCTATGAAATGAATAAGGGAGAAGAATTCCAGTCTCTAAGTGCCTTCATCCATCCATTGGGCATAAAGTCAGGTGAAAAAATAAAAAGACTCAAAAATAAAAAGATGCAAATAATATACAATTATTTACAAAAACCATCTATCACTTCATTGAGTGAAGTGCTTCAGATATTGTTCGTTGTGTGGAAGAAAAAATAGTGTGTCATCCTCATATGCAAGAAGGAAACTATTTTCACCATAGAGTTGGTGAATCTTGAACATACCTCTCCACAATGAATCAAATTTCCTATGCATGCCTTTTGGCTCTCTTCTCTTGTCCCACAAGAGAACTAGATCTCCAATTTGGAAATCTTGATACTTTTCCTTCTTATCGAAAAGCTTCTTTACCTAATCTTGGTGTTCCAAAATATAGTTCACCACTTGAATATGCTTCTCCTCCAATTCAGAGAGATACATAGTACGCTTGTAGATAGAACTATCAAATGTCTCATCTTCAATGGCCTTGACCAATTTTGAGGGTGGGTAATTCCAATGTGATTGGAATCTCTGCATTCAACCCATATAAGGGTTGGAATGGTGACATGCCTATTTCCCACTTTGGGGTAATTCTATCATCCCACAAAGCATCATAAAAAACCTTGTGCCATGATCTTTGGTTCTCGTCAACTAGCTTACGAATGATAGTAACTAGGTTCTTGTTGTTGGATTCTACTTGACCATTACCTTGAAGGTAATAATCTAATGAATGTGACAATGTGATTCCATGTTCAAAATAGAGCTCTATAATCTCACTTGACGAGAATGCAGTAGCATTTTCTGCTACAATTTTGTTCATCACACCAAACCTAGAAATGATATTCTCTTTCAAGAATCTGCAAACTACCTCTAAAGTAGCATGCTTCACTAATAGAGCCTCCAGCCACTTGATGAAGTAATTGGTTTTTGTGAGGACATAAACATGTACTGCACTTGAAGGTGGATTTATAGTGCCAATGAAGTCAATGCCCCATTGCTGGAAGGGCTCCTCAATGACAACTGGCTTGAGTAGAAGAGCAACCAACTTAGGCTTCCCTACAAACTATCGACATAGTTTGCATTTGCACACCCAATTGTATACATCTTGAAACAATGTAGGCCAATAGTACTTAGCTCATAAATTTTTGTGAGCTATAACATGTGCAAGAAAATTTCCTCCACATGCCAAGTTATGGAAAGATTCTAGTATCTTTCTTTGTTGTGCCTTGTCAACACAATGTAGAAAAGTATTGTCCAAGCTCCTTTTGTACAAACCATTATCCCGTAAGGAAAAAATTATTTCCTTATTCTTGATTTTCCTTTTCTCCTTATGTTTCAAATTCTTGAGACATTCTTCGTATGTTAGAAAGTAAGCGATATTAGAATACCATTCGTTAGTAGTACTAACAAAAAGAGAAGTTGGAATATCTTTAGAGCTTACCTCCTCAAAATAAAAAAACTTGATCAGGATTGTTGTTAGCAATAATCTAGCACAAACCTTTACCACACACCAACTTGGTGGGTTTTATGTCCATGTCATACTCTTGAATTTTGGCAATCCAATCACCCATTTTTGTACTAAATTCCTATTGCATCAAGATTGACTTGACAATAGAATATGAAACTAGTGCAATGACATGACTATTATGTATGTAGAACCAAAAATGCTTCACTTCCTTAACCACAGTGAATGCATGCTTTTCCATTTGAGACTATTTTAATTCAAGAGATTTCAATGGACAACTCATGAACACAATAGGGGACTCAAATCCCTCCCTATTATGCTAGACCAAAATGGTTGAATGTGTATGCTCGGAAGCATAATTGTACATAATGAATTCCTTAGTGTAATCTAGGAATACTAACACTGGTGCATGCACAATAACTTCTTTAATATCATTGAAAGTAGCTTTTATTTCTACAAAACAATGAAAATTAGTATTTCCCCTCATCATATTCACAATATGATGTGTCTTTTTTGCAAAGTCAGGGAAAAATCTTCATAGGAAATTCACCTTTCCAAAGAAAGAGTGAACTACTTTCTTACTCACAAGTAGAGTAAGAGATCGAATTGCTTTGACCCATTCAGGATCAATCTTGATACCCTCCTTGGACACAATGTGACCAAGAATTTTTCCTTTTGTAACCCCAAAAATCAACTTTTTGGGATTCAAAGAAACTCCATGTTGTTGGAACCTCTCTAAGACTTGTATCAAATGATTGAAATGCTCTTGAATTTTTTTAGAAAATATTTTTAGATCATCAACATAAACAACAATGAACTGACCCATGACATCACAGAAAGCTAAGTCCATTGATCGTTGAAATGTAGCACCGATGTTAATGAGGCCAAATGACATTTTGTAGTAAGCAAAAGTACCCCATGGTGTAGTGAAGGAGATCTTATGTTGATCATTTGGGTTGACCTCCACTTGATTATAACCCAAAAAACCATCCAACATGGATAGCATCTCAGATCCAGTTACCATTTGTAAGACCTAATCCATCATTGGCAAAGGATAGTTGTCTTTTAATGATAACTGATTTAAATTCATGAAATCCACACATGCAAATTTCTCCATTCTTCTTATGAACTAGAATGATATTGGTTATCCACGTTGAATGGTGGATAGGAAATATGATCCTGACATTAATCATCTTTTAGATTTATGAAAGAATGGTTCTTAAAATCTTAGGATTGTACTACCTCTACTTCTATTTATGAGGAAATGATCTTGCCTTCAATGGAATCTCATGTTGTACCTCCTTTGGCTTAAAAGACTTCAAATCTTCATATTAGTAGGCAAGCATGTCTGTATTTCCATAATAATTCAAAAAATTGGTCCTTCTCTTGAAGAGTACACCACCTTCTGATGTTTCACCATTTTAGGATATGCTTCAATTCCCAAGTTGATTTTTTCAACCTCATTAGATGATTTAGAACTGGACTAGTGTTGCTTTTCGACATAATGGTCATGCTTATCAAAAATTCTTTCTAGGGATACCAACCCCTTGGGAATCTTATTCCCTTTAAGTTGTAAAACCTCTTCACCAATGGTTGGATCGATTTTAGAAATAGACTCTCGAGAAGGAGAATCACTACCTTCAAAGTATAATTCATCAAAATTTTCTACCTTCTCTAGAAAGGCCATGATCTGGTGATCATCATTGAAAATTTTCTAAAACCAAAAAAACTCAATGGTGTAGGTAAAACCATGGAAATATTTGTGTATAATCAGGAGCATAGCTGAAACTACCAAAGAGTCAACTCTATCATTGTACTCTCTTGGGAAAATAAAAATATTGAAAGATTCAAACTATTTAATACCATCCCAAACCAAATTATGGTAATGCCTTAGTCACTCATTCTTTGTTTGATACAAGTTTCTCACCTAGAAAATGACTAATTTAGCATCACCTTGAAAATGTAGATTTCTTATCCCTTTCCTTCATGCAACTTCCATTCACAATAACAATGCTTCATAATATGTAGTATTTTTAGCATTGCCAAACTAAAGTTTAAAAGAAAAAGGAAATAGTTTTCCTTATGGAGAAATAAAAATAGTTCCCACTCCTGAACTTGTGGATGAGAAACTGCCATCAAACTCAATTTTCCAAATTTCATTTAGATCACTAAGATTAGTAGTCTCAAAATTTGAAACTTCATATGCAGTTTCACAATCTGTAGATGGCATATCATTTGAAGACAATTTTTTGAAAGAAGATGATTTTTTCTCTAAAATGGATGAGCCATTAGTTTCTAACTCATTGCTTGTATTTTTATTTGAAGATTCAACATCTTCATTCATCTATAAAAAGTATGTTCCCATACCTAAAGACTCAAATAGGATTTGAGATCTTGGATCATCTGATTCAGTCATAGAAAATCTTGATTCCCTTTCAAGAAGCAACTTTTGCATAACACCCTTGGTAGGTATTCAGGCTTTAGAAATATCCATGTTCAATTCACCTCCTACATCCTTGCAAAAAAATTCCTAAGAAAAATACCACAGAACACAAGAACATATGCGACTAAGATCATCATCTTGATCTTCTTGTCTAGGAATGCTGCAAAGGAAAATTATGCATCCTTGATTTGCCCAATTAAAGGAACTTGTTTATTTTCCATAGAGAAGCAATGATCAAAAGTGTTCATAAGATTCAATCCCCAAGTAGTAGCTACCTTGGCACACATGACATTATCAGATGCACCAGAATCTACTACATGATTACTCAATTTAAAATTGTTAACAAGCAAAGAGATGTAGAATGGGTCTATTCTTCCAAAAATAGATGAAGGAATGGAAACTAATTTACTATGAGGAAACTTAGATTTTGGAACAATAGGGATATCTAAAGATGAATCTCTACTAGGGTGAGTTCTTTTATCTTTAACAAATTCAACAAGTCTATCAAACTAATGAATAAAAAATTCAACCAGTCTATCAAATTGGTCAGGATTGGCCTTTAGATATTCAACTTCAGACATTTGTATATTTTTCCTCTTTGCATGATCAATTATGTCAAAGGCTTGAAATGAATTGATCAAGGAGGATTAGGTAATCTCATTGATAAGTTTAACAATAGGAGCACTAGTCTTTGGAACATGAGTATTGGCCTTTGGTGTTGAGGAAATTGCAAGAGGATGAGTGGTACTTGCTTGCTTATTGGTTTTTGTATCTTTGAGTTGCACTGGCAAAGGAGTTTCCCTTTTATCAATAGTCACTAGTGGTCATGAACTATCCTTTTCTTTTGTCACATCAAATTGAGGTTGATCAAGTTAATTTTTTTTTGAACATGTGAACACAACATAAGCATCAGTCATAAGATCATCTTCATCAGATTCATTCTCAACATGTAAATAGCCAATATTGGAGTCACCAACTAGACCTACTTCCTCCTCCTAGAATTGATCAATATTTTCCTCAATAGGATATTCTAGTTGTGCATAATCATCTTGCTCAACTTCATAATAACCCACAACTACGTTGGTGGGAGGAGCTTCAAGAGAAAGTCTTCCTTGCAGTGCAAGAAGCCTGCTTTGGTTTCTATCACCAGAATAGTTGGAAGAATTTGGAAAGGTTCTCCTTAGAACATCTTTGTAAGGAGGATTGGATGGAACTTGAGAAACCTGTTTCTTTAATGCTAGCAATTCATTTGCTAGTTTCTGCACCATAGGATCGATGCTTGTGTTGGTAGATGAAGATGAAGACACTTAGCCTTTATTTATGTTTTTTTCTTGTCTTATTTTACCAACAAGAATTAAATTATCTTTGAAGCTAGTAGCCAACTATTTTGCTACTTCAAAATCAGCTAGAACTTCCCTCTGCAACAAGAAACTTTTGGTAATTATGTGTTAATGAAGAAACTTTTGAGATTATGAGTCATTGGCTTAGCCTCAACAAGAATCCTTATTACCAACTTATTGAATTTGGCTACAAACTCATGCATGGGTTCATGTGATTCCTTTATCATAATTGTAAGTTGTGCCAATAAGGCATGTGCATCCCCTATATTCTTGAGATGCTCTTCAAATTTGGTGTGGAGAGTAACCCAATTGGTAACAAAACTAGGAGAAAGGGTCTAAAACCATTCCATTTCTACTCCTTGTAAGGTCTCAATGAATAACCTTATGGAAACATCCCCATGCTCAACACCAAGAATGCCGCATACAATATAGAAAGTTGGAATATGTTTGTCAAGATGTTGCTTACCATCACCATAGAATTTGGGGATATTCTTGTGTGAAACGCGAGGAAATTCATGCAAAGGGGTTGCCAAATTTAAAGGGCCAAAAGCATTACCCTAAGGACCAGTAGGTGGTTTAGCTTCCATAGCACCTTGAACAATGATCACTTGAATATGTGTGATAGATAAAGCCCTTAGAAAATTAGAAGATTCACTAAGAAGTGGTGATTTGATTCTTCGAGGTGGATAACTTCCTGTACGTTGTAATGGCAACCTTGTCGTGGAGGAGAAGGAATAATATTATGGAATTTCAACTATTAAATACCCAAGATACTGAGAGGGGGGTGAATCATTATCTTCTTCAACTTATTGAACAAACAACATCTAATTGTTCCAATGCATATCACAGCCAAGATAAGCAAGAACATTAACAGAACATGAAATCACACAACACATGAACTCCAGGACTTTAACGTGGAAAAACCAGAATGGGAAAAACCACGGTGAGGGCTAGATCACAATATAATATAACCAATTATAAAATATTACAAAAGGGTGACTCACTGCTAGGACTCACTGTCCAAAAAGGGAGGCTCACTGCCTACAAAAATACAATGAAAAAATGGCTTACAACTAGAAAATGAATTGATAATGTACACTTAAGAAGTACTAATTTAGTTCCTTTGAAGCTCAATAAACTGGCTTAACACACTTCATCATTTTTGCACTTCATCACATTCACATCATCAACTAAAACAACAATGTCAAAAATATCCAATATATATAGTTGATTCATTCGCAAGCATCAATTAGGTTAGCCTAATTAGATTCAACCATTATTCACCAAAATCAACTATTAGCTCTAAGCATTTACAAAATCTTTCCAAAAATAATTCAAATGCTCAACATGCTACAACATGTCAGCATGGACCTAAGATAGGTCACTCATACATCCGAACAACAAAATTAATTTATCACAACATCAATTGTACATTAGGTCAGCCATAGATAGACCTAATAGAAAAAAACAACAAAAAGTAATGCAAACTCATCATACGAGCACCTGTGCACATGAGATTATGAAAATACATCCTTCCAACATCCAAAAACCATTTCCCAAAACTGCAAGCAAGGATGATCATCAGTAGAGGATCACAAACCAAAATACTGGAGGATAGTAATTGCATACTCGTTTAGAATACCGGAACAAGTTGGAACTTGAACTTGCAGTTGCAACTCATATAATATGGTGACATCAATGACAACACATAATCAACAAAATGAGACGTTCTTCATTCTTTCAAAAATCTCCCCCTTTGTAATTGATGGCAACATGTGCCAATACAAAAACCTCCTATGTACAACACTTCAACATTCTCTTCCCCTATCACTCTTCTCTCTCCCATTGACATCAAGGACAAAGGGCGGTCCAAAAAGAAATTGAAATTTTTTAAAACACTACCCGGAGGATGGAGAGCCTTGAAGATCCTTAAGAATACCTTTCCAAACTCCCTGTCCATTCTCCCAACTCTTCTTAGCAAAAATCAACATTTTGTTCAAGGATTCCAATTCCACCAGACTTTCCTCTACATCATCTGAAGTATCTAGAGTCAGATTTATCTCTTCAAGTTTCTTTGTATGTGCTAATGCATTAGCAACCAAATTGTACTCCATTCTTACAAGGTCACCTAGCTAACCAAATCTTCTAGTGATATCCTCCTTCTACTTCTGAAGAATAAAGAACTTTTATCTATGACCATATATGGAATTCCAGGTTGATCTGTCTCTATCCTTAGATGCATTGTAGGTATCAGAGACAACAATCAACTGAGACTCAATGGAGTCCATAAGATCCTTAATATTCTGAGTGGCATCCAACCACTTCAAGCAATAAGAAAAGATAGCATTTTCCTTAGATTCACAAGTTTGCACAGTTTCCATATTCTTCTCAACATTTATGTGTGCCAGAGCACACTTGTCATGAAGTTCCAACAACCTTTCTTTGCCAACTTCTCCTCAACTTCTTGCTATGTCTTCTCAACAAGTTTGGAGGCATACTCCTTAAAGGAGTCCAATTCCAGTCTCAAATTCTCTATAAAAGTGAGAGAGGTATCCATTGAAGTATTGGGGGTGGCCTCCTGTAATGCTTTAATAAAATCTTCAGTAAGCTCTATCCCTTTTTGGTGAGTTTCCATAATTTTTGTTCTACCATATGCATGCAATGCATCCCCTAACACCAACTTATGAACATGAGAAATCTTATCTAAGTCCACACATCCTTGAATCATAGAGAGTTGTAGAAACTCCTGAGGAATCACCGACTGGAATTTGATCTACTTGGATAGCAAGCCTTTCAATATATCATCACCAGAGGAAGATTCTTTGGGAGATCTTTGAGATTCTACAACCTGCCTTTGATTTTCTTCACTCTTCCTGGTAGATTCCCCATTTTTCTCTTATTCCTATACATTTTCTTCTTCTTCCTTCTCTTCTTCATATTTCTCTTCTTCTTTTTCATCTTCATCTTTTCCATCTTGATCTTTATATGTTTCCTTCTTCTTCATCATTTCCTTCACCTCCATTTTTATCTTGTTCTCCTTCAGCATTATCCTTTTCACATTCATTATTATCCTTTACTTCTTCAACATTATCTTTTTCACCTTCAACATGCTCTGGGGGAACATCATCATGTTTCATTGGCTCAACTTCTCCCTCATTCGGTTTCTCCATCTCTGGAGGATCATTTGAAATACCTGTATTCGAAGGGATATCTGCATCATTTGTTTCCAAAGGTATACATGTATCACCTATACTAAAAGGAATATCTTCCTCAACTTTTCCTATAGAAACTTCTTCTCCTATCTTAGGTGCAAAACCAGATGGTGGTGCACCAAGCATGCCATATTTCTCAACCATATCTCTAATTACTTTTGTAGTTTCCTTATTTTCTTTAACTGCTTCTTATCATTTGTCATTAAACTGTTCACTCTTTTCTTCATCTAGAACATCTTTGGACATATCTTCTTCAGGGTTGCAAATCATTTGAGGTCAAAGAAGACCCAATTTTCTCAAATGCATCATTTCTAATCTTCTCATCTAATTCAACAACCTATGTTCTCCTCTTCATTAGGGCTACCCACATTTTCTTAGGTACATTATTCTTTACATCATTCCAACTGACATCCAATGTGATAACATACTAAATAGTGGCCAAAATTACTTTTTTTCTGTCCTCTCTACCTACTTGATCATAGTACTCCACTGTAGGCTTCAATATATCTTCAAAATGTAACAAGGAATTGAGTATTTCCTCTAATCTAGAAGGGGAACTGGGTCTTACCAGAGATTCCTTTTTTCCTACTTGGTCCAGGGAGGCTTCTTCAGACACTTTTGCTTTCTTTGATTCCGGTTTGGTATGCACATGAACACCAAATTCTTGTTCTTCATCTTCATCAGAGGATGGCACAATATGCAATCTCTTAGAACCAACCATCAGTCATCTATGTGATGTGAGGAGATGAAGGATCAACTAAAATTTTCCCTAATATGAGGTGGACATCACTCATCTCATCCCCATAAGTGGGGTATTGAATGGTGTCATTAGCATAAGCCTGTTGGGCAGGCTTATTATTTGGATTAGATGCAAGTTGTGCTAGAAATTGAGGTGCTCTTGGTGGTGTTGGTGTAGATATTATTGAATTGGGAATTATGGCTTATTGTTGTGGTTGCAAGGGTTGTTGTGGCTGTTGATAATTGAGATTATGATTATGCCACCATTGGCCTCTTTTCCACTATGTTGCCCATTGGGGATTATAATTTGGCCCTTGATAATTATGTTGTGACCACATTCCCTATTGTTGTTGATTCCAATTGGATTCTTGGTGCATTAACCATTGTGATTTTTGCACATTGGTCCAAGATTGAGGGTTCCAATTTGGGAAATTTGCATTATTAAACCTAAAAATGACATATTGTAGGTCAAGGGATCTTAGGGCATACCTTGTCTTGGCTGCCATGGTTTGCATTGAGCTATGTAAAACACTAGACCTTCTTCATCTTCTAGGGCATGGAATTTTGGCTTCCCTTGCTTGTCTTCAGAAATACTAGCCATTTTCTTGTATTTGCAATTAATCGTCTTTTGTTGAAAGTGTGGGCAATACTTTGTGAGGGATTTTTTTGCTTCTTCTTGATTCTTCTTGATATGGAGGGTATCTATTTTGGTAGCCAAATGGCTAATGATTTACTCCTTCATGTTTAATAGAAGATTACTCAACTCTACCCTTGAGACTGCATTGGATGATTTGTTGAGAGAGGTCCTTTCTCCTTAGGTCTTCTTGATGAAAGACCTTGAATAATATCTACACACTTTACAAATCTCTCCAAATGGTAAGTGTGATATGTCCCCTACTCCAATAAGATTGATAGCATCCATATAGACTTTATGAACTCCCCTTAACAGTACTATTTTTAGGCATTCATTAGAAAGTCTATTTTGATGGGATTTCTTGAGGTAGAACTGAAACCTCTCAGTATAATCTTCCAATGATTCATATTCATTTTGTGATATCCTAAAGGTGTCATCCCTCTTTATATCTATACCTCCACAATAGTCCTTGTATTTCTCCAAGAATTTTATTTTCATTGTTTTCTAATTGGGAACAACATCTCTTCCCAACCCCATGAACAATCTCAAAGAAACATCTTTTAATGTTAATGGAAATAATTTGAGTCTATGAGAATCTATGGTGTAGTCATAGCTTTGACATAGCACATCAAACTCAAAAATAAAGGTGTTTGGATCCTCTATGACCAAGCCATAGAAGACAAAAAGTGTTGAAGGAGGTATGTTCTTCAAAGAAGCAACCCTTTCTTGGTTGGTTATTGGTAATTCAAAATGTTACATACTCTAGTGGATCTTCCACTAATACATCACCCATGGTGACTATATGTATTTAGAAAGTATCCTCTATGGTTGGTGTTGGTACTAGTGTAAGGGATGATTCTTCTTCAGGGTTTCCCTCATTCTACTCACTTTTTTCACTAGTATCTTCTAATGCTTTGTGTGTTGAGGGGAGAAATCTTCCCAAATAATTTTGATGCCTCTGTATACAATGGTTGTGACTCTTTAGATTAGCAGTTCCTGCACATTGTTAGTAACTCATGTTGTTGTTTGATAACTAAAATCTAATTAACCTAATGTTGAAAATATAATTACTAAACTATGAAATCTTGAAAGGAATTGAAAATATACTAGAGAATCCTTAACTTGGCACCATCCCTACCAAAAATTCCAAAAAATTCCAAAAATGTAGGTCATCTCTAATGCCTAATAAAATTGGTGTTTATTGGATCTACACACACAACTTAGGGGACATATTACTAACTGAACAATTCATCTTTCATAAGAGGTTGCATTTAATTATCAACCTATTGGCAATGATTCTCATTGATTTCAACACTGAATATTGGTTATCTCTAATGTCAATACTTGATGAGATTGTTACAATTTTTGGTGCTTGGAATTGGTTTTCATTGTCGACAACATTTAGTTTGGGCTAACATTAGTGTGTGGTGGTGTTGTTGAAGTTCATGGTTGGATGCCATGCCTTGTTCTATGTCAATAAAATTTGTATAATTTTTTTTTGTTTTTAGCACAATTGATTTCATAATGATATATTAAGATGAATATTAGAAGCATTAAGATGAGGATTAGAATTATTAAGTAAGGATGATATGTTGTTGATGAAGTACCTGTTGTTGAAAGAAATTTTTTTCCTCCACAAGTCGATTGAGTTTTTTTATTTTAGGAATGATATATTAAGATGAGGATTAGAAGCATTAAGATTAGGATTAGAAGTATTAAGGAATCGATATATTGATTATGAAGTACATGTTGAAATAAATATTTTTCATCCACAAGTTGATTGAGTGTTTTTGTTTTAGGAAGGTGTGTTGAAGATTTTTTGGAAGAATCCTCTACTTTCCTTCACTATTGGAGATCTAGTCTTGTGATTTGGAACTTAGTATTTGTGATCTATTGATTTTTCATTCCTATTTTTTCATGTTACTTGTGTTTTCGAGGAAGTTTATGTGAATTGTAGAAGGTTGGTAGTGTTGGCAGTCATTTGGACTGGTCTAAAAAATGCTTTGCATTTCTCTGTATTGATGTCTTTGTTCCTGCGGCTTGGTGAATGTGTTTTCAATGTTTGTGCAGTGTCTCAGTTCCAATTTCATGTGTTAAAGTGGTTTTCAAGATGATTTGTTAATGTTATATCTCATATTTATACATTTTGTGTCTTTGGAATAAATTATTTTGTTCTTGTTTGGCTTGCGGTTGTTGTTGGTGGCATGTTAGTATAAAATAAGTGTTTGGAAGGGTTGTTGTATGTTCAAAAAATATCCCTATGTGACCCACATGTTAATGTTTTACCTCTTTAATGTTGCATTGTGACTTGAGTTGTCTTTCTAGGTTATATGTGGATATCCGGTCAACAGGGCTTGTTTTCTTGCTTGTGCTAAATACTTAAGGGTTTGCACTAGCAAATGAAAGTGTGATATGATGGATTTGGGTTCTAACCTATCTTCATTAGAATTTCATTGAGTAAACTTAGTTATTTTGGCTTGACTAGCTATGTGCTTCATGTTTCATTTACACGCTTCCTCTATTGCTGACTTAGGCTGATGTGCGCCAATGTATGAATTTTCTTCGATTACATTAGAATAGGTAATAATATTTTTTTTGGTCCTCTCTATCTTTTTGATAGGACTACAGTATGTTTTTGTGACTAGCTTGATTGATTTTATTACTTATCTTCTATTGGCCTACCTAATTGAAAGTTTTGAAGTATTGCGGTGCACATAAATATAAGATCATTTCAATTGCAAAGTGGTGGATGTATGAGTGAGTGCAAAGAATTGTAAGGGTTGAATGTATTGAATACCTAGCAGAGTTAGTGCTAAAGTGTGAAGAGGAAAGATCAAATGTGTCTTAATTCTCCAATCAATAGAGTGAGTTGTTTACAAATATTATAAATTTCCTAAAGCCATTGTGTATCCTACTTTGAGATAGTGAGTCTCATCAGGTCCTTGTATCTTGCCCCTGGATTTGTATTTGCTTTAGTTTTGCAAGTATTTTTTATCTTGCTCTAAGGTAGTGCACCTTAGTTTGCAAGTCCTTTTTGGTAGTGAGCCTTTATATTGTGAGATAATCCTCATCGTAGTTTTCACCTCATTGGGTTTTCCATGTAAACCTGTTGTCATCTTGTGGATGTGTGTTTCTTGTTTCTTTATAATTGTTGTTGATTTGATTAAGGATAGAGTTTCTATATATTTTAGTGTTGAAATTTTTGAAGGCTTAAACTACAATATATTTCTGCTAAAAGGTTTATATTTGGTTAAGAAGTATTACACTAAAAAGTTCAGGTTCTAGAGAGTTTTAATTTTTTTCAAATACTAATTCACCCCCTTCTCAGTATCTGATGTGTTTAATAATTGGTAAGAAAGCCAAGTTCCTCTGAAGTAGCTTAACCACTTGAGGTAAACGTATGGGATAGCACATAAAGGTTCATATTCAAGGGTCCTAGGTTTGATGGGACTAATTATGCTTTATAGAAATTGAGAATGGAAGGCCACCTAAACTCTATAGGGTTTAGTGTTTAACAATCAGTTAAGGATGGTTACACTAGTAGAATTTGGAAAATATATGACTATGTGACTAAAAATTTTAGTCACAACAACTAAAAGTGACTAAATTCTACTAATTTTTTGCAACTCAACTATAAATGAGTAAATAAATGACTAATTTGATCATTGACTAAAAAATTATTTAGTCACAAAAATAAAAATGACTAAATAGTTAGTCAACAAATACAAATTAGACAAAATTTTAAAAACACATTTCGTCCAATTATTGGTGCAATGTATTGCATGTGTCGATGTATTGGAACTTATTCGTGTTTATTCATGTTCATTGCAGAAATATTCCTTGCTTCATTCATTAGTTGCAAGTTAGCCTGGCACTGAGGCATTTTGATCAGTTATAGTAGATACTTGCATGGGTAATAAGGATTCAGAGAGAACCTAGAGAATTCTGAAAAGGTGGGAAAGGAAAAGGAATTTGGATTTTGCTACAACTAATTTGAAGTTGACGAGGCCCTTTGTAGCGAAGTCAGATTTGGGGATGCCCTCTGTAGCAAATTCAAAGGTAATGTGAAACCCTCATTACATTAAACATAAAATCTATAGAGTAGTTACAATCTACTACTCTTAATAATGTTCTTTTACAATCTTGCCACTATTATGCTTCATAATGTGTTTGAGCTAAATATAATAAAATTTGGGTTTCAGTGCCAAAATAGAATTTTCTCAAACAATTTTGATACATTTTCACTGCAAGCACAAATTTTCCTTGTGTAAAGTAAGCATGTGCTAGATTTACCCACACATCAGGCATCTGAAAAATATGTTTCCTGCTGCAACTTCTTGTACCTTTGTAAAAATTTCCTTTGCAATATCAAATTGACCCCTTTCAGCTAGCACAATGGTTGTCCCATTTGCATCATAAACATTTCCTAGTCTTTGTGCCAACACTTTACAATATAGTTCTCTAGCCTTCTCAAGATGTTGTGCCTCCACCTTTGGATTCCTCCTCTCATTGCAAAAAACTATAAAATAATTCCAATTTCTAAATGAAATGTCAACATAAGAATTCTTTGCATCTGATTCACTTTGTGTAGCTTCAATTGTTTCTTTTGCTTTAATCTAGTCATCTATTTTTAGTTCCATTTTTCAAAGCATAGATAAAGCATTTGATGAGTTTTTATCCACCTTAAGTGCATCCCCAATCAATTCTAGGCTTAGTTGGATCTCATTTCGAGCTTGAGCCATTGTTGCAAGACGTAGATATGCATCCACATAATCAAGAAACTTGAACAATATTAGCCTATATAAAATATTTTCTTTTTTAGTATCATGTAGTTGTTCAAACAACCTAGCAAGATTAAATAGTGTTGTGACTTTATCCCATGGTAACTCAAGTGAAATACCATCTTCTTTTAGTTGATGGAAGAATTTCATATCCTTAAAGATCACATGAAAAATTGCATAATTGGCACTAGGGATTTTATTTATGAATTCAACCCAAATGTCATTTAATAAAGCCTCCATAATTTTTTTTTGAGCCAACTCTAGTTCATCACACTCAAAATAAAGAACCCCAATGTTTTTTAACAATTGAATGGGTACTTCTTCTCTACTCTTCTTCATAAGATACTTTGGTGTCTTAAGAAAATCTAAGGTTACATTGGGGTTTGACGATATTAATAACTCACCCATCTTGATAAATGCATGGGCATCATGTGGATCTATGCAAGTTTCCTTTCTTAAAATTTCCAAAGCCTTCGTTGTCTATCCTTGTTGAGCATACATATGGCCTACAAATTTTAAGCTCTCACAATTCTCAGGGTGGACCTCCAGAACCTTTTCAAAATTTGAGAGAGAACTCTTAAGATCTCTCAACTTTAATTGAACCTGTCCACAAAATCTTGTGGCCTTTGGCTTTCCTTGACTGATGCCATGTAGTGTGGCCATTGGTGTCATAATCACCTTTACTATGATAATATTGTGCAAGATTATAATGTGAATGATATTTCATGAGAGGTTGGTTAGTTGAAACAAGAGTTGTCTCAATCATCTATTCCATAAGAAAATGATGCCCTGTAGTGAAGAAAAAATGGTTTACTAAATGATTTAATGCCATTGCATAGTACAGGTATAATTCAAAGGCTCTATACATCTTTTCCATTCCTTCATGAACACTACCTTTTTCACTAACTGTGAGAATCCTACAAATAAAAAATGCACAAGACTAAACACAAAAGTTTATGTAGAGGAAAAACATCATTTCCTAATACCTCCATAAAAGTTTATTGAGCCAGCTCTAGTTCATCACGCTCAAAATGAAGAAACCCAATGTTGTTTAACAATTGAATGGATACTTCTTCTTTGCTCTTCTTCAAAAGGGAATTTGGCATCTTAAGAGAATCTAAGGTTGCATAGGGGTCTGACGATATTAATAACTCACCCATCTTGATAAATGCATGTGTGTCATGTGGATCTATGTGGGTTTCCTTTCTTAAAATTTTTAAAGCCTTCTTTGTCTTCCCTTGTTGAGCATATATATGGCCTAAAACTTTTAAGCTCTCACAATTCTAAGGGTGGACCTCCAGAACCTTTTCAAAATTTAAGAGAGAAATCTTAAGATCTCCCAGCTTCAATTGAACTTGTTCATAAAATCCTATGGCCTTTGGCTTTCCTTGGCTGATGCCATGTAATAATGGCCAGTGGTTTCATAATCACCTTTACTATGATAAGATCATGCAAGATTATAATATGAATGATATTTCATGAGAGGGTGGTTAGTTGAAATGAGAGTTGTCTCAGTGAACTATTCCATAAGAAAATATTGCCTTGCAGTGAAGAAAAAATGGTTTGTTGAATGATTCAATGCCGTTACATAGTACAGGTATAATTCAAAGGCTATATTCATATTTTCCATTCCTTCATGAACACTACCTTTTTCACTAACTATGAGAATCCTACAAGTAAAAAATGCACAATATTGACTATAGAAATTAATGTAGAGGTAGAACATCATTTTCTAATGCCTCCATAAAAGTTTGTTGAGCCAACTCTAGTTCATCATGCTCAAAGTGAAGAACCCCAATGTTGTTTAATAATTGAATGGGTACTTCTTCTATGCTCTTCTTCAAAAGAGACTTTGGTGACTTAAGAGAATCTAAGGTTGCGCTATGATCTAACGATATTAATAACTCACCCATCTTAATAAATGCATGGGAATCATGTGGATCTATGTGAGTTTCCTTTCTTAAAATTTCCAAATCCTTCTCTACCTACCCTTGTTGAGCATATATATGGCCTACAACTTTTAATCTCTCATAATTCTAAGGGCAGACCTCCAAAACCTTTTCAAAATTTGAGAGAGCTCTTAAGATCTCCTAGCTTCAATTGAACCTATACACAAAATCCTATGGCATGTGGCTTTCCTTGATTGATGCCATGTAGTAGTGGCTAGTGTTGTCATAATAACCTTTACTATGATAAGATCATGCAAGATTATAATATTAATGAGATTTCATGAGAGGGTGGTTAGTTGAAACAAGAGATATCTCAGTCAACTATTCCACAAGAAAATGCTACCCTGCAATAAAGAAAAAATGGCTTTCTAAATGATTCAATTCCATTGCATAGTATGGGTATAATTCAAAGGCTCTATGCATCTCTTCCATTCCTTCATGAACACTACCTTTTTTACTAACCGTGAGAATCCTACAAGTAAAAATTTATGTAGAGGCATAACATCATTTCCTAATGCCTCCATAAAATTTTGTTGACCCAACTCTAGTTCATCACGCTCAAAATGAAGAACCATAATGTTGTTTAACAATTGAATGGGCACTTCTTCTCTACTCTTCTTCAGAAGAGACTTTGGCATCTTAAGAGAATCTAAGGCTATACCGAGCTCTAACGATATTAATCTTGAACCCATCTTGATAAATGCATGGGCATCATGTGGATCTATGTGAGTTTCCTTTCTTAAAATTTTCAAAGCCTTCTCTACCTCCCCTTGCTAAGCATAAATATGGCCTATAACTTTTAAGCTCTCACAATTCTTAGGGTGGACCTCCAAAACCTTTTCAAAATTTGAGAGAGAACTCTTAAGATCTCCCAGCTTCAATTGAACCTATCAATAGAATCATGTGGCCTTTGGATTTCCTTGACCGATGCCATGTAGTAGTGGCTAGTGGTGTCATAATCACCTTTACTATGATAAGATCATGCAAGATTATAATATGAATGAGATTTCATGAGAGGGTGGTGAGTTGAAACAAGAGATATCTCAGTCAATTGTTCCACAAGAAAATGCTTCCCTATGAAGAAAAAATGGTTTGCTAAATGATTCAATGCCATGACATAGTACGGGTATAATTCAAAGGCTCTACGCATCTTTTCCATTCCTTCATGAACACTACTTTTTTACTAACTATGAGAATCCTACAATTAAAAAGTTCACAAAACTGACCATAAAGATTTTTCCCCATTTCAAATAGAAAAATTGCAAAAAAAATGTGCTTAAAACCTACAAAAAAATGAAAATAAAATAATATTGATTTTTCTGCCAAAAAGAAAAAACCATGAGACCATAGCTTGTTGCTTACTATTATGCTTTGATATTTTTTTCCAAGCATCCATAACTTTTTTGAAATCACCTGTTTTAGGATTTTAGCCATAGCAACAAGGTAGTGAACTGTTTGATAAAATGCTTTGGTAGACATGTATGAAAAATGTGGTAGCATAGACATGGCAATGAACTTTGGAAAAACTGCCTCAAAGAAATGTGGTCTCATGTTGATGGAATGCCATGACAAGCAAATTGTTATGGATTGTCATGGCATTCCATCACCATGAGACCACATTTTTTTGAGACATTATTTCAACCAGCTCATTTCCTTTTCTATGTTATTGCTTACTATTATGCTTTGATAGATTTTTTCCAAGAATCCATAGCTTGTTTGAAAGCACTTGTTTTAGGCTTTTATCCATAGCAACAAGGCAGTGAATAGTTTGATAAAATGCTTTGGTAGACAATATGTATGAAAAATTTGGTATCATAGAAAAGGTAGTGAACTTTTTGAAAAAATGCCTCAAAGAAATGTGTTCTCATGGAATTCCATGACAAGAAAATGCAATTGGAAGTTGCTCCTAGTTATTAGTTATGCAATGTGAAGTAATTGCATAACTGTGTAGGTTAACTTTGTAAAAACTATATTGTAATTGAAATTTTGTCATCTATCAACATCTAGTTATTAGCTATGCAATGTGAAGTAATTCTTTGAAATTGAAAGATGTGCAATGCAATGTAATCAACAATTTGAATATAAACTACAAAAATCTTTTTTTTACAATCCATTAGTTAAACTCTCTATTATATTTGCTCTCTATAAATCTATTTCTATGGAAATTCCTTTCAATTAAAAAAACATTTTTTGTCTCTTAGTCTACAATTTTTTGTTGCTATGTGTAGAAAATTACAAATGGATCAATGCCAAAGGTTGACTAGGGATCAATACCATGCATTTGATGAGAGAATAGCCGATGAGAGGGACATGAAAAAATATCCATGTGCATGTAATAATTGTCTTGGTGGAAAGGTGTAAAAAAGAAGTCAAATTTATTGACATATGATAAAATATGGGCATAGTGGTATAAGCCCTTGGAATGTCAATTATTATGAAGATATGATAGAATGACAAAGTGTGAGAGATGAAGAGGCAACAAACATAGATGAAGTGGCACCAAACATAGATGAAGAGGCAACAATGTTAGATGAAGGGTTTGAAGTTGATAGAATGTTGAATGAGGGTCTAAATGATGATTGGGACAAGTTGATGGAGGATGCTTCAAAGCTTGTGTATGATAATTGTAGGTTACGTCATTTGACAACAATCCTTCAAATTCTTAACTTGCAAGTGGTGTTTGGTTGGAAAAATGAGTGTAGATCAGTTATTGGTATTATTAAGTTTGTTGTTACCACCTGACTCCACATTACCAACAAAATGAAGTCAATGTAGAAAGGAAATCAATAAGCTAGGATTAGGGTATGAAAACATCCACACATGTGTGAATGGTTGTGTATTAGTTTGTAAGAATCTTGCAAGTGAGAGTGAATTTCTAAAATGTCATGAAGCGAGGTATAGAGAAGGGTTGAAATTAGTTGTGGTTCCTAGAAAGGTTCTTCACCACTTTTTGGTAATCCCATGATTACTTTGAATGTATAGGCACAGAGACATTGTTGAACTTATGCAATGGCATGCCCAAAATAATAGCATTGATGGAAAACAACGACATGTGCCTGATTCTAAGACGTGGATGGAATTTGATAATAGATGGGCTGATTTTTCTCAAGATCCTCATAATATAAGGTTGGGTTTGGCTCTAGATGGGGTGAACCCATTCTCAAATCAAAGTACTAAATGGTCAACTCAAATAGTGTTTTTAGTAAATTATAACTTTCCTCCATGGTTAGCAACTAAACCATTTTTCTTAATGCTATCACGGATTATACTAGGAAAGAAAAATGTGACTTCAAATACAATTGATGCTTATCTAGAGCCATTATATAATGAGCTAATGGAATTGTGGAAAGGAATTAAAGCATGCTTCCTTGTTTTTTACGATTCATGATCTTCCTACATATGGCACATTGTCTGGTCTCAGTGTTCATGGGTACCATGGATGTCCTACTTGCAACTTTAAGGATTTTGTGAGGCACTCAAGAATTTTGTGTAAGTGTATTTATTCTGAACATCGTGCTTACCTTCAAATGGATCATTCATATTGTCAACAAAAAAAATGGTTCAATGGTCAAGAAGAGAATTGTGAAGCACCATTGCTAATAACAGGTGATTACATTGTTGAGAATGGACAAAAAAGAATGTGTTTTATTGAAAATGATGGGATTGCTGGTAGTAGATATGGTCTATGTAATGAAAGTGGTGTAAAAAGGTTGTGCATATTCTATAAGTTGGCATACTTTAAGGATATATCCATTAGGCATATTGTTGACTTTATGCATACTGAGAAAAATATAGCCTATGCTATTATAGAAACTCTTTTTGGTGCTTTTGATACTATTTCATCATGTGAAGACTTTCGAAATCTAAATATTCATCGAAATATTTGGATTAAAAAATATGATGATGAAAAATATAGAAAACCTAGTGATCCTTATGTGGTGCAGGAGCACCTAGTCTCCTAGTTGCAAAATTTCACTTTTTGAAGGTTGATAGGTGGTCAATGGGTTAGATCAATATGTTTTAAGTTTATTTATGCTAAATAAGGTCAATTAAGACCATTTAAGGTGTATTAGGCTGATTTATTTTGAGTCTTGGTAGTCAAAAGTGCAAATAATGCATTCTTGCTACAAAATTGTTAACATTTGAATTTGTAGCCTTTTGAAGGAAAATCCTTGAATTTGGGTGTAAATGTGCAAGAATGAGGTCTAATATGTTGTAATAGTGTGAATTAGAGGTGTTAGAGTGATTTAGGAGTTTTTGGGTGTCAAAATTAAAAAGTTGCAAAGTTTATGTCATATTGTCATATGCAATTTGTCTTAAAATGCAACTTAATGAAGATTAGAAGGTCTTAATGATTAAAAATCAGTTATAGGTGTTGGAAGAAGTTGGAATGAAACCAAAAAATGTATAAGAACCTTCAATGGCTTGAAAGAGGAGTGGGTTGGAGATTGGTGAGCCTTTTTTTATCAATAAAAACACTATTTTTCAGAAAATTACTATTTTTTCTCTACTTTTGTCATTGTACAGATCTGTACGGACTCCAAATGCTCTGAAACATTTTTGGAAGTTGTATGCCTATGAATTAGCTTTAATTTTCTTCAAATCTGAGGGTCTAACTCCTTGTTTTGTTAAAGTTATTCAATTTTTATTGCTGCTACCTATTTTTTCCAGATTTGTGGGTTGAGGGTCTTCAAAAAATGATAAAATGACCCATTCCACTTTTTGTGTTTACTGTATCTTGTGGAATGGGTCCTCTAACATTTAAATTAGATTTTTAACATGTTCAATATGCTGTGAGATTGAATTGGTAGTGAATGGGTGGAGCCCTAGGACTGGAAAATGTGTGTTTCCTCTTGGAAAAGGGTGGTTCAAACCTATGAAATGATGAAAAAATGATGCCAAAGGCCAAGTGAGTGTTTTTCAAGCATGGGGGGACAATATTTGATGTGTCTAAGCAGTTGGTTTGGATGAGAGTGACTGGAAGTGTGAACTTTTAATAAGGGTACCCTAAAACCCTTGGTTTCTACATGTTTTTTGGAGGGTTTGAGTTTAAGAGTGTATAAGAAAAAATGAGGACTTAAGACCTGGTAAATATGTGGTTTTGTATCATTTCTCAAGACTATTTTTTGGTTTTGTGGTCTGGTGATAAGATTAAAGAGGGGTCTCTTTGTAAAAATGGCCTAATTGGAGGCCTAAAACTGTAAAATTATTGATTTTGAAATCTTTGATTCAAAAGAGTAATATCTGAGTTTTTGATATGATGAATGAATCTGAAATGGGTGCCTAATTCTATGTTTTATTTCTTTGGTGTTTTGGAAGGATTTGGTCTAAAGACTAAAAATTCAGTTTTCTTGTACTACAAGGAATGCTAGTGGTAGAAGGTGAGTTTTGAAAGTTGTGAAGAATCTAACTTTGAGATTGCTTTTAAATGGATAAATTGTCATCATTGGAATGTCTAGAAAATTTTTCATGGCCTTGGTGGAGGGTTGGTGTTGTTTTGCAAATTTGAAGGGTTGAGACCCTTGAGGGTGAGTTGATGCTTGGCAAATTGAAGGTGTTTTCAAGAAGGGTTCATTGTTTCTGATATTGACATTAGTTTGTTGAGAGTTATTATCCACCTAGGCTCTGCATCATTATGTCTGGACAAAGGAACAACATACATAATTCTTACAATTGATGTCTCAAACTCACTCTCCCACTGGATGTGTAAGTAGTAGTATTAGAAGCCAAACTGACATTAATGGCTTAAGAGGCCTCAATATCCATGAATATCATGTCATAATGGAGAATATTTTACCTATTGTGGTAAATTTATTAAGTTTGGAAAAGGGTCTAATATTGATAGTTATATGGTTGGGCCTAATATTAAAGAGAATGAGTTTACATGTATTAGATCCTTCGAACTTTGATAGTTTGAAGGAGGAGGTTGTTGATGTCCTTTGTCTATTGGAACAAGAATTTCCACAAACAATCTTTAACATTTCTATGCATCTTTTGATACATCTACAATATGAACTAAAGCATTGTGGCCCGGTAAGAACAAGATGGATGTATCCTATAGAATGATAGATGAAGGTTTTGAAAAAAAAAATCATACTAGGGAAAAACTGGAAGGTAGCATGTCTAAGGGATATTCAATGCAAGAGGGCATGGGATTTTGCACAAAATATATGAAGGATTTAAAAAAATTCAATCGGCATGTATGGGATGATGATGAAGAAGAGACCGTTGCAAGTGAATTATTAGAAGGCAATGGATCTCACTTCAAGCTATCACATCAAGAAAGAAGTGTGATGCATGCCTATATTCTTGAAAACATATCTTTGTTTGATAAGTGGCACATGTAAGAAAAATTGTACACAATAATTTATTTACTCAATTGCATTTACACATTTATATTATCAATCTTAGTATATTTACTTTAATATTCTATGTAGAAAATATGAAGAAGACAATCAAGCTTGGATGCAACATAGACTTCAAAGGCGCAGATGTTGTGTTGATTTGATTGGAGGTGATTCTTTTCCAAAATTTGAAGAATGGATTGCTAATGCAATCAGTGATGCAAAAGAAGAAGGTCAAGATATAACAACAAAGGAAAGTGAGCTTTCACAATCTCCACATTTATGGGCTATGCGTTTCGCTGGAATGTGGGCCTATGGTAGTCATTTAAGAGTGGAAGAAAAAGACAAAGGAAAGATAAATTGTGATTGTGTTGAATTTCTTGATGAAATTGAGAAGAAATTTTATGTTGGATTCATCCAAAAAATTATTCTACTAGACTATGGTGAAAATAGTCCTATATTAATAAAATGTAAGTGGATCCGACCATCTACAGTACAATTTTATGAGTATAGATTTGTACGTGAAAATACAAGATATTTTTTATCAGAGATGGATGAGGCTTATGTTCTCCTATTCAAATTAACCAATCATTTCTAATTGATGATGTAAGAAGCTCAAGATGGTCGAATGTCACTCAAAGAGTCTCATTCAAAATGAAAATTCATGGAAGTTGTTGATATAATGCCTAATGGGCAATATGTTAATTTACAAGAAAAATTCGAAGAAGTGGATGAAGACAATGATGGAGTGTTTGAAGAAGAAATTTTGATTACCAATGAAGAGATTGGGAGAGATAACACGAATTTCATGTCACAAATGATGATGATGAAGAAAATCAAGCAGATGCAGACATGAATGATCAGGGTTTTGATCTTGTTGGAAATGCAGATGATTATGATGATGTTTTGTCACCTTAAGAGGTTAGCTTGTCACCTAAACTTTGGTTATATGTATGGTGTAATTTATTATTGAATGTAATAAAGATATGCGTATAGGTATGCTTATTCACTGTTGTTTTACTAATACATTTCTGAATGTAATCATCATTATTCTGATGGTACATTGTATAGAAAACTTGAGATGTTCATTGCTGATTTGAAGTGCATTTAAAGTTAGGTTCAATCATTCTTCTTAGTTTTCTTACTTTGGTTGAAAATTTGAATTTAATTTTGTTTAGTTAGAATATAATTTCTTGTGTGTCCTATATGTTTTCTAGATGCAAAAACATAATGAACATTTGTGATTTAATAATACATATAGATATCTTAACATTAGGTGAACTAAGTCTCCTCATTACAAACAAAGAAATGATCTCCTAGGTCCGACTGACACTGAAAACTAAAACTAAAAGACTGCAAAATTAGAAAATTCTTCAATCTTTTCAATAAAATGATATCTAAAATACTACATTCATAATAAAATCCAATACCACACTACCACAATAATCAATAGATGTATGTGTGGGATGGAGAGACATATATGTCAATGTACAAATGCTTACCGCAATACTGTAACAACCAAATATGAATACCACGGGGTGGCAGTGAGAACGTGTTAACAACTAAAGTAAACTGCAACCCCACAAGGGGCAAAGAGTGACACTGTGGTATGGCAATGAACAATCACTCAACTGCTAGAATTAACTTGTTGTCCCATGGGATTCCAAAGGGGTGTGTGTGGGGTGTGTGGGGTGGGGGTACTACTAACCCTACCTTACTGCTACCCCGCAGCGGTCTTGATATGACAGAGCGGTATGGTGGTGAACAGTCACTCAACCGCTCAAATTAACCCGCCATTCCACAGGTGTCCAAAGGGGTGTGTGTGGGGTGGTGGTACTACTAACACTACCCCACAATAGTCTTGAAATGACAGAGCGATACTATGGTACAAGTTGTCAAAGAATTTAATGATTACACCATTCAATTTCCAAGAAGGCATTTCTTCAAACTTGAAATATGGGTAGATTCTAAAATATTTTGCACAAATTGACATTAATAGTGAGCTGATCAATCTTAGCAGCAAATATTACTTGGGACTCGATGAAATTTTGGCAATCATTCACATAGCTCAGCATACTGGAGGCAAGGGAGTTCAAGCGGGAAGACTCTGCAACTATTATTTTGTCAGGTAAGTTCACAAAAACCCTTTGTAGCAAGTGTATAAGAATTGAATTTTCTTCTACAAGTAGACACTTAAAGAAATCAAGTAGGAGAAAATTCTTCATCATGCCACCCAAAAGAAGTCAACTGGTGAGTAAAAAGGAAGATCCCATAGTTTCTAAATCAAAGAAGAGGTCCCTACAACAACCCATTTTAGATGTTTTACCTAATTTTGTAGACAAAGGATTCAAAAAGATGTTTAAAGATGCAACCCATGGATGTAGAGACCCATTTATCACTATCTCAGGGTGGGATTTGTTTTGGTACTTCTATGAAAAAAGGGATGACAAGATTCCAATTTTGGATCCTTGGACCTTAGATTTTTCCAAAATAATAGTCCCAAATGTCTTCGTAGATGTTGAGTTTATTAAGTATTGGCACAATATTATCACTCGGCTACCAAGACTATAAGAATTCCATATGGTTCACCATTAGTGGTGCTAACTAAAGAAGTAATTATAGAGTGTTTTATGTTAAACAAGCAAGCTATCACTAAGATCGACTTCGACAGAAGTGAGGAGGATTATAGGAGATTGGAAAAAACCTACAGGAGTGATGAAATTCCTTTACACATTAAAAGGGGTGTAAAAAATAGGAGGATACCTATCTTCCCTCCCAAATTGAGCCATGTTCCATAGAATACTTCCAAGTATATTTCAAAAGAACTTATTTTTCTTTGTGCCAAGTGCTTGGAATAGATGTTAAAGAGAGGATTCCAACCTATCTCAAATGATGGCAATGAAGATACAAAATCATGAAGTCAACATTGAGTATGACTTTGTTGCTAAAATTGAGAAAGGGCTACATGAGGTATTTTTGCAAGTAATAGAGAAATTAGCTTCCATCACTTTCAAGAAATACTCTCTATTGTGTCATTTAATATTGTACCAAAACAAAAACAGATGGATTAAAAGAATATGTTTGGGAATGACTAATGATGAAGGGAATAGGTTGCCTGTACAAAATTATTGTTACATTTGGGATAGTAAATGTAAAAATAGTGATTATGTAATATTTCATGATGATTTCATAGTAAAGGTCATGGCCCCTCTTGGTCATATTTCACCAAGATTTCCTAATAAAATCATGCAAGTATTAAGACCTTTAGCATTGAAGCCAGAGTAGGGACACACTCACAATTTTGGTGACTGGTTGTTCTTAGTAGAACAAATAGTAATAAGGGTCTATGGGTGTCCTCAAGCCCCACATGGTTTACCTAAATTTGTTTCTATTTGAATTTCACTTTAGAATTTATGTGGCAAATGTTATGGATGGAGCAGGATGTTATGAAAAGATAGAAAAAGGGGACATTCGTTCTTGACCTAACTGAATGTGAGGAGCTATCCGTAGGGTCTAACACTCTTGAAGAACTACAAAACATTTTGAAGATGGGGTATTCATTGAAGTCACGAGGAGAAAGGTTCTTTGATTCTGAAAGGAAAATTAATTTTGTAAAGTAGATACTTCTCACTAAAGTTGGGATTACCCATGTAATGGATTACGAAGAAGATGTAATAAGAATTTTCTTTACACCTGATGAGTTTTTTCAGAAAAAGAGGAAGTGGGAAATCATAAAGAGGCTTAAGGAGGAGAAGAAGAAAAGGGACACTAGATTCCAAGGATCCTATGTTGAAGAAAAGGATCCTAGCAAAAGGATCAATGTAATAATTGACAACTTTGAAAGATTATATGTTGAACTAGAAAAGAAACCTAAGGGTCAGTCTTCAAAACCCTCCAAGATGCCCATCAAACCAAGTGGTATTGTAATCACAGAGCCCCTACCAAACATTGCCACAATACAATCAGAAGCATCCCCTAAGTAACCAGGTCCTAAAAGTTAAAAGACATATGGAGTGGCCCCCTTAGTGGCATATGAAATAAGTGAAGGAGTAAGGGATAATGAAGAGGTATTTGATGTAATTTTGAATTTTAAAGATGATGAAGTTGATCAGCCACATCCTAAGCTTGCAATTGATGCTCACAAACCAAAAGAAAGAGTGGATGTACATGGAAATAATGATCAAGAAGTGCATGATGATGAAAGGGTGATTGTTGCCCTTAGATTTATTGAAGATGATGAATTTATTCAAATTCTCAAATTTAAGGATTATTGGTTTAAGATGAAAATGAAGGAATTTGAGAGACTCTAAATTAAAAAGATGGGCACTAAGGAGTCACAGCATGACCAAATTGTTTCCTAGACTCTTGAAGAACTCTAGATTAATGAAATTACTGTTAGCCCTCAAGAAGCAAGAAAATTGGTCTTAGAAAGGAATATACTAATATTCTTGGGATGGAGTTAAAAAATATATTCTTACTAGATCAAGTAAGAATACAAGAAGATCCCATGTTGGTTCCTAAATTCAATTTGGATGAGGAAATGAGTGGCATAAGTTACAATCCAAGACTTGAAACCCTAGCCTTTTGGACAAAGCAAAAAAGAACAGATAAACCAAGATTGTTTGATGTTGTAAAAGAAATGAGAGGGACTTCCATGGCAAAGACACTTCAAGACACATCAACATTGGAGGCAACTACTATGACAGTGCACTCAACAATGTTTACTAGGGATGTGGTTAAAGCTATTGAGCTTAGATTGGTAGAATATGAGAAAGCACAGACTAATCTGAATAATGAAGTGAATAGGTTATTCATAGAAAATGTGAAATTGAAAGAGTAGTTGAAGGGTGAAGGTCCTTCCCAAAGCACATAATTAACAGTATACCAGCCCCCTACCATCCAGACTGATATAGGTGCAATCATTGTTGAACAAGTAAATGTGCTAAAAAAAGAAATTGAGAAGTTAAAAAGGACTAACGAAGAAACAAAGGAAAGAGCAAAGAGAGAAACCCTTAGAGTATTGGAACATATCTTGGAGCATAGGGTTAAACTAATTGTGGAAAATTTGGAAAATGTGTATAAATTTTATGTCTCCTTGTCACAAGCAGTTGATCAGATAAAGGCCCATGTACCTATATTGGACCCCTTATTTTATGTCTCCTTGTCACAAGCAGTTGATCAGATAAAGGCCTCATGATTACACAGTGTACCAATGGGAGGAGACATATCTAGCTCCCCCAGAAGAATAGGCCTTGCAGTGAAGTACCAAGCCTTGCAGATACTATCACGAAGAGAGGACCTTGCCAAATCTGAATGATCACGGGTACCTTACGATGAGTAACGAACTTTCATATCTTGCAAGTGCTATGGAATTCAACATCTGATCATTTCTCTTTTCTCATATTTCATTGCTTTTATGTAATCCTATGTAAACAATGATAATTAAGACTTTTTGATTTATGTTAAAAGTGGGTAACTAAAAAGACACTTTTTGACATGTCAGTCAAGACAAAATTTTGAAACATATTGTAAAATATTTTTGAAGATCAATAGAAGGAAGTTATAATTGGTAGCCGAATTCTGGTTTCAATTGTTTGTTGAAGTGAATTAATGAATGTTATCTTGCTATCTCTGGTTTGACCTTTCCTTGTTATTTAAATCAATATATCAAGGGTATATCTAGTTTAACAAAACACATTTGATGTCAAACAATTCATTTTTTACTATATTTTGGTGTCAAATCTTTGAAAATTATGGTTAGTTTCATTACATTCAAATTCTAAATTCTGGGAAATTATATACGATAAATAGATTGATGGTTGTTTATATAGTGAAATTAGTTGTCTTAGAAATTAATTGAAATATCTTGTCTTGAAATATCTAGAAGGATTATTTTAATTAAAAAGGATTTTGTGGTTATTTTTCTAACAATGATTTTATAGTGCAACTAGCTTGCTATTTTCATTCAAGATACAAGTCATGATCAAAGTAAAGCACATACCAAGAAGATGGTACTATACTTCAAACCCTTAACCTCACTTAGTTTAGTCTAAAATTAATATATATCATTTGTTGTTTGTGAAGGAGAATCCTATGAGATCCAATATGGCAGTGGATAAATATCCAGTTTCTTAAGTAAAGATGATGTCACAGTTGGGAAACTTGTTACAAAACATCAGGTTAGTAATTTTTGGATGTTAAGGCTTATAAGTTAGATATCAAAGATATTTTCTTGTCAAATTTATTTGGAATTTATATATAAATGGATTCTTTCATGGTGCAAGTCTTTACTGAGACAACACATGAACTAGGGTTGACATTTTTTTTGTCCAAGTCTGATGGCAATCTTGGGCTTGGTTTCTAGGAAATTTCTATTGATAATATTGTTCTAGTCAAGTTAGTGTTGATAGCCTTCATTCTATAATATGTCAACTTCATTCTATAATATGAGCGTATCACCTTTCTTAAATTTTGAACAAGGTTTTGAAATCAAGGGTTCAATATGCATATTTCAGACCTATGTTGAACACTTTGTTTAAGGAATTTGTTGACAAGGCTACATTTTTTTAATTGATTTATCTTTATGTTGTGTTTGGACTTAATTTTGTAAACTTGCAATATATAATTCACTTTTAGTCTTTCTAAATTGAGACTACTAGTAATTTTTTTGGTTGTATTGAGGCATAGCTTCATTCATGGCAGAAAAGGGAGCACCCTGTTGCTCATATCAAATGGCACATTGCATATAAAGGAGGAAATATTCTAGTTGGGTTATTGTTGACTGCATTGAAGGAGAGAGCTTCATATATGAGACATGATCAACAATCTCCTTGGATTCTACACATTACAACTTGCTCCAGGAAGATTTCCCACATTGTAGAAGTTTTAAGAGATGAAAAGGGAATGTGCTCACATTGAAGGGCTTCCAACATGTGTTTCCATCATTGCAAAAAAATTTAGGAGAAGTTTCTTTCTTGCAGTCATTTATGTGGAACATTGTAACTCATATTTTCAATCTTGTGACTGAAAATAACAATTGTAATACTCTGTTATTTCTAAGTTATAACTAGAACACCTTTCTTTTATTAATAAAGTTCACCAATTTTTCCTTCTCAATGGTTGTCTTATTGTGTGCAATTGATGATTGATGTGTATTTTAATGTTTTATGCTTAAATCCTCAAATATTAGTCAATTAAAATGACTAAATACACTACTAATTGACATCAATTAATAATTAAATTGACTAAATATACTACCAATTGATAGAAATCAATGAATAGTGAATAAATATTACTAGATATATGACCAGTGTATGGATAGTGAAATCAGTGAATAAAAATGACTAAATATACTACCAAATTGATCAAAATGATGATTAAAATTAATGACTAAATACACTACCAATGCATAGAAATCAGAGAATAAAAAATGACTAAATAAGTGACTATAACAACAATCAATGACTAAATACACCAGTGAATAAAAAAGTGACTAAATAAGTGACCAAAATACAACAATCAATGACTAAATCAACAACTAAATAAGTGACCAATTAAATATATCAGTGAATAAAAATGTCTAAATAAGTGACCAGATTACTATAATCAATGACTAAATATATCAGTGAAAAAAAATGACTAAATAAGTGACCAGATTACAACAATCAATGATAAATATACTACCAAATTGATCAATCAAAACAACCAATAAATGACTAAAAATGGTTTAGTTATCAATCTGGTCATGTTATATGTGACTGGCAATAAACTACTAATGGTCATGTGACCAAGTTTAGTCATTTATAAGAAATTTTTAGTAGTTTATTGTTGTTTTTGTACTAGTGTTATGTTTCTCCTACTACTCCTCCAATAGACCCAGTTGAAATTAGGCTATATGAGTGCAATGCCAAGGCTAAGAATGCTCTCTTGTGTGGGTTGGCTGATTTAGAACTCTTGAAGATGAATTGTTGTTCTACTAAGGATTTTTGGGAAAAACTCTGCAACATCTATGAATGAGACACCAAAGTAAAGCAAGCCAAGATTCAAATCTTTATAAGCATATTTGAAACCGTAAGGATGACAAAGGATGAAGACATTGCAAGTTATATGCTTTGGGTTCATGAAGTAGTTTTTGGAATCACTGATCTTAGTGGTGTAGTAAAAGAAGATGAAATTGTAAATAAGGTTATGAGATTTCCCTAAATATTATAGTCATAAGGTGTCTACTATTGAAGAATAAGGACTTTGATAAGTACTTTGTAGATGAGATGTTTGGTGATCTCACAACATTTTAAATGAGAGAATTCAATAAAGATGTCCCAAAGAAGGAAGTTTCATTCAAAGCCAACAAAAATTTTGAGGATGAAGTTGTTGATCAAAATGATGACTTTGATGAGGTTTAAGCAAAATTTGTAATAAGACTGAAGAAAGGAATCAGTAAATACAAAGGTGAGTTACCTTTCAATTCTTTCAATTGTGGAAGGATTGGTCATTTTTTTACATCTAAATGTCCTTACAAAGAATCTAAAGATGGTAACAAAAGAGATAAGGTTAAAAGAGGTCTCTATTCTAAAGAAATTAGTTTCTCCTCAAAAGATGAGGATAATGATTCATATGATGAAGCCTTGTTCATGGCCTTGAAAGATAAAAGGGGTAATACCAAAGAAAGTAAGAGTTATGGTACTTTGCAAACTGGTGAAATATCTATAGTTGTATGGACTACCTTTCATATAAAAGAAGAATAAAATTCTTGGGTGATTGATAGTGGTTGTTCTCACCACATGATTGGTGACAAGGGAAGGATCATCAGTCTCAAGAAGATCAATGGTGGAGCTGTCAAGTTTGGTGGTGATGAATTTACACAAATTTGTGGAAAGTGTGCCATATCAATTGATGGAAAGAACGAAATTGAAGATATCCTCTATGTCAAAGATCTAAATCATACTCTTCTTAGTGTTAGTTAGATGTGTAGCAAAGGATACAATCTATTTTCATGCTAATGTTTGTGAGATCAGGAAGGAAGGTTCCAGAAGATTGGTTGTTGAAGGAACAAGGACAAATGGTAATGTTTATCATCTAAAGGAGACAAATAAAAAATAGTATTACTGGCTCAGTCTGATGAGTGTTGGTTGTGGCACAAGATAATGGGTCATATCAACTTTGAAAATATGGTGAAGATCAATTATACTCATGCAATGAGATGTATGCCTAAGATAACCAAGCCTACAAAATCTTTATGCAAGGAGTGTCAAATGGGAAATCAAACAAGGAAAAGTTTCAAGAGCAAGGAGTCCTTTGTTTCAATACTATTGGAGCTAATCCACACTGATCTCTGTAGACCTACAATAACAAGGAGTCAACAAGGTGAAAGGTATTTCATGTTGCTTATAGATGATTATATAGAATAACTTGGGCTACATTTTTAAGAGAGAAATCAAAATATTTTGATAAGTTTAAATTTTTTAAAGAAAAAGTTGAGAATGAAATGGATGCTAAAATCAAATATTTAAGATCAGATAGAGGAGGTGAATTTACTTCATATGAATTTGAAATTTTTTTTGAAGATCATGGCATTAGGAGACATTTATCTACTCCTAGGACCCCTCGACAAAATGTGGTATTGGAAAGAAAGAATAGAACAATGCAAGAGATGGCTAGGGAAATGATGAAAGATGTTGATCTACTAGATATGTATTAGAAGGAAGCCATGCACACTGATGTCTATTTGATTAAAAAGGTGTAGTTGAGGGTCAACAACAATAAGATCCCTTATGAGTTGTGGTATGGAAGACCTCCTACTATCAAATACTTTAGAATCTTTGGAAGTAAATGTTATATTGGAATAGATGAAGAAAACCTTGGTAAGTTTGATTCAAGGTGTAATGGAGGAATTTTTCTTGGTTACTTAAGTAGGAGCAAGGCTTATAAATGCTACAATAAGAGATTGGGAAGGATGATTGAAAGTATAAATTTTAAAGTTGATGAAGACTTATGTTAGATCTCACAAGAACCTAAGGGTTATGGATCTGGTATACCTCCCTAGATTGAAGAAGAAGTAGAGGAGAAAGAAGAGAAGGAATCAAAACCAATGAAGGTCCTTAAGACTCCAACAAAATATGTTCAGAAGAATCATTCCATAGATAAAATTATTGGAGATAACGATGGTGTGTTGACCAGGAGAAATTTTTCTAGAGCAAGTGAGCAAGTAAACATATGTTTACTATCAAATTTTGAGCCCAAAATTTTTGTTGATGCTAACAAAGATAGTGGTTGGATAAAAGAAATGGAAGAAGATTTGGACTAGATAGAGAAGAGTCAAACTTGGAATTGGTCACAGACCTATTGATAAGAATGAGATAGGAACAAAGTGGGTGTTCTATCTAATGAACTAAATGAATATAGTGAAATTGTGAGCAAAAAGGCTAGATTGGTTGCAAAGGTTATTCACAGGTTGAAGATATTGATTTTGAGGAAACTTTTACTCTAATAGCTAGAATAGAGGAAATTAGGATGTTTCTTGTTCTTGTTGCTCATAAGAACTTTAAAGTCTGTCAAATGGATGTCAAGTCAGCTTTTTGAATGGTGATCTAGAGGAAGAAGTATATATTGAATAACAAGATGGTTTCTAGCTATCAGAATATCCAGATATGGTTTGCAGACTCAAGAAAGCTTTGTATGGCCTCAAGCAAGCTCCTAGAGTTTGGTGTGCTTGGTTGGATAAATACTTACTTCAATAAGGATTCAAGAAAGGTACTATAGATAGAAATATTTATATTGAGATTCAAAATGACAAGTTTTTGATTGTGGTTGTATATGTTGATGATATCATCTTTAGTGGAAATGATGAAATGAGTAAGAAGTTTGTAGAAGAGATGTAGAAAGAATTTGAGATGTTAATGATTGGTGGTTTGTCCTTCTTGAGCTTCAAATTGTTTATCAAGATGATGGTATCTTTATTTATCAAGCTAAATATGTTATGGAGATGTTGAAGAAGTTTGGCATGAAATATTCTAAACTAGTTGGTACTCCTATGGTGACTTGTTGTCACTTGAGAAAACTGATGAGTCTCTAGAAGTTGATAAGACTCTTTACAAGTCTATGATTGGAGGTTTATTGTATTTGACTGCTTCTAAACTTGATATCATGCATGCGGTATGCTTTGTTGCAAGATTTCAATCCAATCCTAAGCAATCTCATGAGAAAGTAGTGAAAATAATATTTAGATATATGAAGGGAACTCTAGATTATGGTTTGTGGTATAAGAAGGATCCAAATTTCTTCTTGAGTGCTTATACTAATGCTGAATAGGCAAGATGTGTACATGATTGGAGAAGTACATGTGGTAGTGCATTTTTCTTGGGATACCAATTGGTCTCTTGGTTTGGTAAGAAGCAAGACTCAATGGCCTTATCCACAACAAAATTTGAATATATTGTTACAAAATCTTGCCACACCCAAGTACTTTGGATGAAGCAAAATTTGAAGGATGTAAAGGTGGTATTTGATGAACCCATTCCAATATTGTGCGATAATACAAATTCAAATAATATTTCCAAAAATTTGGTAAAGCACTCAAGAACTAAACACATCTCTATCTGGTATCACTTTCTAAGAGAGAAGGTTGCACAACATGAAGTCAAATTGGAATGTGTGCCTACCAAGGACCAGATTTCAAACATCTTCACAAAGGCACTTTCAAAAGATACTTTTGAGTAATGCATAAATGGTGCATCTATCCAAGGGAAAAAATTCATGTCATATCCTTTTCTCTTGGATTAATGTGTGCTACCTCTCAAGGGGAGTTGGTAGTAAGGGGATCTTGGTGAGTTGAGCAGAAGTGTTGTTGGTCAAAAGGGGGAGTTTGTTGTTGTTTCAATTAAATATCTTTGGCCCTTTTGTCCTTGAAGTCAGAATATGTTTTTTTTTTTTTTGTGTAGGTATGTGTGACCCTTTGTCCTTGATGTTCAAGGGGAAGAGTGAACAAGTGTGTGTTGCCATCAATGCCAAAGGGGGAGATTATTGGAAATGATTATCATTGATGTTAACACTGATTGTTCATTGTCTCTAATGTCAATACTCAATGAGATTGTTACAGTGTTTGGTGCTTGGAATTGGTTGTCATTGTTGATATCATTTAGTTTGTGATAACATTGGTGTATGATGGTGTTGCTAAAGTTCACGGTTGGATGTCATGGCTTATTCTATGTCAAGAAAAGTTGTATAGTGCATTGTTGTTATCAACGGAGTTAATTTCATAATGATATATTAAGATGAGGATTAGAAGCATTAAGATGATGATTAGAAGTATTAAGTAAGGACTAGATATGTTGATGATGAAGTACATGTTGCTAAAAGAAAGTTTTGGCCTCTGCAAATTGATTGAGTTTTTTTGTTTCAGGAATGATATATTAATATGAGGATTAGAACCATTAAGATGAGGATTAGAAGTATTAAGTGAGGACTATATATGTTGTGATCAAGTACATGTTGCTGAAAGAAAATTATCTCTTTTGTAAGTTGATTGAGCATTTCTATTTTAGGAAGGGGTGTTGAATACTTTTTGGGAGAATTATTTGCATTCCTCTATTGTTGGAGATCTAGTCTTTGTTGAAAGAATGAATAAGGAACCCTTTGATATATTTTCATTGATGCCAACAATGTTTGTTGACAATTTGTCTGATTAGGTAAAATAGTTTTTGTGTCATCTTGATATGGTAATTTGGTCCTGATTCACTCATGATATATGATCACCTTATGTAGTTATAGTATGTTGTTTGGGACTACTAAAAACATCTATGTTCATAGTTTCATCAATTTTGGTCAATCTGACTAAAGGTTACATGTGACATAAGTTCAATTACATGTATTTTGGTTTATACAGTACAAGTTAATAAGAGTTATTTGGTTTGCATTCTTTCAGTGTTTGGTTTTAGATTCTACAATTTTGGGAGATGATTTATAGGTGTCTGCACTACACATGAATGTATGTATGTTCAATATTGGACTGATTGGCTTATTTTGTGGTTGAGTCTAATCCCTGGCCGACCTAATGCTTAAAGCTATGCTATGAAGTTTAATATGTATTGTGTATGTTAAGGGGATCTATTTTAGATATGTGTCAACCTTAATTCAAATTTTTGCACAGTTGGTTTAAGCATGAAGAAGTTTGTTTCAATGTATGAAGCAAAAAAAGTGTTTTTGAATTGAAATGGAGCTACATCTAATTAGGCTGACCTAATTGATGTATGTGGATGCAATAAGGCATATATGTGAAATATTTTTTGAGTCTCATGAGGTATGAGTGTGATGTGAAAGTGTATAATGTGTGTGAAATCTATTTTTGTGCAAACTTGCAAATTTATGTGTGGAATTAGAATAAGGGCATAATTACAATGCAGGTTAAGCAATTGTTGAGCATAGTAGTATCCTATATCCAGAACTTCATTGGAACTGAATTTAGCATAAGGAAGGTGCATCTTACATCAGTTCACACCTTGGTTGTATAGCCATTTTTTCTTGTATCTATTTTTAGGTTGTGAGCCTTTTAAGGAAAGTGAGTCCTAGTAGTGAGCATTGTAATATCTTATAACCGATTATAATATATTTTGAGTTAATCCTCATCGTGGTTTTTCCCTCCTTGGGTTTTCCATGTAAAATTCCTGGTGTTTATTTGTTATGTTTTGTTTTGATTTCCTTCATGTACTCATTCATTGTTGCAGTTAAATATGTTTTGATAATTGGTTGGATTATGACTAAATGGTTTAATAGAATATTGATTCACCCCCCCACTAAGTATTCTAGGTGTTCAACAATTGGTATTAGAGTTGTGTTCCTTTTGAAAAGTCTAATAGCTTGAGGTAGATCTTCGAGGTTGAACACATGGCTGATAAAAAGTATCATATTCCTTTGGAAGAAATTTTAGCGATTGAATATGAAGAAGATGACTACATGTTTGACAAAGAAGAACTCAAAGATGCTCTTGAAGATCTTGACAAAGTTGAAAGTGAACAAAATTTTAAAGGAAATCTTAGGGGAAGCAAATGAATTCATCAAGAAGTTAAGAGAAAAAATCAAGAAGTTCAAAGAAATACATAGAGAAGTCAATGAACAGTTGAAAAAGGAAAATAAAGACATCAACAGACTAAAAGTGCAAGTGGAAGGAAAGAAGAGAATTGATGATTTTCTGAATACTAAAACACAAAGCAAGGTTGATGAATGTACAACGCTTGAACAAGAGGTGGTCATCCTAAGATCTAATTTGGAAAAAGCAAGAGCTCATGAGGAAAAATTCAAAACAAGTACCACAATGCTTGATGAATTAATTGCAATTCAGAAACCTTCTAAGGATAAAGGTGGTTTGGGACTTGAAGAAGGACAAAGTTCAAAGACAAATCATACATCTAACAAGGTTGACAATCAAAACTAGACTCAAGGAAATGGCATAAAGTTCAAGAATCAAAGAAGCAATATTGGAAGACCTCCTATCAAACAACCAAATGCTCGAAGGTACCCATATTTCAATGGTATTTTCTTTTCATGCAATAAATTTGGACATAAGGCTATAGAATGTAGAAGTAGAATGAATTGGAATAGTGGACCCTTTTCTAGACAATGTTTTACATGCAAGAAATTTGGGCATAGAGATACTAAGTGAAAAAGTCAGATGATGAATAGATTCAATACTAGTAGAATGTACTTCAATCTTTCAATGGCTACTATTATACATGCAACGTATTTAGACATAAGGCTAACCACTGCAAATCAAGAATGAATAGTATTCAGTTTGGTCATAAAAATGTTCTGTGCTATAATTGCAACAATCCTAGACACATTTTAAGATTATGCAAAAGTAAGAATGGAAGATAGACTAATTCGAAATAGAGGAACAATCCAGTAAAGAAATTTGATCCTACAAAAGTCAAGAAGAAAATGGAGAAGATTTGGAAAAAAAAGAGGAACCTAAGAACAAGTATGAATCAAATTCATTTGTACCTACATTTGGTGTAGATATTTCTTCTGAAAACTAAGCCCATGATAGGCTTAGGTGGAGCAGTAACAAAAAAATCTAACAACCCCTTGGAATCAAGAAGTGTCAAGTTGTGACATGAAGATATATAGTGAAGAATGATATTATTAAGCTTTTGGAAAATATTCTAGTAGAAAATATGCAATTATGATATATTGCAAAGCCTTTTATGGTTTACAGTGTTTCAAATGAAGTGGTTGCTTGCTTTTGGGAAGTTGAGGCATTAAATGTGAATTTGGGGAAAAATCGATAATGTATAAAGCGAAGTATTTAATTGAGTTTTAAATCACTCTTGCACATTTGGAAGAAGATAGAACGAATTTGAAGACGGGTTGATACAAATTGGTTCAAACCCTAGTTCTTGTTGAAGCACAAAAATGGTATTTACTACTCTCTTTTTTTGTGGGTTTGTTTAGAAGTGATTTTGCAAACATTTGAAGGTAGAATTGAGGTTGTAATGGCTGCACTGACCATAGTAGAGATTTTTGAATGGCCTAGACTGAAGTTTAAGAGGTTTTCATGGAAAGTGTTTGAGAATGACCTCGATAGTGCATTTTCAAGTATCCTAATTAAGGTTTTGCCCATAGAAGACACAAGAATTTATATACATTGAAAACTAGAAGAATATGGTCACCAAGTGCTCAAGGATTTATGGTCTAATTAGTTAACTAGAGACAAAATTTTGGTGAAACCATAATATGAGAACCTTGTGCGAAAGAAGCTAGACATTTGGAACTGGTCTCCTAACTTAGTTTGGATGTAAAGTATGTGAAGATATCCCTGAACAAACTACATGAAAAATTCATGTGGACTGATATGCCTGGATTGATTTCAAAGGATGCAATTAAGGTTGTGACTAGATTGTGTGATACTATACTTGTACTTGTGTTGAATTATGTGAAGAATGATGTGGTTATATAGCTAATTGGTGCCACATTTGACAAGAGAGCACTAACGACTAAATCAATCAGCAATCCTATAGTGAAGTATGAATCTATCATGATTGGTCTCAAAATCTATTTCTAGAACAGAGAAAACTCAGTATCTGCAACTACAATACATGTTGCTAATAACATGGTGGTAAATGGGAAGATTATGATCTATGTGAGTTGCTTCGACAACAACTTTTGCAGAACTTGCATCAGACCAAAACAAAGAAATATGTTTTCAAGTATGAAACACTGATTGTTTGTTTGCTTTTCTACTTTATGAGCGAGGTACTTGGAAACAAGAACATTGCATAGGATATAAGTAGACCAATTGCACATCAAATTTTTAACTATTTACACAACATTGGAGATTAAAATGCACATGCAAATGTGTTGACTGCATTTTTCTTTGTATTTGAAAGGAACATTTATGAGAGAGAAAGAATTCCTAAGATTTTAGTAGAGAAGTATGCAAATGGAATAACCTTTCTTATCTCCACTAATGAATGCATAATAGAGGTAGTATAACCCAAAACACTATGGATTGAACCTTTGGGATATGAAATTGATGAGAAAGAGGTTGAGAGATACATTGAAATATTGTTAAACAACCCTAAGGGCCCTTCTCTACCTAGACATGGCACATATGAGGAGAAATCTACTAAAGTATACTTGGATACTTCAGCGCCTACTAAAAAAAATGGGGTGAACAAATAGGTTGATCAATTCTTTGGAATTCACAGCCTCTTGAAATAATTTGTTGACATATTGAGGGGAGTTAAAGCAGTTGAGATTGTTGGTGAGTCCTCTCGACCATGTAGATCGAGAAGAGCAACTTCCACCCCTACCTCTGTAATGCCAAAACCTACTACCACAATTGTCATTAAAGGTAAGAAAGTGGAGCCCAATGCCCCAACTTTAGTTAATCTACCTCATCCTCTGGACCCAACACCCAAACCTCAAACAGGAAGAATGTACCTCTGGTAGCACCTCCTACTACTTCCAAAAGAAGAAAGAAGCAGAAAGCATCTAGAGATTAGAACATAAGTGATGTTGTGGAAGAAGAGATTAAACTTGGTTTAGAGGAAGAAGAACAACTAAAACTTAGAAAAAGAAGCAGTGTTTGCACCAGCAGTGAAGGTGCCTCAAAAGAAGCTAGCATTGAATCAAAGAAGGCCATAGTCAATATTGTGGATTCATGTGAAGAAGAAAAGATGGAAAAGGAGAAAGAAGCTTTCAAAATTCATAAGCACAATAAGGAGGAAAAGAAAACAGATGAAGGCACTTTAAAGCCTAAAAAGAAGAAGTCCAAGACTCCTTTGGAAAGAGCTCATCCACCTATGAAGTTGGAATCCTTGGTTAACAATATGCTAGAAGATGATAGTTTACTAAAAACCATTGCTAAATTATATGATGAAGTTGATGAAGAAGATCACAAAACTATTTTAGATGCTTTTGTTCAATATATGATCATTATGGATGAAAGTATGGACAAGATGAGGGAGAAGGTAATTGATGTTGTAGGGAAAGATTTGGTGAAAAGAAGACATAAAGTTTTCAAAGCTAAGAATAAGATCAAAACCGATGCTTTTTTACAAGATTAGATCCTCTTCATCTAAGGATGATAAGGCCACACTACTAGAAGCATACACATAACAGTTCAAGGTGAAGCAAAGAGTCACCATTCTTATGACTAGATAGAAGGACAACACATAAAATTTAAAACAAGAAACTTTTGGTATAGTAAGAAACATGGCACTACAATATGGGATGCTTGTTGATCCTACATCCAATATACCTCAAGTCAAGGAGCTTGGTAAAGATAATTTTTTGAAGAAGAAAATATTTCCCCATAATTGATTTACCCATTTTTCAAAATGTAGTAGTAGAAGAGGTAAATTCTCACTTTGCAGATGAGAATCCACACTTGGATGTCCCAAGGAATATGGTTGATGATACACATGTGTTGGAATAAAAAATAAGAATTATTATCTCTATAGTTTTGTGTTGTCATTGATGTCACCATGTTGTGGATGTAATTCTAAGTCAGTGCTTGATTTGGTATTTTGGTCTAGTATCTGAACCGATATTCAAGCTGCACCAACTAGTATTCTAGTCTGCATTCCTCTATAGTTGGTATTTTATGCTTGTGGTTTTTGGAAATTGTTTATAGTTGTTGTTGACATGTATGTTCATAATTACATGTCCTTCGGTGCTTGTACAACGTATTGGCATCATTCTATTGATTACTTTTTGCAATGAAGTCTATTCCTAGCCAACTTCTTGGATTAGTGGTAATATGGTGAATTAATTTTGTTATGCGGATATATGTGCGACCTATCTTAGGTCTAAGCTGACATGCTATAGCATTATGCAACTAAATTACCATTTGGAAAGACTTGGTGAATACTTGAAGCCGATAGATTGGTACTTTTGGAAGAAAAAAGATGCATCTAATTAGACCGACCTAATTGATTCTCATGGATAGATCGAGTATATATGTGTGTGTGTTGAATAGTTTTGAAGATGAAGGAAAGAGAGTGTGTATGTGCATATGATCGATGAAGTAGTAGTGAATGTGAAAGTGAAGAAGAGTGAAAAATGATGAAGTGTGTCAAGTCAGTCTATTGAGCATCACCGAAACTATATCAACACTGGTTAGGTGCAATATTCTTAGTTCATTTTGGTTGTGAAGCCCAATTTTGTTTGTGAATCTTTTTGTAGGCAGTGAGCCTCCCTTGTAAGCAATGAGCTTTTGTATCCAGATAGTGAGTCCCATTCAGGGAAGTGAGCCTTATATATTCAGTTTGATGTTACTTTATATTGTGAGTTAATCCTCGTCGTGGTTTTTCCCTTATTGGGTTTTCCATGTAAAAATATGATGTCTATTGTGTTGATTTACTTTATGTTATTTGTGTTTCATGCTCATACTTAATAACATAATTGTGGGGTTGTGGAATTAATAAGTGTTGAAGATTTAAGTTTGAATTTTTGTGACAATTGATTCACCCCCCCTCTCAGTTGTCCTATGCCTTTTAACAACATGCCTCTTCAAAGACATTTGCTTCTCTGGATGACACCAAGAATACAACCAGAGAAAATAATGAAGATCGAAATAGGAATTATGTGAATGATAATGCTGAAAATCAATAGGACAACCATAATGAAGATGTTGGAAATGAAGAAGAAAATAAAAATGGAGAAGAAAAAGGTAAAGATGAAAAGAGTAGTGATGACAAGGATGATATAGATAAAAAGGAGGATGAAAAGAATGACAAGAAAAAGGAAAACACCTTGAAAAAAGAAGAAGAAAAGGAAAAAGAGAACAAAGAAGAATTTGTAGTTGAAAGAAATGAAGGATCCCATAATTCCTCAAAGCCAACAAAGTCATTTGGAGAATCCGTCAGCAACACTCTCAAGGGTCGTCTGACAAATAAAATAAGGATTCAACCAATCATACCTCCCCAATTGGTTCAACTCCCATTACAACAAGTCTATGTTGATCTAAATGAAATTCCACTTGATCAAAGATTGGAGATTGGAGGCACTTTTATCACCTCTGGGAGAAAAGAAATCATAGAAACTCATCAAAAGGGGACTGAGCTAAATCAGTGATGTCATTAAAGTCTTACAAGAAGCAATCTCTGGTACCACTATTGATGATTCTTTAACACCTATTGATAACTTGATTTTTTTTGTTGATTCATTCAAGGAATATACTTCTAGCCTAATGTTGAAGGCTGCAAAAGAAGCTGAGTCAAGGATTGTAGAGAAGAGATTACTTGAAATTAAGGACAGGTGTACAACTACACATACCAAGGTCTTGAAATGTTTGGAATAAGTGAAATAATGTGAATATGAGGCTCAGAAACTACTCCTACAGTGCATGAGATGGTTAGATGATACTCAAGGCATTAAGGACCTAATGTTCTCAATAGAGTCATAGTTGATCAATGCCTCCAGAACCTATTATCTTACAAAAGATAGAAACTATGCCTCTTGGACTGCAATTTCAAACTTGAAAAAAAAAAAAATTCTACAAAGAAAAAAAGAGGATTTTATAAGGTGATCCGCTCAGTTTGGAGATCTAGTAAAATGCAAGCATATACTTATAGCAAGTGCTCTTGCTGAAGCTGAAAAACTTGAGAAGATAAATCCTTATCTAACCACTCCAAAAGATGGAGAGGAGAGTTTGGTAGAGTTGGAATCAATGCATAAGGCACTTGTTACAACTAAGAAGAGTTGAGATGAATGGAAATCTGCTTGGGAAGTTATTCTCAAGGAACTTGAAGGTGTTTCCTCCTCTGGGTGAACATATTTCACCTTGTATATTTTTTTTACTGTTTTCAGTTCTTTCTCTTTTGTACATATAATTAGATGTAATTTTGGGGATAACTCCCTTAGGGGGAGCCAATCATTTCATTTCAATTGTCATTTATGTTCATGTGTTGCATTGTCACACCCTTTGTCCTTGATGTCAAAGGGGGAGAAGTTGGAGAAGTTGAAGAATCTTTGGAAGTAGTTTATTCTTTTGGAGAAGTTTGGAGAAGCTTAGATACTGTGTTTGGGAGAGAAGGTTTTGAAGATTTGGAGTTTGAAGCTAAATTGTTGAAATTCATTTTTTCAAGGTTCATTTTTGGCATATGTTTCCATCAATGACAAAGGGGGATATTTTTGAAAGAATGAAGAAGGAATCCTTTGATATATTGTCATTGATGCCAACAATGTTTGTTGACAGTTTGTCTAATCAGGTAAAATAGTTTTTGTGTCATCTTGATATGGTAATTTGGTTCAGATTCACGAATGATATATGATCAGCTTATGTGGTTACAATATGTTATTTGGGAATACTAAATATATATATGTTCATGGTTTTAGCAATTTTTAGTCAATCTGGTTGAAAGTTATATATGACAGAAGTTTGGCTAATTGTATTTTGGTTTATACAGTACAAGTTAATATGACTTATCTAGTTTGCATTCCTCCAGTGTTTGGTTTCAGATTCTACAATTTTGGGAGATGATTTATAGGTGTCTTCACTACACAGATTCTAGTTGTCATGTGCTCGTACTAATGTATGGATGTTCGATGTTGGACTAATTGGCTCATTTTGTGGTTGAGTCTAATCCCTGGATGACCTAATGCTTGAATCTATGGTATGAAGTTTAATATGTATCATGGATGTTAAGGGGATTTATTTTAGATCTATTTTGACCTTAATTCAAAGTTTTGCATGGTTAGTTTAAAGCCCGAAGAATTTTGTTTTCATGTATGAAGTTGACAAAGTTTTTTTGAATTGAAATGGGGCTACATTTAATTAGGCTGACTTAATTGATGTATGCAGATGCAATAGGGTATATATGTGAAACATATTTTGAGTCTCATGAGGTATGAGTGTGATGCAAAAGTATATCGTGTGTGTGAATTAAATCTATTTTTGTGCAAACTTGTGAATTTATGTGTATGGAATTAGAATAAGGGAAAAATTGCAGTACAAGTTAAGCGACTGTTGAGCAGAGTGGTATCCTATATCTAGAACTTCATTGGAACTAAATTCAGCACAAGGAAGGTGACTCTTACATCAGTTCATACCTTGGTTGTGTAGCTATTTTTTCTTGTATCTATTTTCAGGCTGTGAGCCTTTTAAGGATACTAAGTCCTAGAATTGAGCCGTGTAATATCTTGTAACCAGTTATAACATATTGTGAGTTAATCCTCATTGTGGTTTTTCCCTCCTTGGGTTTTCCATGTAAAAATCATGGTGTTTATGTTTTATGTTATGTTGTGATTTCCTTCATGTACTCATTCACTACTGCAATTAAATATGTTTTGAAAATTGGTTGGATTATGACTAAATGGTTTAATAGAATACTAATTCACCCCTCCTCTCAATATTTTGGTTGTTCAAAAGTATTGCAGTTTGGAACTTAGTATTTGTTCTCTATGGATGTTGCACTCCTATATTTTCAAGTTACTTGTGTTTTTGAGGAATTTTTATGAATTGCAAAAGGTTGGCACTGTTGGTAGTTGGTGCAGGAGCACCTATTTGATCACATGCCTCCATGAGGCCATATTGTGTCATTTGTTCCATTTTTATGTTTTGATATTGTAATTCCCAAGAGGCAACCTTTGTGGTGTTATAGGTCCTAGGATGTTGTTCATTTCTCATATATTATAAAAGTTGAAGTTGTCAAATCATGTCATATTGAAAAAAATGCAATGTATGAGGGAAAAATTAAGTAAATATCAAGTCAAGAGGTTAGAAGAAAGTTAGAATTAGTTATGGTCATTGGTTATGAGTTATTTTTAGTCCTCAATGTATAAAAAGCCTCCACAGGTCAAAAAAAAGGAGAGAAATTGATTTGTAATGGAAGAATATCAATGGAATTCTTATTTTTTCTTAGAAAACACTGTAAAAACGTGATTCTTTGCTCTTGTACGGACATGTACGGCCTGATACTGGAGGGGAAGTCATTGGAGAAGGTAGTAATATGTGTCTACATCATTTTTAACTTGGTCTCATTTGATTTCATGAACGTATGAGAAAGATATGGCAGTTTTTGAAAAAATAGTCCAAAACCCTCAATGAGGGTTACCAGTTTAGAAGAAAGGTAATAACTTTTGTTTTAACCGTTGGATCTGGCTACAAATTGGTGAAAACTTCTGTAACTATGAAATATAAAATTTGACTGGAGCGATTTTCTTCATTATCATTATTGTGAAAGTTATTAACGACTGTTTGTTACAGTTTACAGTGAAAATCAGACTGGTAAAGGCAGGAAGGATAGTTGTTTATTGCCTTATTCTTGGAACTAACATCTTCATATGGTGTGGTGATATAGAATAGGTGTAAAGGAAGTTGTAAACACCCTTGGATCGAGGGATGAAGCCTTGGAGCCAATCCATGTTATTGTTTATCAAAACTGATTTGTCACAGCCATAAATCAGACTGAGTGAATGTGCTTTTGCAATAAATGATCATCTACTTCCTTGTGTTATTAAATTGTCATGTTGAGGGTTGCTAAGGGTTTGTTAGTATTTAATTATGTATAAGATATGGTGGCTGATAGATCTATGATTCTTGAAGGTTATCAAGGGTGAAATGATGTTGTATTGAGTTGTGATCCTTGTAGCTCTGCATCAGTAGTTGTCTGGACTGGTCCAGAAAATACTTTGCATTGATGCATTTGCCCCTATAGCTTAGTGAATGTGTTTTCAATGTCATTGTAGTGTCTCAGTTCTAATTCCATGTGTTGAAGTGGTCTGCAAGATGATATGTTAAAGTTATATCTCATGTTTATGCAATTTATGTCTTTAGAATGAACTTTTTGTTCATGTTTAGCTTGTGGTGGTTGTTGGTGACATATTAGTATGGAAGAAGTGTCTAGAAGGGTTGTTGGATGTTTAAATAATATCCCTATGTGATCCTTATGCTAATATTTGAACTCTTTAATGTTGCATTGTGTCTTGAGTTGGTTTTTTGGGTTATTTATGGATATTTGGCCGATAGGGCTTATTTTCTTGCTTGTGCTAAATTCTTAATGGTTTGTGTCAGCATATGAACGTGTGATATGATGGATTTGGGTTTTGACCTATCTTTGTTAGAACCGCATTGAGTAAATTTAGTTAGGAGTATGTTTTGGGGCTGAATGGTTATGTGCTTCATGTTTCATCTACACATTTCCCTATTGCCTACTTAGGTTGATGTGTGCCAGTGTGTGAATTGTCTTGAATCACATTGGAAGAGGTGATAAGATTGTTTTTGGTAATCTATATTTTTGATAGGACCATAGTATGTTTTTGTGGCTAACTTCATTGATTTTATTGTTTATCTTCTTTTGGTTGACCTAATTGAAATTTTTGAAGTATTGTGGTGGATATAAATGCAAGATCATTTTAGTTGCAAAAATTGTGGATGTATGAATGAGTGTGAAGAAGTGTAAGGGTGGAATGTATTTAATATCCAGTAGAGTTAGTGCTAAAGTTTGAAGAGGAAAGATCAAATTTTCCTTAATGCCTCAGTCAAAAAAGTGGATTGTTGACAAATATTGTAAGTTTCATAAATCCATTTTGTATCCTACTCTAAGATAGTGAATCTCATCGAGTCCTTGTATCTTTCTCTTGGAGTTTTATTTTCTTTAGTTTTGCAATTATTTTGTATCTTTCTCTAAGGTAGGGAACCTTAGTTCACAAGTCCTTTTTTGCAGTGAGCCTTTATATTGTGTGATAACCCTCACCATGGTTTTTCCCTCATTGGGTTTTCCATGTAAATCTGGTATCATCTTGTGGATGTGTATTTCTTGTTTCTTTTTCATTTATGTTGATCTGATTAAGGATAGAATTTTTATATCTTTCATTGCTAAATTTTTTGAAGGATTAAACTATAATATCTTTCTACTAAAAGGTTTATATTTGGTTAAGAAGTATTGTGCTAAAGAGTTCAAGTTCAAGTTCCAAATAGGTTTAAATTTTTTTAGATATTGATTCACCCTCGTCAATATCTGGTGTGTTCAACACAACCATGGAATCATAAACTTTAGATAGTGTTGGAATAATATATATGCTCATGGAATATGGACACATCTGACATCAATGGAGTATAGGAAATTAGACATGTATAGAAGACTGCAAAAGCTTAAAAATGAAATGAATTGCTAATTCAAAAAATAGGGGAAGTAAATATAGATTGCTACCTTATGATATAGGTACTTAAAAATCACGATTGTAACTATCAACTGTTCAAACTAATTCCTAGCTAATTCCTTTAGAGTATGAAACCAACATGAAGCTACAAAATTCAATCCAAAACCACAAAATGGCATTCACAAATTACAACACATGCATATGACTAGAAACTTCTTAACTAATTTCAATAATGCATCATTTAATCTAACAATGTGAAATAAAGTGGATTAGCAGTACCCAAGTGGCCATTGCTTGAGTTATTGCTTCCATAGAAGTTGTCAACACTATTTATTTACTCAACAATTTATGACATCAACTAATTCTCTTTATTTTATATAAAATATGAACTTATACAACAAGAATTTGCTAAATATTTCTTACTCAACAATGCATATCTATAGTTGCAACTAATAACATATAAAAACTAACTTATCAACTTGATCGATTAACAAATATTTTACTCCTCGACAACAAATCCCACTATATAAGGTCTATGAGGAGTTTTATTCCTCTGGGATTGAAAACAACCTCATAAAGTAGTCATCCACTCTCCCTAAAAGATAGGAAGAGGATGTAGTCTAAGAACAAAAAATAATAACTATGAAACGGTAGTAGAGAAACTGATTTAGAACTCTATGCCTAACAGCTAACTATTATGACATAGACATGTTCCCAACGAAAGTCGTGCCATAAATTAATCCCATTGAGAACAAACTCCTCCTCCTGGTCTAGTCTTATTTGGTGAGAAAAAGTATAATGTAGTGACTCGCAGTTGATCATTGAATGATTGCCTTTGTTATCTTCTAGAAGTGTTGCACTTTGGTTGTTTTGACCTCTCCCTACAACTGTCCACAATCCTTATACTACAGGATGGAAAACCTATAGTTGTGGGTTAATAGTCTTTCTTGTTGCAAGATGTTAGTTTCATTCCTAAGGCATCCACATTATTAATAGTCATAATTAAACATAGAATCACACTAAATCCCATAGACGTCCATGCACTCATACAAGCATATATCAACATAACATATTTCTATTTCCACATAATTAGGTCTACTTTAAAGTGTATGAAAGGCATATAAAATATATATAAATTCCTGGGAATGTATGTGAAACTTAGCAAATGAAGTGATAAAAACACAAACTAGTAAAGGAAAACTAGCCATTAATTGAGCCCATCAAGGGGTAATGCACCACTTCTGCTAGTAAAATGTGTTTGCAAAGTGGTGCATTTGACTCTTATTTTCAAAAACAATAGAACTCTTAAAAATATTAAGTTCCTAATTTTAGCCAACAATTTGTATATGACTAGAGACTTGTGTAGAACAAATGTATCATATTCATCACCATCCAAAACAACAACATACAACCTTTTCATCTTCATCCCATATCACTAGCTCATTTTGGACTTCTTTGAGTATCCCTTAGTCATCCTTGGATCAAAATAAATCTCATCAAAAAACAACAAAACAATTCATCCAAAATAGCAACCTACATTTGACATTGATCATTTTGGTTTAGATCTCAATATCTCATCCCCTAGTTTAGCTTCTTTCTTGGAAAATAGACTCCTTTCAAGTATCTTATTAAATTAGCATCAAATATTTTTGAGCTAGCTTGCTTTGGAGTCATAGTCTACTCCTAAGTTTGTGACTTCATTATCATCTTCCTTGTCTTTGAATCATTAGTCTAGGACAAGCAAGGATTATCCTCAAACATGCAACAATGTGAGATCTATTCAAAAATATTTTTCTAAATTGAAGGTTTCATATCTTCCACTCATCCAAACATTATTCCAAGGTCACTTAAGGTGTCACTACTAGCCCAATTTTAAGCAATCCAAACATCCAAACACAATCATCTTCATCCAACTTCACATTTTGCATCTCATATGATTACAACAAATTTTATGCCTATAATGATGTCTCAACACAATCTTGAAAAACATGGAATCAAATCCTAGTAGTTCTAGTGTACCCACTACCACAAGTGTTATTGAAACAACCCTAGGAATTCCTGGTTCCAAATATGATCCTAAAGGATACAATACTCCAAAACAAACCCAAACATCCCAAGATCAAATGGTCACCATATGGGACATCACCTTTGAAGATGAAGGGTTCACAAAATTATCTAGGGAAAAAATCCTAAACATGCAACAAGACCCATCCTTGGCCAAGGCACTTGATGCCTTGTTAGTCGTTGATCCTAATCTATAACTTTTGAGACTTGCACAAGGAGGTGCTAAACTACCTTCAAACTCTAATGTTAATACACTTAGGGAACAATCCTTTACACATATAGCATCAATGAATCATCCACATTAAAATGAACCCTTGGTACATCACATTATATAGAAAATTACAAAACCTCCTTTACTAAATATATCGGATCAACCTATGGTAACTCCACTTGAAAGGATCCAACAATATTTGTAAGATAATATGTAAGTTTGTTGTTTCTCAATCAAGGTCTAGGAAATCAATCAAACCTAGGCTTTCCAAACACAAACTTCCCACCAACATACATAAATTAACCCAATCCCAACATACCAAATCCAAACACAATGAATTATGGGATAAATCCATTTATAAAACCACCTTCATAAAATATATACCCAAGTGCTCTTAATGCACAACAACATCCATTGAAACCCCAACAACAATTCACATGTCAAACTCAACAACAACCTGAACAACAAACTCAACAAAAAATGCAACAAAAACCTCAACAACATCCTCAATAGAACATCATTTCACAAACCTTCAATAGCATCTCATATCATCCATCATGCATGATCATCACATGCATCACATCAAAAATACAAAAAAAAAGCATATGTAGATCCACAGATCATTTGCATAAGCATCATAATAATACATCATCATAATCATAACATGAAAGTATGAAACATCATAAGCATACATCAATATCATGTACATCCATAATCAATGTATTCATAAAGCATACATCATAAAATCATATCATAGCCACATCAAAAAATGATCTCATCTCATATATCATCAAAATGAAAGTTTCATGATACATTGGACATGTGATACAGTAATATACATCAAAAATATTTGTACAAGGCTCTCAATAGCCAATGAATGTATATACATCATAAATATTTATCTACATTTAATATTTGTACAATGGTCTACATGGAATTGCCTCTCTCCTTTCAATCAAGAGGGGGTTGAGGAGGTGGGGGACCCATTTGATGTTGCTACTATTGATGTCCCTATCCCTATGACCCTTGTACCTATTATGAGGATCTGACCAGAAATCCACCATTTGACCTACCTGATCCACCTATTGTACTACTTCTCGCAAAGAATCTAAGTTGTCTCTAGTCTTATGGTACAACCACCTGATAGAGAGTGTGGTAGTATGTGGCTTCCTAGGTAAGGGTCCACACCTTCGGCATATGTTGGGTCATAGTAATCATGCTACCCTATCTAGTCTCTAGCCACATCCTCTAGGATCTCTCAACATCTCTCTCACCTATCAGCTAAGAAACTTGTGCCTCCACCTGCTAATGGTGGATAATCTATGTGTCTCTACAGTGTGTTGATCTTTCTCTAAAATGCATTGATCCATGTCAACTATCGCTTGATCTCTCTCTATGGTCCTCTGGATCAGTTGTGCTGCTAAGATATCCCACTCTATCTAATAATCATCTCACTTTTAGTGAGCTTAGCTTCTCTTTGATAACACTAGTGCAAGGCATACATACTGGTCATCTACCCTAGCCTCCTTTGCTCAAGGGGCCACATCAGGTACTACCTACTATTTCTACTCTTCATGACCTCCTCCACCTTTGTCATCTCCTCTAGCCACCTCTACCTTCACCTCAGCTCTCTATCTTTGGTGTTGAGCTTTCCTAGGCTCAACATCCATCCACCTTCAAACACCTACTACTCTATCTACACCATCAGGATGTGTAAATCTCAATGGTCTCCTTGAGACCCACCATGCATCATAATCTAGTGTAGTGTTTGAATCCTAATGACAAACTACCCAAACCCATGCCAAGGGAGCCATCTACACAAAATCTATCACTGCCACCTATGGCACTACCATACCACCCCACTCACCTATCTCCCTAGTGGTCCTGACATATATAGCATGGTAATCATCTATGGGAACATCCTGCCTCTCCCCAAACTAACAACACATTTTTTTGGTGGATATCTCTCTAGTATATGTGTATTCCACCAATGAGCCATCATTTTTGATGATAGTATGCTAGATGAAGATGATCATCAGTCCAAGCCTCACATCATAGCCAAGGCCTCCATACAAACTAGTCCATATCATTGAAGATCCCTCTCTAAAAAGAAGGTCCCCCACCTGTTGATGTGTAAACATCATATCATAGAGATAAACATATGGGTCACCTGATGCCCTATGTGCCTCTTCAATAGGCTGGGTAACTACTATATGCACCCCATGAACACCCATATATAGAATGGTAGATGCTCTATACACTACCTGGTGCATGTTTGATGGAAAACATGGTGTCATCCTGAATCATGCTCTCAATCATGAAACCCCATATAATATAAAAACCTTTAGCTCATCGGTTAGGCATGATCCAACTATTGATCATCCCATCTAGCACTAGGATAATGTCATCGTCTATATCAATGTAAGGACTTGAGTTGATCTACCTGTCATCAATCTCTAAATCATCTCTTAATAGTCTCTCCAATAACTTTGTGCCTCTATCTGTGTTATAGACTACTCTAACACCCTCAATGGGAACCCTCAAGATGTGCCAAACTTCCTCTAAAGTGATGGCGAACTCTCCATTGGGGAATCTAAAAGTAGCAATCTTTGAGTGCCATCAATCCACATAGCGATCATCATAGCTTGATGTGCTTGAATCTTAGGCATGTATATGATGTGGAAGAGACCAATCGATGAAAGAAAGTCTATCTCCACCTCACCCAAGAGCCATCTGGTCTAGAATCCTTAGTCTCCACTCCTAGGAATAAATAAGATGTAGTATCATCTACAAGCATATCACCCACAACATCGATTTGTCATTTTTTTAATAAAAACCTATGTTTTTCAAGACATCAAGCAAACATGACCTTTTATGACAAATACGTTGTTTGGTAATAGCAAAAAATGGTTACTTTTTCAAATGTGTCATTTGCAAGCTCATTTTCAAAGGTGTCAACCTATAATAGTCAAATGCATCATGCTATCACAATCATGACATCCTATCACAATCATGGCATGCCATGACAAATGTGACACTTCACAAACACAAATGTAGCACATCGGGTTTTATACGTGTTGATCCTAGATTGACACATTTGTTCACCTACCTTTAGCTATAAAATTTGATACTTAAAACTATGTGCTAAGGTAAAATAATTGAATACATATTGAGGGCCTACTCTTGCAGGCCATTGAAACTCTCATACTTGATCCATATAGTGTATAGCACGAGGTACAAGCACCATCTCACAAAGGTGTTTGGGAAGCTAAAAGTGCTCAAAGGTCAAAATTATCTTAACTCAAAGTATGCAAATGAAGCTAAATGAACCCAAATGCATATATATGACTCCCAAACCCTAGGGTTTCACCCTCAGCCACCCGCTAGTATGTTTTTTAACCTTGGCTATCTATCTGGATTATTTCCTAAGCTTCCCAAGACTTAACTCTTTTTAGCAGAACTAGTCCTGTCATCTTGTCACAATCTTGACCTGAAAAATTAATTTTTTGACTGATCTCTCAAGGGGGAAACCTACCATCCTTCCTTCATCTACTAGGGCATAGTGGGGCATCATGTGAAGTTTTAAATTTTTTTCTAAGTAGCATCAAGTCTTTGAAACAACATAATAAGTACATTGTCTCAAAGAGGGGCAAAGTGTAGATACCTAAAATTGTTTGAATGCGTCACATATATCAATTTCGCCTTTTAACATAATTTTTCTCATTATCACCTAATTCCTCATGTTAATTAAATAATTTCAAATTATTTGATAAAATTCACTATTTTCTTCTATTAATTGAATAATTAATGTTTTTGATTAATTCATCTTTTTTCATTATTTCTCCCTAATTTTCCCTTTATTAAATATTTTTTAATTATTTAATCAAATTCAATTTTCCTCTCTTCTACTATGATTAAATAATTTTTATTATTTAATTAAATCTATTTTTTCTTTAATCCCACTTGATTAAATAATTTTCAATTATTTAATTAAAAATTCCAATTTCCTCTCATCCTCACAATTAAATAATTTTCGTAATTATTTAATTCCCTAAAATTTCCTCCAACTTGCACAAAGAATATTCCATTTTCAAAAGAGAATATTCCTTTTTCAAAATATCTTCTTCCCTCCAAAATATCTAAATGGCATATTCCCTCAAAAAATTCCATAATTCAAATTTGAATAGATAGTTTCCCTCAAAATATATTTAACCAATTTTCCATGAAAATAGGGATATTTTGGGCTCTCATTCATCCTCCACCCTTGATATCCTTGTTTTCCTCTCAACCATTGATCTTAAGATTCAATCATAATAGTTGATCAGATATCTACAAATCTATAAAACAAGTCATTTCTTCATCAAAATTATTCAAAAATTTCATGAGCATAGGCATTCTTGAATTATTGAGCAATTTGAGCATCCTTTTGTGAATCATATCTTCAATCTATCTTTTGCAATCATGGGTTATTCTTAATACATAAATCCACATACATTCAGAGCATAATCCCCCATTGGGAGTAAAGGTTTGCATGCTTTATTTGGTTTAATTGTCATTGAATTATGTTTTCATTACTTTTGATTGAACCTTTGAAGCATTGTTTACTACTTTCATTGAGTATGGGATTAATATGATCAATCTTTCATGGGTTTTTAGTGTTTTGTACTCTAATTGCTTGAATTGTGCTTTTTAACCAATACACATATTTCGCCCATGACTTGTAGTATGTTTAACCCAAAATACCAAAGTATTTGATGATTGTATAACCTAAAACTCATTCCATAATATGTGATAGGAAATACTAAACAAACCATTCACATATGATTCACAACCCTTTTCTCTACAACTTAGACCCACAACATAATAACAAAATTTTAAGAACACTTATTTTTAAAGAACCAAAAATGTAGAAAACTCAAACCCAAAAATTTTCTTTCACTCTTGACCAATATTCCTTGCTTTCCAAAAAAAACAAAAAATAAACCCAACAACATTTGTAAAAATAAAAACATCCAAACACTATATATTGCATTTGAAACATATAATCAATGAACAATCGATATCCATCCCCATTCTAATCCAAATATCCCCTTCTTAAATCCCTCAACACAATAGAACCACCACATTTTCTTCCAAAATTTTTGTAATGTAACCCACAAAAATGAAACAAGAAAAAAGTAATGAATTCCACTAACTCTACTACCTTCACCTCCTTTGATAGGTTCATTCAATTATTCATAGTAGTAATTAGTGTCATTTAATCATACTATCCTCCATTCCCATTTTGGTGGTGGAGATTTTTTATTCTTTTATTTTGTATGATAAAATTTTATCAATGTTTGAAATTACCATTTTAGCCATGCCCATGCCAAGGTGGTTATCATACCTTAGGCATTATAATTTTCCATGTGACCAAAATAGAATCATAACCCCAAATTATTAAATTATTTTCATGTCACCATAGGTCTAAGGACTAGGTTGAGAACTCTACAACTTCTCCATGATTTTGTGAATTATAATAATCATTGGAATTGTGTGAATGACTATAACCTTTTTCCACCTAGTAGTTACTATAGTTGAAAAAATTGATTACATGTAGAAATGATTTGAGAAATAAAACAATATTAGAAAATAAATTTCTTTTATGACCAAGATAATAATATTTCCACTAATGCATATAAAGATATGGTGATGCATATAACATAATTTATTCACAAAATCTTTAACATATTACACCACTCAAAGGTTTCAACATCTCATTTTGGGTACTTTGCGCGCACTCCTTTTTTTCAAATTTTTGATCTTCTATAGCTTGATGAATCAGACTAGAGGGGGCCCCATCAGGGCTCCCCCACCCATGTGTTGGATGCTATGGATGTTTTTTTGATATGTGGTTTTCATTGATGTAAACACTGTTAGCATTTGGAGTATTGAAGGTTGTATATGTCAAGGATATTGAGAAAATTGTAAAAGAAAGTGTTCCAGGTTCCTAGTGGAACTGTGAAGGTCATGAAGCTGTCATATTTTGTGCATTGGAGATCAAATATTGTGGACTAAAGGGTTTATTTTTAAGAGTATCTAGACCATCTACCAAAAGTTTCAGAGATCCACGTGCTGATTTGATCATGTTGTGGTCTGACAATATTTCTATGGTCTCTGTCAGCGTTCCTGAGAGAAGATTGTGTGATTCTGGTAATTCTAGTTGTTGTGGATGTTTCTCTATTGTTTCTTGGTGTCCTTGGATGTTTCTAGATTGTGCTCTATCTTTTTTGTACATCTACATTAATTGGTGTCCTCGAGGTCAAATATTTTTTCTTTGTATGATCGGGTTTTCATGTTCTTGGCCGACATGATGGCGGTAATGTGTTGTGGATCCTTGAAAAGTAAATTTTGAATATTTGGCACACTTGTGAGTATTGTATTTGGTTGCATCATTGTATTGGCTGACGACGTTTAGATCTACATTGAAAATTTAATTGTAAATTTGGGTCGACATTGCAAATATGTTTTATTTTTTTGACCAACTAATTTGTTGATGTAATCCATGATGCAAATATTTAAGAGAAATTGTTTCATCAGTGTAATTTGTGTCAGGTGTGCTCCTATGTGTGTATGTGCAAATAGCATTTGATTGTAGAGCAGAGTGTGAAGAAGACTAAGCGAAGTGTGAGGTAGTTTGAGTGAAAAGTGAAGGAGTTTTTTGTGCTTAATTGGAATTGTAATCAAGCTTGTGTAGAAGCTATTTTCTCAGTTCATACCCTCTAAATTTAATCCTATTATGTTTTGTTGGGAAATGAGCCCCTTTTGTAAATGAGTAGTGAGCTCTAGGTAGTGTGCCTGAATGTGTGTGCATTCCCCTTTATTATTTTCATTATACTTTTAACAAGGTATAATATTGTGGACTAACATCAACTGTGGGTTTTCCCCTACTAGGGCTTCCATGAAAAAAAAATCTTGGTGTTCTTTATCTCTCTGATGTGTTAATTATTTTTGGTTAATTGCTTATTGATCAAATCTGAGACTAAGTTAAGTAAAGTTTGAAAATTTTATTATTTTGTGACAACTAATACACCCCCCCTCTTAGTTGTCTGTCCTTGTTTTTCCAACAATTGGTATCAGAGTTGGTTCCTCTGAAGAAGTCTAAAAGCTTGAGGTGATCTGAGATGGCAGCATACAAGGACAGTCCTAGATTTGATGGAACTAACTACTCACTATGGAAAGTCAGGATGGAATGTCACTTAAGGTGTATTGGTGAAGCTTATTGGAAGATTACAAAAGACCCATATGTTATTCCTTAGAATGGTCTCTCCACTGCTGGTGAGATCAAAGAAGCTGAAAATAATATCAGGGCTATTGAAGCTTTGGTGAGTGCTCTAACAGATTCAGAGATGGAAAATATGATAGGTCTACAAACAACTCATGAGATTTGGATGAAGCTAGAAACTTTGTATGAAAGAGATGCACAGGTGAAGATGGCTAAGCTACAGAGTTTGAAAGGCAAGTATGAGAATTTGAAGATGGGTGAAGATGAAAATATCACTTCTTTTATGCAGAGAGTGAATGAAATAGTGATGGGTATTAGATGTGTTGGCGGTTCGCTAGATGAGGATGAAATTGTGGCTAAGATACTCATATCCTTTCCTCCCTCCTACAAAGTGAAGGCTCATGCTATTGAAGAGCTCAAATCTGTAACAAAGATGATAAGAGATATGTTGATTGGTAAGCTTGCTACTTTTGATTTAAGTGAATTTGGTGAATTTGTTTTGAAGACTAAATTTTCATTCAAGGCTACTGTATCCATAAGTAACAATCAAATATATAATCCAGGAGAGTGTTCCAAAAAGATATCCAAGTATGATGAAGAACTGAACAACTTGAAGATAAAGAAAGAGAGGTAGAATAATTGGAAGCACTGATTGTAAAGAAAGAAGGTAGAGGAAAATGTAAGTATGAAGGTGTATTTCCTATTAAATGTTTTTCTTGTAGTAAAATAGGTCATTTTGCATCAAGATGTCTTGAAAGAGTTCCTATATCTAAGCCTAACAAGTCTAGATTCCAAAATAAATGTTACATTTTTGAAGGAGTGACTGATGATGAGTCTGATAAAGATAATGGAAATGAAGATGAATAGGTTTTCATTGCTACCATTGAAAATAGTCATGTTGCTACTGAATCTGCTAAAGATGAGAAAACTCTTGTAGCCCAAATTGAAGAAAAGGATGAGTGGGTAATTGACAGTGGATGCTCACATCATATGACTGGTGATAAAAACAAATTTGTAAGTCTAGAGAAGTATGATAGTGGCGTTGTAAGATTTGGAGACAACAATGGTGGTGTGATTCATGGCAGAGGTTCTATTTGTCTTGGTGGTAAGGATAACACTGATGATGTTCTTTATGTTGAAGGCTTGAAGCACAATCTTTTGAGTGTTGGACAGATGGTAGACAAAGGCTATGATCTACAGTTCAAAGATGGCAGATGCAAGATACGTGGAAGTTCTAGCATGTGATTGCTACAAGTAGAAAGACAAAAGGTAATATTTTTCACCTGAATACTGCTAGTGAAAGTTGTTTAATTGCTCAAGTAGATGAAAGCTGGTTGTGGCATAGGAGGTTGTGTCATGTGAATTTTGATAACATTGCAAAGGTAAGTTCTAATCAAGCAGTAAGAGATCTACCTAAGTTAGTAAATCCTGCTAACACAATTTGTAAGGAGTGTCAGATGGGTAAACTGACTAGAGTCTCTTTATGAAGAAAATGGTTTCATTCAAATGATTCACTAGAGCTACTACATACTAACCTCTATGGTCCCTCCAAAGTCAGAAGTATTCATGGAGAAAGGCACTTTATGTTGATTATTGATGATTACTCTAGAATGATATGGGTTTTTTCTTAAGAGAAAAATGTGAAGCATTGGAAAAGTTCAAAAGTTTCAAGGCTATGGTAGAGAATGAGAAAGGTCTAAAAATCAAATGTCTAAGATCTGACAAAGGTGGTGAGTTCACCTCCAAAGAATTCAACTCTTTTTGTGAAGAACATGGAATCAAAAGACAATTATCTACTCCCTAAACCCCTCAATAGAATGGAGTTGCAGAGAGAAAGAATATAACAATTTTGGATGTTGCTAGAACAATGATGATAGAAGGAAATGTGCCCTAGATCTATTGGAGTCAAGCTATAAGCACTACTGTGTATACTTTAAACTGGATAAATGTTAATGGTAATTCTGGTAAGACCCCTTTTGAGCTATGGTTTTGTTATAAGCCTACTATTAAATATTTCAAGATCTTTGGAATCAAATGTTATATCAAGAGAGATGATGATATAGGCAAGTTCGATGCAAGAAGTGATGAAGGAATATTTTTAGGTTACTCTACTAAGATCAAGGCTTACCGATGCTATAACAAGAGACTGAGTAAGATGGTTGAGAGTGCAAATGTCATAGTTAATGAGGAATCTTCCAAATCATCTAGATATTATGGTTATGATTCAGATGAAGACAATACAAGCCAAGGGAAGAATTCTTAGACACAAAACCAAATTCAGATTATTCCATATATTCCAGTAAAGCAACCTTAATTTGTTCCAGTAAATCAAGTCAAGAAGCACATATAAGTACATGTGCAGAAGAAAGATCAAAAGAACCAGAAGCTCGTGAAAGTCCCAAAACTCCAAGCTATGTAAAGATAAATCATTCTAAAAGTAAAATTATAGGAGATAAGAGTAAAGGTGTGCAAACTAGAAGAAAGATTGTAGAAGAGTACTACCTGATTTCCAAGATTGAACCTAAAGATGTCATTGAAGCCTGCCAAGATGAACACTAGATGGAAGCTATGAAGGAAGATCTGACACATATTGAAAAGAATGACACATGGACACTAGTTCCTAGACCCAAAGACAAAAATGTGATTGGTACTAAATGGGTGTTTCATAACAAGTTGAATGAACAAGGTGAAGTGGTCCGAAATAAAGCAAGACTAGTATGTAAAGGGTATTCTCAAATGGAAGGTGTTGATTTTGAAGAAACTTTTTCCCCTATTGCCAGAATTGAAGCTGTTAGATTATTTCTTGCTTATGCTACGTATAAGAACTATAAAGTCTATCAAATGGATGTGAAGTCGACATTTCTGAATGGAGAACTGGAAGAAGTATATATTGAACAACCAGATGGATTTTTGCTGACTAACAAGGAAGACATGGTTTAGACAAATACTTATTGAAGCTTGGATTTAATAAAGGTACTACTAATAGCAATTTATACTTCAAGTTGGATCATGATAAAGAGTTAATTTTAAAAAAATTTGTTGATGACATTATTTTTGGAGGAGATGATAATCTATGTATGAAGTTTGTTGATGAAATGAAGGGTGAATTTGAGATGAGTATGATTGGAGAGATGAAGTTCTTTCTAGGATTGCAAGTTACCCAGTTAGACAAGGGAATTTTCATCTCTCAGTCCAAATATGTGAAAGAGCTACTGAAGAAATTTGGGATAGAAGAATCAAAGCCAGTTGTTACTCCCATGGTGATCGGATGCAAGCTAACATAGAATGATAATTCTCCTAAGGAAAATCAAACTAGATATAGGTCAATGATCGGTGGATTGCTCTATTTGACCCAGACTAGACCAAACATTATGAATGTTGTATGTATGGTTGCTATATTTTAGGTTGATCCAAAAGAATCACATGTGATTGTTGTTAAGAGAATCTTCAAATATTTGAAGGGAAAAGTTGACTTTGGACTTTGGTATCCAAAGGATGATGATCTCACTTTGAGTGCATATACTAATGCAGATTGGGCTGGAGATGTAGATGACAAGAAAAGTACTAGTGGTGGTGCTTTCTTCCTAAGGAAGAAGTTGGTGTCTTGGTTGAGAAAAAATTAGAATTCCATTTCTCTATCTACTGCTAAAGTAGAATATATTACTGCTGCAAATAATTGTACTCGAGTGATATGGATGAAACAGATGTTAAAAGATATCAGGGTGATATATGAAGAGCCTATTTCCATATATTGTGACTATTCAAGTGCAATAAATATTTCAAGGAATCCAGTGCTTCACTCTAAGACTAAACATATATCAATCAAGTTTCACTTCTTGAGGGAGAAAGTGAATGGGAAAGAAGTCAAATTGGAGTATGTGCCTACCAAAGAAAAAATTACAAACATCTTTTCTAAGCCATTGTTGAAGGATACTTTTGAGTATCTCAGAGGAATGCTAGGGGTGATTACCCCTCTTGATAAGAACTAAAAGATGCATTTACTTGCATCAATTTGTAAGCTTCGTTGCCATATTCAGATCCCAATTGATGTTTTTTGTGGTTGCTACTCAAAGGGAGTAGTCAGATGTGTAGATATGTGGTTTAGAGCTTGTATATGGAAAGGTTATGGTCACCTTTTCCATTGATGTCAAAGGGGGAGAAGTGCAATGTGAAAAATATTTTGAGAATGGCCTTGTGGGAGAAGAGCAATTGAGAAGAAGAGTTATAATTTAAGGAGAAGCAAGTGTGTTGGGTTGATGATATTTTTCACATCATGTGTTGCCATCAATGCCAAAGGGGGAGATTGTTGGATGTTGTGGATGTGTTGCTGATATGTGGTTGTCATTGATGTCAAAACTATTAGCATTTGGAATATTGAGGGTTGCATATGTCAAGGATATTGAGAAAATTGCAAAAGAAAGTGTTCTAGGTTCCTAGTGGAACTATGAAGGTCATGAATTATTCTGTATGTTGGAGATCAACTGTTGTGGACTAAAGGGTTTATTTTTGAGAGTATCTAGACAATCTACCTGAAGTTTTAGAGGTCTGCATGTTGATTTGATCGTGTTGTGGTCTGACAATATTTATGTGGTCTCTATCAACATTCCTGAGTGAAGATTGTGTGATTCTAGTAATTCTAGTTGTTGTGGATGTTTCTCTATTGTTTCTTGGTGTTCTTCGATGTTTCTAGATTGTGCTCTATCTTTTTGGTACATCCACATTAATCGGTGTGCTCGTGGTCAAATATTTTTTCTTTGTATGATCGGGTTTTCATGTTCTTGGCCGACATGATGGTGGTAACTTGTTGTGGATCCTTGAAAAGTAAAATTTGAATATTTGGCATGCTCATGAGTATTGTATTGGGTCTCATCATTTTATTGGCCAATGGTGTTTAGATCCACATTGAAAATTTAATTGTAAATTTGGGTCGACATTGCAAATATGTTTTATTTTTCTGGTTGACTAAGTTGTTGATGTAATCTATGATGTGGATATATAAGAGTGATTTTTTCATTGGTGTAATGTGTGTCGGGTGTGCTCCTATGTGTGTATGTGTGAATATCATTTGATTACAGAGCAGAGTGTGAAGAAGACTGAATGAAGTGTGAAGTAGTTTGAGTGAAAAGTGAAGGAGTTTTTTGTGCTTAATTGGAACTGTAATCAAGCTTGTGTAGAAGCTATTTTCTTCGTTCATACCCTCTGAATTTAACCCTATTCTATATTTTTGGGTAGTGAGCCCCTTTTTTAATTGAGCAGTGAGATCTAGGCAGTGTGCCTAAATGCATGTGCATTCCCCTTTATTATTTTCATTATACTTTTAACAAGGTATAATATTGTGGACTAACATCCACCGTGGTTTTTCCCGTAATAGGGTTTCCATGAAAAAAATCTTGGTGTTCTCTATCTCTTTGATGTGTTAATTGTTTTTGGTTAATTTCTTATTGATCAGATCTGAGACTAACTTAAGTAAAGTTTGAAAAGTTTATTATTTTGTGACAACTGATTCACCCCCCTCTTAGTTGTCTGTCATTGTTTTGACAACATGAACTCTTCTCCTTCCCAGAATGGCGTGCCTTCACCTTCTAGGGGAACTAAAAGTACGCTTGGTGCTTCACATGTTCCTACACTTGGGGGTTTGAACGAGGTTGTTTCTTCTCTTGGGGGTAAGGACATCTGTTAACTAGTGAAAACTCTACTTTTTATGTGGAAATGCTCATTGGAGGAAAGACTTTGAGTGCCTTAGGACTCTTTTCCTGCCTTTTGTAATGTTGTGGGGGATGAAGTGGATGTCCTAGATGTAATCTTGAATGATGCTTTGGAGGGCTTGAAGTTGTCCTTGGTTGGAAAGTTCTTTGTCAGTCACCCTAATATTGACTAGGTACTCAAGTGGGCCACTGAAACTTGGAATCTCAAGGGCAGTGTTTCTATATGTGCTATGCCTAAAGGTCTTTTTTGTTTACCTTTATTATCCCTGAGGATATGATAAAGATTCTCATGAGTGGCCTATGGGATCTTGATAAAAGTTTTAAAAATATTTTTGTCTTTGTGTAAGTGGAAACCAAGCTTTGATTCCTTTGCTGACTTGGGAAAAGTCACCCCCACCTAGGTCAAGCTCCCTGGGTTGCCACTGGAATTTTGGCACCAAAAAGTTTTTAAAAGGATTGTTGATTCTTTCAGAACCTTGGTTACAGTGGACAAAGTAACTGTTAAATAAATATTTGAGCAACTCCCTTCAGGTTTATCTTTTTGTATTGTGTGTGCGCCAACCTGTGCATCGCCGAGTTTGCTCGGCTTTTTTATCAAAGTTTTGATATGCCACTTTGCGCATCTACTCTTCGCACCTTTAGGTATCGGCTTTCCTTTCGGATCCTGGGAAACTGCATGGTGCCTCCACGTGTGGCGGTTATGGGATGTTTTGTTTCTCGTTTCCTTGAAGGCTTATTGGGCTGCGAAAGGCTTCCATGAGACCGTCATTCCTAGAAGATGTCAGCGGGCCCCACATCTTGCTACGTGGCAACCGTTCGGGAATATTTCAATGTGGGGATGAAATAAGAAACCGCGAGCAGTGAAATGCTGCCACACATCTTTTATGCCCGGTTGATGGAGCGTTCCCTCCACTGTGATAAGGTTCTCAGCCCATTCGACACATGTTGCATTTTTGCAAATCCTCGGCAGCGATGGGAGAAGGGTTTATGTGGGCAGCGAAAGGCTGCCACGTGCCTTACGGCTGATCTATGATGCAGATGAACTAAATAATGCTATTGGTTGCTGCTTGTCATAATCATTCGCAGCAATGGATGACACTTGTCTGATCGAGCCTAGCTGAGACTGCCGCCATCATTACAGAGGATGCACTTGTGCCCAGGATGACTAGATGCTATGTTCCAGCTCGATGTTGTTGTAACGGCCTTGAGAATATTCTGATTCGGGCATCATTGCAAAGGATTGCGAGATATTTTTTGTTATGGTTCTCCGAAGTGGTGGGAGGTTTTTCCTGTTATATATACTTTCTCTATTGAGAGGAAATGGTCCGAATTTGGAGAAAAACATGTCGGTTTTAGTAAAAAGACACCAGGCCTCTATTACTGTTTTATTTAAATTGCAAAACTTTCAGACTGTGCCAATTGTTCGGCCTTTCTATTTTTCATACTTTTGATTAAATTGTCAACTGTGCTTTATACTGTCTTGACACTACATTTGAAGAACTTCTATATATGTTAGATACAAGTTTGCTTACCTAAATCATGTCTCATGACTCTTCTTAGTAGTGAGAATGTATGCAACGTTATTTTATGTCAATAAATGAATTATCTATACTATAATCTTAAGTCTCTGATGTTTTGGAACATAACAACACCATTCAGGCCCTTAAATCTATGATTTATTGTGCCCATCATCAAATCTTGGTGCATCGCCTTAGGCTAGATTTTACTTTATTATATATGCTTCCTTTTCCCTTTCAAACCCCATTATAGAAGAAGTTGGCTTCTCTAAAAATATGGAGGTTACTCAGTTTAGCGCATAAGGTCCCCCTTAAACTGAGTTTCCTATAAGACTCTGTTACCTCATCAAATTTCGGTGTCAACAGTTTGTTCTTTTTCTGGTATGCCCGGTGGGGCCCAAACTTAATAAAATTGCATTGTAGAAGGGTGTATGAGCCATCAGCCTGTAACTAGATCCCAAACTACAGGTAACCCAGGTTTACTAGTACCTCCACTAGGGACAGTCTAGGTCGCAAATCAGCTGATAACCGTTCCATTCCCACCACCCTTTCCTCTTACCATGTTGTCAACCGCCAATAGAAACTACGTAGCATGGGATGCTGGAAGTCCCTTGGTAGCCCTGGTAGCACCCACTGTCTGGGGCGCTATCTCGGTTTCAGCCATGAAAGTTATCCCCAAATTTGCCGGAGACAACTCAAAAATGCCAGCAGAACATTTGCAAGATGTAGCAGACATATGTCTGGTACATGGTATTACAGCGCAGAATGTAGCCCTAAGGCTCCTTGCCACGTCTTTCAAAGGCAAGGCTTTGGATTGGTACTGAACGCTAACTCTTAATTCAATTCGCACCTGGGATGAGCTCAGAGATCCATTCTATAAAAGGTTCTCAAATGACAGAGATCGTTATTCATTATATTATCAGCTATCTGTCATAAAACGAGCCCCCCAGAAGGCTCTGAAAGACTTCAATGCCTGATTTCACACAAATTGGCAGAGGATCCCTGTTACTGTCCGCCCGACTCCTGAGTTGGCATTTATATTTTATCTAAATTCCATCAATCCCGACATTTCTATGATGATCAAGTCTTTGGGAGGAGCCACTCTACCAAATGCTTATGGTACCACTATCAAAGCTGAGAATCATTTGATAGATTATGGAAAATTTCCTCCTCGACCTATTATGTTGATATTTCCTGAAATATTGATCTTCGCGCAAGACGTCGCGTCGACTAGTGCACCCGCATCTGCCCAGTCAAAGTACTCATATGCGGATGCTCTTGAAAACGTGGCTTCTACATCAAGTTCTTCCAAGGATGAAATAAGCGACCTCAAGGAGATGTTACGAACCATGGAAAATGACACAACGACTCTTAAGCGGAACCAAGCAATGCCCCCGCGACCCGCATATCAAAACTATTAAGGTGGGCGGTCTACTTATCAGCAAAATCAATATCAAGGTGTGCCTCGCACTAATCCACCAATGTCGACTGCAAACCAAATGGTGCCGGTGCCTTCTCCGCTGACGAGCGCATCGCCAAGCTCAAGTAGGGAATTAACTGTAGGGTAGAACAACCTTATTGATGACTTAAATCCATGGTGTTTCCCCTGCAGTGATGTGCATATGCCCCAGAACTGTCTGTGTGGAAACTTACAACAGAAGGTGGCAAAGCAACGCAGCTAGGCCACGACAATGGAAGATGGAGGTTATGTATATGCCTCACCGCAAATGGAGAGTGTGGTCTTTACCGTACAAATGCAAGGAATATCTTTAGAACAAGAATTAGATATTGCTCATGATCATGCACTTTTCTCCTGGATGGAAGAAGAAGAAATGGTGTTTGCTAATGATGCATTCATTTCCAAAACACCGCAAGTGCAGTCTGACTATAACACACGCTCAAAGAGGAGATTCACCAATGAGCCAGTTGTTTCACATTTGGACAGCCCGCAAGTTAGAGGTGTGTCCAATCAAATTCTCAGTGCTTCGACCATCCCTTCACCTTCTCAACCACAGAAGGAGATTATTATAGTAAGAACCAAGGAGCATAAATCTCTGAGTTTTCCACCTTTTAATGTGGTAGATCAATTGAAGAAATCATCCGCTAATGTGTCTTTGTGGGACATTCTAGCTATCCCAGAACATAAGACACTATTACAGAAGGTGCTTCAAGAAGAGATCAACCCGGCATCAGTAAAGCCATCTACCAGTGCAAAGGTTGGTTGTCACATACCGCTAGCAAAGGTCCTTACAAACAATACAAAGGAATCTCTTGCCGAGGACAGAAGTAGGTTGAAACCTCAACCCTTCTTCCTAACCCTTATTGGAGGAAAGAAGCTATTACACAATGCTATGATTGATTCTGGTGCTAGTACAACAGTTATGCCGAAACAGATAGCCGAAGCTTTGGGACTGAGCTATGAACCTATGAAAAGAGGGGTGATGCAGCTTGATGGAAATACAGTTGAGACCGTAGGTGTCATCAAAGCACTTCCTTTAACTCTATTCGCCTGCCCAAGTATCACAGTCCCGCAGGACATAGTGATCATAGATGTTCCTCCTATGTTTGGTCTTTGTCTATCCCGAGAATTTACATCAAATGTGGGTGGATACCTATCCTTGGATTGGTCACATTTGATACTTAGGACCAAACACGATGCAAAAATGAAGATAGAATCGGAGGCTTTGCATTCCAAACATATGGCGGATGAGGCCTTGATCAATTTTGAAGTAGCGCATACCTCTATCACCAAGCAAGAAATGTACTGCGTTGAATTGCTAAAAGAAGAGAAGGTGAGAAAAGATCAGAATGGTAAAGAAGATTCTCTGTTGAGTGAACACATAAACAATGATCCTTTCAGAAATTATCATGCTACAGGATTGGGCACGTATGTAATTTATGATGAAGACTAGGTGCTTGCAAGGGTCACCAAAGAATCTGAAGGTAACCAGGAAAATGAGCTATGGACACTATACTTTGATGGAGCAAGAAGCAAAGTAGGTGCTAGAGCAAGGGTATATCTAATATCCCCGCAAAATAAAAAATGGTTGAGGCCTTTCCGCTTTTATTTTTCTTGTTTAAACAATGAGGCTGAATATGAAGAGTTAGTCCAAGGCTTAAGCCTTACGGAATGAATGGGAATTAAGCAATTAATTGTGTTTGGAGATTCCGAACTAGTAGTTAACCAAGTCTGAGGAATTTCTGCAGCAAAGAATGTCCGCATGAGATCCTATCGACACTAAGTCTGGGACCTGATTGAGGGTTTTGAAGCTTTCAACATCCAGACCATTCCTCGAAGACAAAATAGCGATGCAGATCATATGGTTGTGATTGGTGCTCAATTTGATCCTATCTCTGACTTGCTTTAGAATGAACATTCAGTACAAGTACTAGTCTAACCAGCGATCCCCGACAATGATCAGAGTTGGCAAGTCTTTGAAAGCAATGAACATATCATCTCATTTATCCAGCACTCAGGAGAATTCACCGATCAACTTCAACCAAAGATTGCTGAGGCTTATGAAGGACAAATTATGTAGCTCAAATCTAATAAACTTCCCAAAGGATTGGTTACTCTTGAAAAAAAATTTGGTTGTAATGATGCCCGAAATGATAAGCGGAAGTTCGTGGCAGAAAAAAGTGATTATGAGGACCTTCAGGTCACCGATGACAGGAATCTCTGAGTCAGAAAAAATGTCCCACACCATGATAAGGAAAGGCTTATTAGTTTCTACGAAAAGTATGGAGTAGTGGCTTGGTCCTACGATGATCTGGAGGGTTACGATCCTGGCATCATTCAACACACTATTGAGCTAACAGTAGGTGCGAAACTAGTCCAACAGAAACAGAGGCTAGTTAACCCTAAAATTGAGGCCCTAATGGCATAGGAGCTAACCAATCTCATTGAGTCATGCATTGTCTTCCCAATTAAACATAGTACTTCGGTATCAAATCTAATCCCAGTCTGAAAGAAGAATGGTGATATCCATTTGTGTGTGGACTTCTGAGACCTAAACAAAGCATCTCTGAAAGACCACTATCCATTGCCTTCCATGTAATCAATCCTACAAACTGTGGCAGGATTGGAAATGTTTTCTCTACTGGATGGTTTCTCCGGCTACAATCAGAACCATGTTAAAGAAGATCAACACAAGACTATGTTCACCACAAAGTGGGGAACATTTGCATATGCTACAATGCCCTTTGGTTTATCTAATGCAGGGGCAACATTCCAGTGGGTGATGGACGTCGCATTCAGCGAGCTAATCAATAAGTTTATCTTAATCTATTTAGATGACCTTAATGTGTTCTCTAAATCTAAGGATGATCATTTTGACCATTTGGAGTTAGTTTTTCAAAAGTGCCAAGAGTTCGAAGTTTCCTTAAATCCAAAGAAATATGTATTCGGAGTGCCACAGGGTAAGCTGTTGGGGCATGTTGTGTCTAGAGAAGGTGTTTCGATTGACTCTGAATGAGTGAAGGCAATCAAAGAGCTTCCCCTTCTAGTAAATAAGAAGGGTGTCCAGTCTTTCCTAGGCAAGGTCAATTTCATCAGCAAGTTTATTTTTGATTTTGCGGGAATGATTAGGCCGATCACCCTAATATTGAAAAAAGATCAAACATTCAAGTGGACAATGGAAGATCGGGAGGCTTTTGAAAGGATCAAGGAAGCAATTTCCACCGCCCCGGTGCTAGTTAATCTGGATCAATCCAAAGATTTTATAATGTATGCTTTTAGTAGCAAGTCCAGTATTGCTACTATTCTAACCCAAAAGGATAATGAAGGAAAAGGGGAACATCCAATGGCGTTCTATTCCCGGACCCTAAAGGAATATGAGGCAAATTATAATTTTGTCGAAAGATAGACCTTTGCAATAGTAAAGGGACTTAAGAAGTTCCGCCATTTAATTTCCTACAACAAGGTGCTAGTGTATGCCGCACATTCCTGTGTGCGTGAATATATCATGGAAGGAGAGATCACAGAGAAAAGGGCTAATTGGATCACTAAGATCCTTTAATACGACATTGAAGTCAAGCCTACTAAGACTATTAAAGGAAGAGGATTGTGAGAATATATGGCACAGAGCGAGGAGGTGCATGTCGTAGAGGAGCAGCCAGAGCTCGTCTTGATAAATGAATTACAATCGGAAGGCGGTTGGCTGATTGATAGAATGAGGTTCATGCAAACTGGAAAGTATCCGCTAGGCCTCTCGTCCCAAAAAAGGAGGCATTATCGGCTGTAGAATTGTGAATATACGCAAATAGAAGGAGTCCTTTTCAAAAGAAATTTCAATGGTGTTCTCCTGCGATGCATTACTTCGGAGCAGGCGAAGAGGATCCTCAATGCCTTCCACAATAGCACTGCAGGTGGACATTTCTCTACCAAAATGACTGCAATTAAAATCATGCGTGTTGGCTATTATTGGCCCACACTTTTCAATGACTCCCACTCTCTAGTGAGGGCTTGTAAAAAATGTCAGTTCTTTGCTGACAGAAGGAAGAATTCCGCAATGCCCCTTAGACCTATAGTGGCAGACAGACCATTTGTGCAATGGGACCTGGACTTCATCGGAATGATCAACCTGGTTTCTAGTGCCAGACACAAGTGGATTCTAACCGCTACCGACTACTTCACAAGGTGGACGGAGGTTGTTCCCCTTAAAAGCGCAACAGAAATAGAGATTGTAGATTTCCTCGAGGAACTGGTGACAAGGTTTGGCCCTCCGAAAACTATCATTTCGGACAACGCCAGAGCATTTCTAGGTGCAAAGGTATGTCACTTTGCATTAAAGAATGGCATATTCCTTAAAACATCATCAAACTATTACCCACGGGGAAATGGTCTAGCAGAGTCAACAAACAAAAGCTTAGTCCAACTCCTTAAAAGGATTGGCTCAGAACACTAGAGGGAATGGCATAAAAACCTCTGAATAGTGCTCTGGGAAAACTGCATAACTCCTAAGCAAGTCCTTAAGACTTCGCCTTATGAGTTGGTATATGGGAAAGAAGCGCTGTTACCTATCTCCATGGAGATCCCGGCAATACAGTTGTTGAAATCTCTTGAGATAGAACAAAATGAAGCCATGGAGGTTTGGCTCGCCGAACTATTGGAAGTACAGGAAAAAGGGAGAATTCCTTAATAGCAATGACAAGCTGTCAACGGGTAGTTAAACGATGGTTTGATAAGAAGGCTTTCGAACAGGGTCTAAAATGTGGAGACTTAGTGCTAAAGTATAATAACAGGGCTGCAAAGCCAAGTCAGCATGGTAAGTTTGATAGCCTATGGGAGGGTCCATTTAAAATCATTCGGTGCAAAAAACACAATGCTTTTGAGCTGGACAATATGGAACAGGAACCGTTAGGAATCCTAATCAATGGGATTCATCTTAAGTTGTTCCATTAGGCATTAAGCTCTACTTTGTACATATGTAAAAAGTGATTTTATTTTATTTTCGTTTCTTTGGCCGGTCTTTTTCTAAATCAGTTTGTTGTTTTGCAGAATTAACCCATTATTATTGGCGAGTGGAACACCAAAGTTGCTTTACACAAAACACCCATGTGTGGAGAAATATCATATAAAAGTTGCAAGCCCAGAAAAGCTTAAATACAGAATAAAAAGAGCATGGTTTTCTTTAAACGATAGATATTCATTCATATATGTTCTTTCATTACAAAAGTGGTTGGGGAGCCATGTTTCAAAATTTACAAGCATATTGAGCTATTATATATATGATAGCCTTTTTGTCAGGCTTATATACAACTATGGAGAGACATATTTTGAGCAGGCAGGGAGACAATTTGAGCAACAGGAAAGGGTTCTTTATCCAAAGGCATGGTTGGCAGCAATTGACGCATTAACTACAGCGTCCACTTCTTCCTTGTCCACGGGTTCTTCAACAACACCGACAGCATCATTTGGCACAACCGCCATTGGCGGGAGAAACACCATGTTCCTGAAGTCAGTATACCAGTCTACGTCGTAGAAAGGTATCACATTGTAGCTGCGAAACAGGAAGTGTAGGGCCTGAGTAACCCTTAGTTGGTGCTAGTTACGGGTCTGTAAGCGGAATCCGCTGAGGAACGACAGCCAAACGCCAACGACTTCTTCCTCAATGAAGCAACACAGGTCGCTGGCTGATGGCAGACCTACCCCATAGGCAGCATGTGCAATGACCTCATCGAGACCATTCAAGTATTTTTTGGGGAATATTTCTTTAACCAGCTTCAAGATAAGTGGTCGGGGAACACCTATGTCCAGCATGGACACTACAAAGTGGGAGCATATGTTGGTGTTCACCCGATACTTGTCCTCATATTCTAAATAGTCTTTACCTAAAATACACTTTATGGCTACCAGGACCAAAAAATGCTTGTTCTTGGTCATTTTTTTCAGTCTCCTAGTTGAAATCTTCCCTATGAATGTCATCTATGACTTATACGAGGTCAGGCGAACTGGGGTATCCATTGCTTTGACACTATCCCTAGGCTTCTGAACTAATGCTAAATTTGTCTACCACCTAACCTATGAAAAGGTTTGCTTAAGACTCTGCTACTAACCTATCACTTCTCAAATGCTAAGTATATTTTTCACTACTTATTGGCCTATTTATAGAAAATTGACAAGACACATGCTAATCCGCTTCGAAAAAATGTGATTATGCTTGTTGCTCTCTTGAAAGGCGAGCCTGCATTTGCTCACATTTTCGGGCCAGTTACATCTGTGATAGCACAGCTCAGTGCGTGCTTAATTAAATGGACCTAATTAATTAGCTTTAAAAAGGTGGCACTCGTTGGCAGTGAGACGTATGGTCGTAGGCTATTGTGTCATCTCTTAGGCGCATCCCAGAGCCCAAGGCGATATTCATATCTTTTCAGGCCGTGATCGTTTGCTTGGCGTAATCATTCCGGTTGGAATATTAATTTCCAACACTTGCTAACGCAGGGTTAGCAAGAAAATTGTCGGCTCAAGTTCCAAGGAGATCAGAGCATATCACACGATCGCCTAAATGAAATAATGAACTCCAACCACCTCAAAATAGCAATCAGTTCATTTTGCATAATTTGCAAGATTAATGTTACATGCCGAATTAAATGCAAAAGGTTTGCTTTTGCCTACCACCTTGAGAAAGGTTGCTATTATTGCATGAAAAGGCTTAAAATTTCTAAGTCTTTTCACAAACACCAAGGATAAGTGCAGAGTTGTTTTATGTCTATCTATCTAGAGCCGAGCATAGTCACAGCCAACCAAGAATTTGCAGAAATCTTCAGAGAAGGAAAATTTCAGAATCTTCAGCTCAGCCAATGTAGGAGGAAATTAGCCAGGAGTTATTTACAGCTATTCGTTCTTTAATAGAGGTATATGTCTATTAGGATGTGGTGTACGCTATGCTTGGTATACCTAGTAGGACAAAGAGAGCCTACACAAAGGAGTTGAATAGACCCAAGAAATGGAGAAACCAGAAAAAAGGTTAAGGAAAAATGGAACAATATCTACGACCCAAGGCTCGCGAAGAACCCTAAGTCCCTCAGAGAGGTAGCTTGTGTAAGGTCATCGGCACCAAAGGCAGACCAATCTACAGTGAGTAGAGTTTGGTATAGTGGTCTCCCTCAATACATGGTCCCACTGGTGCACTATTGCCCAGAAGTGGTTGATGCTGCTATTCAGTGTTATAATCCTGATACCCACTACATTGAAGACCGTAACTTAAGGATGCATATCACTCCAGAGGCCATCTGACACATGTTATGTATCCCAGATCCAAGTAAGAGGAACGAGAATATCGAGACCTTTCCCTTGAGCAAATGAGAGAAAATATGGAGGAAGATGAAAACTAGCTCAAAGTACTTGTTAGAGGAGACTAGTAAGAAAGGCATCCCAGCCACTAAAGCGCCAAGTATTTTGTTGTCGCACGGTGCATTTCATGCTGACCTCCAAGAGCCATGTCCATGCTGGCCTTTGTATGCGGCTGAGACTCTGATGAGAAGATAGAGACGTTTCAGCTGGACCGGAAATATAATTTTGCAAGCAATATGAACTCTTCTGGTATGATTTTGCTGAGTTTATAGTTGAAGAAATGAAACAAAAATTTGAGAATTATTAGGCAGAGAAAAAATTTAGGTTTTTTTCCTTCCTGGTCCACATGTTTCTGCATCAGAACCTGGATTTCTTCACCCGATATTTTCCACTATCAATTTTTGATGAGCAAAATAAAAGGAAGTCGGTGTCTACATGGACGCCTTTTCTTTCTGCATCATACGATTATTATGTATTTGCGGACTATTTCATAGCCCCGGTCTTGAATGATTTGATCGGAGAGGGTGATATTATCCGGCTTGATAAGGAGGAGCCAGATTTATGTAGAGCTTCACCCCTGCTTGTAACTAGTTCTTGGGCAAGGATTTTACAATCCTTCGAACGCGGGGTTTTACTGGAAAACCTTTCCTGCTCCCAGCCTGCGTCACGGATAGAGTGCTCGCCCTGAAAATGTTCCTACAGGTGTGCATCATTGATTTTACTTTCTGCAGCAGTGAAAAGGTCAAGAAGAAGGGATTCTTCACTTGTCCAAAGAATTTCAAGTCGGTAACTCTACTAAAAAAGCAATCGCACCAGTTGTTAGAGGACAAATTGGCACATCTAGGGTTGGTACTGCTAAATAATAAGTGGGAATACAACCCTTTCGACGACTTTCCGGAGCCACATATGAGAGTTACCCATGTTTCCCGACTATATTGGGAGAAGTGATGTAACCCCCGGATAGACAAAGATGAGGATTTTGTTGAATTGGTGCAAATCCCTACGTCGGACACTGGAGGCCCATGACACAAGTTCTACTTTCCTACAACTGTGGCTCAGGATATTGTCCCCATAGAGTGCGGCATGTACAACAGGTTAAAGAAGGATGAGAAATGGAGTGAGGAGAAAATAAAGGCTTTCTAGAAATATCACCATAAAACAACACAGTTGGATGCTCCTTATAATCAACTAAGGGATGACCAGGAGTTTGAAAGGTGGTGGAAGGAAGGCCATCCCAGCCCGAGCTCTAGTATTAATAGGAGTGAAGAGGGGGAGGAATCCGAAGAGCAGGAAGAGGAAGTGGTGACATCGACTTCCTCTGCGCAAAAGGAGAAGGTCTCCAGGCAGCCCGCCTATGTGGCCACGAATGTACGTTTTAATATATCAAGGGGCTCGCATACACTCACTTGGTCTCCAGAAACGTTAGAGGCTCCACCGCAACCTTCGGCTCCTAAGTAGCAGCAAGTAGGAGGAGTACTTGCTGCTACTTAGGAGCCGAAGGTTGCGGCGGAGCCTCTAACGTTTCTGAAGATGCCAACAACCAGTCAATAGGTACAATTCACTTCTTCTTCTCTTGCATCTCATTCCTTAGTATCTGCCCCTGCCCCATTGCCGACTGGCCCTCTACCCTCTGCTTTTAGTCTGACATATCCAGTTGGATTCGCCCAGTTTTCGCAGGGCCACCCACTCATAATTACCCCTCCGCGTATGCGTACGTCTGTCGCTGCCGCTCACACCTTCCTCACCCTACTTTCGGAAAGCTTTCCCCTTGTGAGTGCCCATTCTTTCTCTGCTATGATTACAGATCCTCTTCCATTGGAACATGCTAGCACCCCGTTAACAACTCCCCCCTCCTCGTCAATGAGCCTTACGATTGATTCCCCAGTCCAATCATTACAAATGACTAGCCCTGTTGTTGGTTCTCAAACCAAACTATGGAACGTGCCTCATTTCTCTCCACAAATTGTCACTCTCCAAAAGAAATAAATGCCCGTGCCTATGAAGGTTACCTATCCCTATGCCCTATCTTCCGGTGCTCCTTTCGCAGGTGGACTAGTTTCATCGCCAACTGAATTCATAGCACAGATAGATTGTGGAAAGGAGGCACGCGTGAATAGGATGAGGAAATGCAAGGAAAATGATGAAAGTGGTCCCATCGAGCCAAGAGTACAAGCTCTGTATGATAAGACCCAACAAGAATTGAAGTTTGCGACCATGTACTCGAGGGTAAGCAAGCCTCAGGGAGAAATGCAACCAGAAGATTATGAGATATATGCGGTCGGACTCGACATGAAGGTAGCCTGACCGCAGGATAAAGTTGAAATCATGGAGGAAACACAACGAGTAGTCACTTCCAACTTCCTCAAAACTGGTCGCCAGCTAAAGAAGAAGGATGAGTAGCTCAAGGCAGCCAGGGAAAGGGTTAGTTTTCTGGAACGGAAGGAGATATCCTTGGAGGTAGATATTGCCCGCATGACGAAAAGGACGCTGACCGCAGAGGGTGAGAGAAACAGGCTTCAAAGCGAAATTGCGAAGATTCAGGTTGTTGACCCTAGCATAATAAAAGAGTTACAAAGTAAGAACTAGGAAGCGCAACAAAATCTACAAATGAAAGATAAAGAGCTAGAGCGCCTCCGTCTTGAGCATAAGCAGGGGATGGCACAAAAAAGGGAAGAGCTGGAACATCAACCGGCTGAATATGAGCAAAGAATACAAGAGAAAGAGACCGAATTTAAGGGCCTAAAGGCTCAGATAGAGGAAGAGCTCCAAGAAACAAAGGATTCTCTAGAAGAGCACTTAGAAAATCACTCCTGAGCCAAACAGATTTGGAATAAAGAAATGAGTAACTATGCGGAGTAGCTGGCATCCGAGAAAAGGAAAAAGACAGAATTGGCTGAGGCCATTATTTCAAGAGACACAGAGATTACTTCGCTTAAAACCTCTCTCATGCCTTCCCCTACTCAACCTAATATCATTCCACTAGTTAGGCAATTATACATTTCTCACTGGGAGAAAATCAAAACCTTTTGCCTGACACTACAACCTACCCTTCGATTTATCAACAAGGCATCAAGGCTCAGCCAGGAGGCCCATAATGTGATTGAGAAGTTCCCACGTTTCATCCTGGAGAAGGTTCCTGAGGCAAAAAACTTGCTCAACAAGCTATACTCTGTCTTTGATGAGCACCTTGCCGGAATAGGTATTGAAGATCGAGACACTGCTGCTCAAACGACAAACAAATTTATCCATTGTCACTCCGCCTTCCAGTGCACTAAGGCAGCCATGGCTATTCTGAGTAGGACACTGGATAGCATACAAGGATGTTTCTTTGAGTTAGGCAGGATGGAACTGTCGTCTTTGTTCCTCGAGGATGGCTCTATTGCCACGACTGCGCATATTGCAGCAATTATTGAAGAGAAGGAAGGTGACCCAGAGGCTTTCAGGGAGTTCATCCATCCTCCAACGGCAACTGACATTGAGGCAGTCATTCATCCGCTCTCACAGCTGCTATTTCATATACAAGCAGGGGCCAGTTTACCCGATGTGCTGCCTCACAAAGAAACTATTGATCTACGTGGAGCACAAGAAAATTTGTGCAACATAGCAAAGCTGTCCGAGGATGAATGGTCGCCTTTGTAGGCAGCTCTTTCCAATATCTAACTCTATTAGCCTTATAGATAAGGCTCTGGTCTACAAAACCAGAGAAATTTTGGGTTCTTTGTTCCTTAGTCGAAACACCCAGGTGTTAGTCGCCAAAAGCCGTTAAATAAATATTTGAGCAGCTCCCTTCAGGTTTATCTTTTTGTATTATGTGTGCGCTGGCCTGTGCATCGCTGAGTTTGCTTGGCTTTTTTATCAAAGTTTTGATATGCCACTTTGCGCATCTACTCTTCGCAGCTTCAGGTATTGGCTTTCCTTTCGGATCCTAAGAAACTGCACGATGACTCCACGCGTCGCGGTTACATGATGTTTTGTTTCTCGTTTCCTTGAAGCCTTGTCGGGTTGCGAAAGGCTTCCAAGAGACCGTCATTCCTAGAAGATGTCAGCAGGCCCCACATCTTGCTATGTGGCAACCGTTCGGGAATATTTCAACACGAGGATGAAATAAGCAACCACGGGCAGAAAAATGTTGCCACGTGTCTTTTACGCCCGGCTGATGGAGCGTTCCCTCCACTGTGATAAGGTTCTCGGCCCATTCGACACATGTTGCATTTTCACAAATCCTCGGCAGCGATGGGAGAAGGGTTCATGAGGGCAGCAAAAGGCTGTCACGTGCCTAACGGTTGATCTGTGATGCAGATGAACTAAATAATGCTATTGGTTGTTGCATGTCATAATCATTCGCAGCAATGGATGACACTTGTCTGATCAAGCCTGGCTGGGACCGCCGCCATCATTACAGAGGATGCACCTGTGCCCAGGATGACTGGATGTTGTGTTCCTACTCAATGATGTTGTAACAGCCTTAGGAATTTTCTGATTCAGGCATCATTGTAGAGGATTATGAGATCTTTTCTGTTACGGTTCTCTAAAGCGGTGGGAGGTTTTTCCTGTTATATATACTTTCTCTATTGAGAGGAAATGGTCTAGAATTTGGAGAAAAACACGTCGATTTTAGCAAAAAGACACCAGGTCTCTATTACTATTTTATTTAAATTGCAAAACTTTCAGACTGTGCCAATTGTTCGGCCTTTATGTTTTTCATGCTTTTGATTAAACAGTGAACTGTGCTTTATACTGTCTTGACACTGCATTTGAAGAAATTCTATATATGTTGGATACAAGTTTGCTTACCTAAATCATGTCTCATGACTCTTCTTAGTAGTGAGAATGTATGCAACATTATTTTATGTCAATAAATGAATTGTCTATGCTATAATCTTAAGTCTCTGATGTTTTGGAACACAACAACACCATTCAGGCCCTTAAATCTATGATTTATCATGCCCATCATCAAATCTTGGCACATCGCCTTAGGTTAGATTTTACTTTATTATATCTGCTTCCTTTTCCCTTTCAAACCCCATTATAGAAGAATTCAGCTTCTCTAAAAATCTGGAGGTTATTCAGTTTAGCGCAAAAGGTCCCCCTTAAACTGAGTTTCCCATAAGACTTTGTTACCTCGTCAAATTTTGGTGTCAACAGCAACCATTCTTAAGTCTTGTTTGGTTTATGCTAGAATGTGTCTGAATGTTTATGTCAACATAGTTCTACCCACCTTTGTGACTTTAAAATCAAAATTTGGAAGATGGGTTCAACTGTTGGAGTATGAAAAAGCTATGGTTTTCTGCCAAGGATGCAATAAGTTTGGGAATCTACAAGATGTTTGCAATAAAGTCCCTCTGGAACCTAAGAAGCCTCAAATTGGAATCCAAAAGAGTTCTCCTTTGAAAAATGCAGATCCTATGAACTTGATAAAGAAGCTTGATATCCCAAATCCTAATAAGGCTTTGATAATATCTAATAAGACAAGGATGCCTCTTCTAAAGGTGCAAGATATGGAAGGTCTAACCTTGAATGAGGATGTTTCAAAGGAAAATGTGGTTGGGACGTTCTCGTAGGGGTTTGTTGATGGGCTCTCCTCCTAACCTCCCTTTGAAAAATACTTTGAATCACAGTTGGGAAAGGTGGACATCATGAAAAACTTATATCAAGATCTGGTGGGAGATGAACAATATGGTGAGCTTTCAAAGGGTGAGATTGCCAGTCAAAAGGAAAAACCTCTTACTCTCTCTCTTGAATCCCCTACAAAGGACCTAAAGTTGGGGGAGATTTAAATGCTAGAAAACAAAAAGGAGAAGGAAGTTATAGATGGAACCAGTATAAGAAGGATAAACTCTTTCTCCCCCCAAAAAGAGGGTATGGTAGATGAAGTTTGGATAAACACAAAAGCAAGGAAAAAGAAGAAACCGGATGTGGAAGGAAACAACAAAGTGGGCAAACCTCAATTAAAGGAGTCAAGGATTAAAGAAACATCAAGAGATGTGGTTGTGCATAAGCAGAGAATGTTTGACTCCCTGGTAGGGAGCAAATCAAGAAAGAAGTAAGAGAAGTTCTTCTCCCACCTTGAAGTAGTATCAACCGATACTGCTTTTCCTATTTTATTCTAATGCATATGCTTTCTTGGAATATTAGGGGACTTAATGGCCCCTATAAACAACATTTGTTAAAAGCTTGTTTAGATGATGTGAAACTGGATGTTTTACTAATTCAAGAAACTAAAATGAAAAAAATAAAGCTTTGAGAAAGTGCTAAAATGGCTTTGGCTTGGTGTTGGTTTTGAAGTCAATGATGTTGAAGGAGCCTCGGGAGGGATTACAACTTGTTGTAACCCTTCTAGGCTTGCTAGAAGATTGAATTTAAGTAATAAAAATAGTCTCTTAGTTAGTATAGAAGATAGTGTTTCCTTGATCAAATGGAATTTGATCAATATCTATGGCCCAAATTCAAGACTAGACAGGCTTGATTTATGGAACATGTTGGAAGGAATTATTTCCAATAGAAAAGATGAGTTTTGGATGCTTGGAGGGGACTTTAACTCCCTATTATACCCCTCAAAAAAATTGGAGGTCTTACTAATTTTTTTGATAGCATGATGGACCTATCGGGTTTCCTTAACTCAGTGGGGTTAATGGACATTCCTTTGAATGGATCTCTCTTTACCTGGTCCAATAGGCGATAGGGTAGTCATCTTATCCAGGTTAAATTGGATAGATTTCTTGTTTCCCCTAATTGGAACATAATGTAGTATCTCTCTCTTACGGCCTTCCCAAGAATTGGTTCATACCATAGTGCTCTCTGCCTCAAATGGGATGATACAATGACTAAAAGGCCTTAACCTTTTAGGTATGAAATTATGTGGTCACTTCATCTGGACTTCAAATATTCAGTTGAGGAATGGAAAAATCTTCCTTGTGATGGCACTCCTATGTATAGATTAGCTCGGAAGTTGAAAAGAGTCAAAGAAAAGGTCAAGGGGTGGAACAAGTATTTGTTTGGGAACATTTTTACCACTAAGAAATATTTAAACTTGAAAATTAAGGAGATTCAAGATCTAATGGAGTTGGGGATTTTGGATGATGAAACTTGTAATAAATAAAGGGAGTTGATATCTCAATGGTATAAAATAAACAAATAGAATCCACCTTGAAACAAAAAGGAAGAAATAGGATCGAATTTTTAATTACTTCTAATGGGACAAGACTTGATAATGAAGAAGACAAGGCTGGGAGGTTGTATCCTTTTTTTCAAATTTTCCTGAACTGCCAAAGGTTGATAATTTTGAATTGGATGATTTTCTACAAGTCATTCCCCATGTTATCATGAAGCAGGATTTAAAAGAGTTTTATAAGGCTATTTATATAAATGAGGTGAAGGATGTTGTTTGCAACTATTTATACCCACGAGGTGTTACATTCAATGGATCATAGAAAAAAATAGGGTATGGCATTGAAATTGGATATCTTTAAAGCATATGATCAGTTCTCTTGGATTTTTCTATTTGTTGTTCTTGAAAATTTTGGCTTTAATGCTAAGTTCCTTAATCTTAATAGATTTTGTGTCACTACTCTGAAGTATTTTTTCCTAATAAATGGGGTTCCCAAAGACTTCTTCTCTTCAGGTCGTGGCTTGAGACAGGGGGACCCATTGTCACCTTAACTATTTTCATTGTTGCGAAGCTATGGGCTGCAATATACATAAACAACTTGCAAACAAAACTTTAAAAGGTTTATGTGTTGCTTCCTCCCTTCCCCTTGCTTCACACCAATATTTTGTTGATGATACTATCCTCATAGGGGAGGAATCTATTTTAAAATCAAAACAATGGAAAGCAATCCTTGACCAATATGCTAAAATATCTTGCCAATTCATTAATTATCAGAAAAGTAAAATCTATTTTTTCAATACTAGCTAGATTGTTAAGGACAAAGTTATGAATATCTTAGGATACCAAGAGGCGGAGTTTCCAACTACTTATTTGGGCTTACCTTTAATTTCAAGAAAGAAAAACAATAACTACTAGAATTATATTGTGGAAAAGATCTAGAAGAAACTAGTTGGGTGGAAAGGAAAATTGTTGAGCTTTGCTAGGAAGGTTTATCTTTTAAAATCTTCCTTACAAAATATACTTGTCTATTACCTATCTTTGTTCAACATCCTTGCTTATAGTGCTGAGAAAATTGAAATGATTCAAAGGAGATTCTTATGGTCAAGTGTGGAAGAAAGGAAAAGAATGGCTCTCATTAAATGGGAAATTGTTTGCACACCAAAGAAGGAAGGAGGTCTAGAGATTAGAAGAATACATTTTTTTAACAAAGCCCTTATGGAAAAAATGGGATAGTTTTTGTTGGAAGGTGAAAAGGATTAGGTACAGATCTCATGGGCTAAATACCTAAATAATAAGGATGCTTTTTTGTTTTCTTAGGAAAAAGGAGCTACCTCACGACTTTGTCTTTTGGAATAACCTGCTAAAAGTTAGAGGAACACTAACTAAAGGAGCAAAATTGAGAGTTGGAAATGGACTTAAAACTTATTTTTGGGAAGATGTTTGGTCCACCAGTGCTCCTTTGTCTACCAGTGACAACCATCAACAAATTAGAATCAGATTAAAAAGAAGCATTGGCAAAAAGGTCTCTAATTACTTAAATTGGGAAAGATCAAAACTGAAATGGATTGACTTCAAGAACTATTTGAATAATATTGTTCTTAGGGGTGGTAGACAACTAAACTAGGATGTTGCTTTGGAATTTCTGATGAGACTAATTGGGAATCTTGACCTTTTTTCAAGAAACAAAAAGGATGAATGGATATGGACAAAAAATGCTTCAAAGAGGTTTTCTGTTAAGTCAGCTTATGAGGCAATGGAAGTGCAACCCCTTAATCTTGGAGTCTTTAATCAGAATATGGTGTGGAGTAAGAACTTAATCCCCAAGATTAATTGCTTTTGGTGGGAAGTGATACATGGAAAGATTCTCATAATTGATAATCTTAAGAAAATAGGTTGGTATTTAGTCAATAAATGTTATTTTTGCAATGAAGATGAATAAACTATTATGCATTTTCTCTTTCAATGCCCTTATGCTCAAGAAGTTTGGGTTGTTTTCCTAGAAAATCTTATGGTGGAATGGGTTTTCCCTACTTCGGTTAAAATGTTTGCTAAAGGATGGAGCTTATGTCCTTACTCTCACAAAATAGTTCTTGACCTTTGGAGACAAGTTCCCCCGTTCCTTACTTGGGGACTGTGGAAAGAGAGAAATAATAGGGTCTTTAGGGATGTTTCTAAAAGCAATAAGGAGATTTGTATGGTTATAAGGAAATAGATTCAAGAAAACATTGAAAGCTGCAAGTACACCCAGTCAAGGAAAGGACCTTCCTATCAAGAGATGAGAATTAAGAAATAATGGGGGATTTCCCATGACCTCAATAATGTTAATTGGGCTAAATAGATTATCATAAACAACACTATTTGGATTCCCCCGAATCCAGGATGGGTTAAATACAATTTTGATGGATGTTCAAAAGGAAATCCTAGATTGGAAAGAGCAAGTGGAGTGGTTAGAGATGAATGTGGCATCTATGTGGTTGGATACAGCAAGGGCCTGGGAACAATGACTAATAATTTTGTTGAAGCTTTTGTTGTTTGGGCTAGAATAAGTTATCTCAAAGATAATGGGTACATGAAGGTTATTGTGGAAGGCAACTCCAATCTTATTATTGATTATTTAAAAAATATTGTTGAGGCATCGCGGGAAACAAAAGACCTTTTAGATGATTGTAAAAACATGCTACAGTCTTTCCAAAGCTACAAGCTTAACCATAAATTTAGGGAGGGAAATAAGGTTGTCGATGCTATGTCAAACTTCGGCCTTAGGTAGGAGGTTTTGAAATATTGGGACTTCTCCAATCTATCTAATCACATAAAAAAAATTGCTAACGATAGATTGGGAATGAAGGATAGAATGGGTGATTAGATTAATCATGGAAAAAATAACAACAATTAAAAGGAGAGGCTTGGTTCATCATCCAACTGTCAAGTGGGTTTATCCTTGGTGGCATTTGGGTGAGCTGATGAGATGGATTGGGCGGTAAGTGTGCAGAGATATGCCAAATCCCAAAGTTAATAAATGAATGAGACGGAAATGACAAATTATTTGGGTAACCTTGTGATTCAAAAAGAAAGTGATTAATGAGGATATAGGGAGCATCATGCACACCACTAAAAATATGGAGTTTGATTTTGGAAAAGACACTCTGACATGTGTTAGTGCCGACGAGAAGGGGAGTATTAAAATAAGAATAATCATAATTAATGAAGGTGGTGGAGCTTTCAAATTTCATAATGACAGGGCTCAAAAAGGTGAAAATTGGATTTGTTTCAAGAGTGATTATTTCAAAGAACCTACTAGAAGTTTCGAGCCATTATCTCCTCAAATGAAAAACTACAAGGTCTCCCTCAAAACTAAGATTTTTGAATTACCGATTGCCACAATTGTGAATGAAGAGGGACAAAAAGACAATTATATTCTCCTTCCAAAGAAGTACTCTAGCAAGGATAACACCATGGGAGGCCCCAAAAAGAGGATGGAGCCACGTCAGTATGATTCTCTACAAAATAATTCAGAGTTGTGGGGTCTTTTTGAGAAGGTTGGTTTCACCCCATAATTTACATCCATGGAAGGATATAATGAGCAGTTGACCTACAATTTGTGAATGCATGGAAGGACAATGAAGTGGAATTAGGTGGCCTCAATTTCAAAGTGGACGCTAAGCTCATAGCTATGGCAATAGGGTTGGCTTATGAAGGAAAGAAGGTGGAAAAGGTAAGTAATGGCAAGTACCAAACTTATTTTGAGAAATTTTTTGAGGATAAAGAAAAAGTTCAGAGATTCCATAATGGTTATTCTAGGGTTTTGTTGCCTCCCCCATACCACAATGTGTGTTTTTTTGTTAGGAAATACTGTATGCTTGAATTTTGATTTTAGTCTATACATGGCTACCACTTCCCAATCCTGAACCCTATCCAACATATTGCAAAGATAAACCTACCTTTCTTCCTATTTTCATCCTTGAGCCAGATCGTAACTAATGGCACAAATCCGATGTTACACCAGGGCTTGATTTGTCCTATTTGCAAATACGTTTTAGCTACGTCCCCACAAAGAAATTAGTTCCTTAATTTGATTGAAAACCATACCCTGAAAAGCTCTGTGAAAATTGAGCTTATAGAAAGCCATCCCCACACCTTTACCAAAAAATCCGCTAAGACTTCTCCCAACCTTATGGACCCTTCATGGTCGGACCTACTTAAAATCACTCCTAAAAGATGGAGTGTTTCTCCTACTATCCCTATTGTGAACAAAAAAATATAAATGTTGATCCATGAGTTGGGGGTTGATCCCAACACTATCACGATTCTGGATGACAAGGACAATAGCCCTAATTATTCTACTCCAGTGGGTCGAAGGACAACTAGGCTTGCATTGGCAGCATCAAAAGGGTCTAATAGCAGCAAAAAGTCTAAAAGATCGAAAGACAAGTGTGATACTAGATCCTAGGATAGTAAAGGGAAGAAGGTGGCAAGGGAAGATATTGATTCCTCAACTAAGGAAATCTCAAATAGTCTTGGGGGTGAGTCTATTGAGGAGGAGGAGAGTGTGTCGAAAGATGAGGAAGATGCTAGCAATGAGGAAGATGAATCACATCAAGAAGAGATACAAAAGGATGAAAAGGACAATGATAGGGTTGTGGATAAAGAAGACGCTACTAATGACATAGAGGTAATGGAGGTCAATGACCCTGGTGAAGAGAACATGCGAGGTCCTAACACTGCTAGAATTCAAAGGGTGGAAGAAAGGTTGGAGATGTTCAAAAAATTGATGCAAGAGGAAGGTAAGGACAACAGATTCCAGGCTTTTGAAAATGTTGTCAAGAGCTTATGTAGAGTGGTGGATGCTGTAATGAAAAAAGTTGTGATGGCCATGGTTTCAAGTCAAGGTAAATCAAGAAGCAACAAAGGAAACAAGTGACGAATGATGAAGCGGACTTGGCTAGAAAGATGGAGCCCAAAGAGAAGTTTGAAGACCTACTGAAGGCTTGGAATTTGATAGAGGATACTTGATCCTTGGCTTCTGGTCCTCTTACTTTTTGTCACGTGCTACTATGATTTTTTTAATTAATCTTGGATGTTTTAATGTTGTTATTGGCCATTGGGGCCTAGACTTTAATATTTCTGGTTGTATCTATGTTAGGATTTCTAGTTTTAGATTGGACACTATTTTAAGGTTATGTTGTTATAACTTGATTTTGTGGTGGGATTTTAAGATAGATTGGATATACTTTTTTTGTATGACTGATAGGGCTATAATGTTTGATGCAGAGGGAATAGGGCAAGTTTTTGGTTGATTGGTTGGGGAAGTGTTTCTTTGTTCTTCTTCCTCTTTGTGTTGTATTGACTGGTTGTTGTTCTTTGGTCTATTGTACTTACCTATAAGGATCAGGGCCCTTTCCCTACTTAATCAATTAAAAACATAGTTTATTCACATTAACTTCATTCATCCCACACATAAAAAATATCATAACATCATAAAGTTATTGCCATATCAAGTTTTGACATTCATATAATGTTACCACTTAGCCTTATATGATCCCTTACTAAACATGTCCACTCAAGTACTTGTAAGCACTTTAAATTATCAACAGTACTAGATTTCCAAATATTTATTTTTTAAATTATAATAACTAAACTATTAAAATGAGAAACATGTCATCATGATTACTAATATCTTAGTACAAATATAATGTCTTCAATTTTATCAAATTTGAAATTTATAAACACAATCATACCACATCTAACAAATGTATAAAGTGTGTTTGTTTCCACAGTGGAACTCCCTTTGGGAACCCAAAAAAACCACTTTGTGGAAGCATCTACAACCTATCACAGTTTGAAACTTGCTCAATCTAAAGGATTCAAGAAGGTCTAGCTAGAGGGAGACTCATTGAATATTATTAATTGTCTTAACAAAGTTCAACCCCCAAGTTGGTCCATTGAGAACATCATTCGAGATTTTATATCCATTATAAATACCTTTGAGGTGTGTTATATCTTGCACATCTTTCACAAAGGGAATATGCTTGTTGATTTTTTTGCTAATATTAGGGTTACTTTGGTGCCTAGTGAATGGGATTGTAATGACCCTTTGCCCCTTGTTGCTAAAAGTATCCTTAATCATGAAATTCAATTGTTACAAGATGGTGCTCACTTCGTGGTTTAGATGTTGCCACAAGGTGATTTATACTTTTATTATTATTGCTAAAGACCTTCCCTCTAAGTTCAAATTGACTCCCATTAATGATAGTGGTAATTATGAGAATGATCAACATTTAAAGATAATTATGAAAAATTATCTTTTCGAAGTTAGTCCTACATGGATTTTGGGTTCACAAGGGAGCCTTTTTTCTTGTTTTTGGCAGAGTACCTTGTCTTTCATCTTTTGCTAGATTTTTTTTCCTTATTCTTCTCTAGTTTTTGGTTTCCATGGGGGAGATAGAAGTAGGATTGAACTAGTGTCTTGTGAAGCCACTAAGAGTAATGACTATTGCAATTATGAGTGAGTTTGGTGGTGTTGTCATTAATGTTGTCATTGATGTCAACACAGTATAGGTTGTTGCAAAGAAAGGAATCAAGTGATTGCAGGCGGCACATGTATAGTTGAGATACTGTTGAGATGTTGTGAGTACATGGACCTATCTTTATGGTGTTGCAGGTGTGTTGATATGATGAGTTACCAAGTGCTTTTGAGAAAATTAATAAGTAGTGAAGTCAAAGTTGTGTGTGCTCTGATATGTGCTCCGTATTTATTCTGTGTTGATTCTATGCTTGTGCAAATCTAAAGTGTTGTTTATGGGTATCCTTAGGTGATATATTCTGGATTATAGCTTCTGGATTGATAAAGTGTGAAATTTGTGTTCACCGGTGTGTGAATTGGTCTGACGGAGTTATTTGTTTGTGGACTAGGAGAAATGTATCTACTCCATAGTCCTTGGCTGGTTTGTTTCAAGTCTTGCAGATTTGGAATAGGGCTTGTAATAGTGTTATCTATATTCTATCAAAGGTGTTCATGGTGTGGTGCTCTAAAAGACTAGTTTCAGAGTTACTATGTGTGTCTGTACAGTCCAGATGGATTGATGGAAAGTGTTCTACGTGTAAATAAAATTGTATTAGTTGCAGATGAATCTGAAGGAATCTAAGATGTGTTCCAATGTATGGTGAAGCGTGTTATGTGGTATGCATATTATTTTCTTGTTGTGAAAGCGTGTACTTCAAATTTTATTAGTGTTTTCATTAGGTTTCACCGACCTAGTGTTTGCATGTCATGCGAAGGATAAGTATCAATTAAGGAAGCATGTGGTTGATCTAAGATTTTGTTTTGGGTCTTGGTTAAGTTTTGGTTTGGTCCCCTCTCATTCTCTTCCATCGCATGAATGTTGTGTTGCTGACCTAATTTGAATTTGTAAAATGAAGCATGTGCAACTGACCTTGGAGAAAGTTTCTAAGGTTGACAATGATATAAATACAATTTGAGATGTTATGCATTATATACCATAAGTTTGGAAAGAAAATAAGTTATGCGAAAGTGAATTGAGGTAGCAGTACTTTAATGTGTTTGTAATGCCCCGTCTTATAACCTAAGGAATGTTGCAATTGTGTATAAAAGTCAATTTTTTTTTTTTTAAAGTAATAATGTTAACTTAATTAGTTGCATACATTCACTAAGTTACGTGACGTTACACTACTTGAGTTTCCATAAACGACTTTAGTATTTAGCGTTGCACATATTTAAATATCATAAACTTTAAAAGTAATCATTGCATAACATTTAAATTCCATTCATGAAAGTATGAAGTAAAAATATGATTCTTACATTGCATTTGAAATAATATTACAATACTCATTCATCTGATGAGGTAGTTCAATAATGGTTACAATTACATTTTACAAATGTTCACCTCATAAACAATTGAGGGATGTTTTCAATTACAAGATTTCAAATAATGCAATAAATAAAGTACACATATGTATCCAAGTACGAGCTCTCCATCCATGAAGCTCTCGCTGCCATGATCATAAACTAGGGACCCAACGGAGTAAGGTGCACGTTCCACCCAACCATGTGGTACCCATAGGTCCACCCCCCATGCTAAGAGATAGTAATATGGTTACCTAGACATAACCTATTCACCCTAGACACAAGTACATAACTAACTGATGATTACATTGCTTTCAGAGTTAAGACAAATCAAATGTGCTAAGTATACAAGGTAAACTGTTATTTTAGGTGGAGTGTCATCACAATATTGCAAAGGTTACCCTGGTGTTTCTTCCTAGGTTCCGGCTCCCAACTTGGGTTACCCTGGTAACCTCTTACGAAACCCGGCCCCATTTGCAAACTATTGCGGAATCGAATATCTTTTAAGGTAACAAGTTATTGATTTGCCATTCTAGGCCTTCTCAACTTATACTCAAGACTGAACTAGCTCTAGAGTCTATAAGTGGGGCATAATCATCTTATTAAGGATTTTAATTCTAACTATTGTGTTATTTAGTTATCACTGATTTACTAACTCTTTGTAAGTTACCCTGACACCACTTTGTGTGTCGGCCCTTACATAGAGCCACTCCCCTAAACATAACAAAAGAATTCTAAGTTTTCAGACTAAGGTTTACAAGGTGTACAAAAATACAACAAGAAATTCTACACTTTTCATAACGAACATCAATGACTATGTTCATAAAATCAGGTGTCTAAACACCACGCAAATACCATGTACACAATTTTAGCTAACTCAAGAATTTAACTTTAACATTCACAATCCCCACATTTTTTTTTACAATTGGTTTGGAAGACTTGTACATCTACGACATTCCCAATTTACCCATTAAAGAAACACAATTTTAAAGCAAATTAAAAACATTGGAAATCTACTTTAGGATTTACTAAATCCAATCAATCAAAATATGATGTACAAAACGAATCATCTAGAGTTTAATTTATTTTCCATTCAATACGAAAATGAAATCTAGACTTTGCTTAATGACATAACCACACATTAAAACGTGATCTTTTTAAACTCAAGAATATTTGTTTAATTTAAGCGTAAATATTTTGTCATAATAAATTAATTATGAAAATATCTCATTAAAAATCTAATTCTAATTTATACACTTTTCAAATTTATAATAATAAATTAATCATTTAAATATTCATATTCAAAATAAATATTTTAATTAAAATATATATAACATATATATAATATATATTATAAATATACTATATATAATATATATATATATATTATAATATATTATATAAAAAAAAGATTATAAAATTCTAAATTAAAAACCATTGCCATGTAAATAAATCGCAGCAACAGCTGCGCGGCAACCCTCTGAGGGGTTGGGTTGCTACGACAGCCTTCCCCATAGGGGACGCTAGCTGTGCGTAGCGCTGAAGCGCTACCCATAGTCCGCGCCCTTGTGGGTCGGCTGTGGTAGCCCCAGCCACTCAAAAAAAAAAAAATTATAAAATTTTAACAATCGCCCGTACGGCGATTTTGATTTCCGTTTTTTTATAAATACTAAAATTCCCAAATTCAATTTCGCCTGTACGACGACTTCCAAAATGCCAAAATAAATAAAATATTGAATATAGTTTTGCAACCCAATTTATTTATGAAACTATATATATATATATTATATACATATATACAAATTTCAATAGGGTTTTTTTTCTATAGGGAAATTGAAAATTTTCTTCAGGATTGTAATGGGGAAACTGAATATTTCAACAATATGCACACAATTTTTCCCTAATAAATTCTATCCTATTTCCTGAGGATTAAATTTCATTTTTCAAACAAAGAATTTCCTTCTCAAATTTTAATACAAACTGTTTCCTAGACGAAACTTTTAACAAAGAAATAACTAAGTCTGTAGAAAACTTTTAACAAAGAAACAACAATTTTATCTACAGATCATTTGTCGAGATAAACAAAGATTTCTTTCACAAATATTTTCTTCAAACAAATTCAAATTTAAAACAATTTTTTTTTAAATAGACAAATTTTTCAAAGCATACAAATTTAAAAACACAGGGAAATACCTGTTTTCCTGAAGCTTCAAAAATTATGTATGGTGATAAGAACCTCTGTTGCCTGTAGCTTCCAAAACCTTTCCCGAACACCAATTCCCAAAATACAAACCAGAGAACTTCCACAATATACAATAATACCAAAAAGGGATATCACAAAACACTTTCAAAGAAATTTTAACAACAGACTATATTTTCATTTCCCGTGAAGAAAAAAGATAAACTTCTGTGTTTTTCCCAGATCCCAAATAACCTCCGAGAAATTCCTCAACCAAAAGCAATAAATTTTAACTGGCACACATGTCGAGAAGAAACAAATATCTTCCAACAACTTCCCGACAATCTTCCCTTTCAAGATTTGCATGCATTTAATTTATTTAAAATTTTCAATTTTTAAATGCAAAATTTATTTAACAATTAAAATGCCATTTCCAAAATAATAATAATTTCAAATTTAAATCTATTCACACACATTTAAAACAATTTTAATTTAATTAATTAATTAATTTAATTAAATGAATTTAATCTTAATGATCAAATTATTTAACCAAACAAACAAATTAATTAATTAAATAAAATATAAAACTTATTTCTATAACATTTAAAAATTAATTTAAATAACAGTATATTAAAGCATAACAAACTATCATAAAATTGATAGAAATTTTCCTTTCAAGCAATTGATCCAATCAAGAACAAACAAGACCATCTATGACTCCGAACTAAAATTGACAATGTACTGTGACTGGGTTAAAGACTAGACTAGGATGAACCATGCTACTACCTCCCAATCAACATATCTGTTGATTCTTGACACGCTCAGACCTGAATAATTAGGTGGAGTCGGTGTCATGTACCTACAATCCTGCAACCAAACAAATAACATGCATATATATATAATCCATTGTACAGGCACACCGTGCGGAGAAAATCGCGGACATCACAGGGCACTCGCAAGCGAGTGATGCAATTCTGTTCTCCACACCAATACACGTCACATTTGACTGAAAAATTAAATAACAGTTAGTCCATCATAACATATACACATCAATAACATCTGAAGAAAAACATCTACACTATATCAAAGCATGTCAAAAATCAATAATCACCATACAATGTATCATCATATCACAAAGTGAATCCACTGTCGCTCAAAATCAGCGATCAAAATATCCAAACCAAAGTACCAAAGTCTAAGAGCATGAAAACATGCCAACAAAAACATAAGCATAAATGGAGGGGTACTACATCCTCCCCCCCTAGGATCAGGCTTGCTCCTAAAAGCCTACGAATAGATAGGGATAAAGTTCCCTCATGCATGTCGCATCCTCCCAAGTAGCAGAAGCCTCATGGCTAGGATCCCATTGGACCCTCACCTGATCAACATCTCGACCCCTGAGATCGAGTGTCCGGCATTATAGAATGGCCACGGCTCCAAAGCCAGCTGCTCGTCCTCTACCTGCAACACATTCCAATCAAGTACATGAGAAATGTCGGGATGATATGGTCTAAGAACTGATACATGGAAAACATCATGAATACGTGACAAACTGGGTGGTAAGGCGAGTCGATACGCCACAGGACCAATTCTCTCTAAAATCTCAAATGGCCCAACGAAACGAGGCGCAAGTTTAGAGCCTTTTCCATAACGGATTGGACTCTTTCGCGGTCGCACTCGAAGAAACACTCTATCACCAACTGCAAACTGTCGATCTATTCTATGTGCATCCGCATACTTCTTTTGCCTATCCTGTGCTGCTATCAAATGTTCTCTAATACGGTCAACCTGTTGCTCCATGTCTCGAAGCATGTCAAGACCAAGTAACACTCTATCCTCTAGTCGATCCCAACTCAAAGGAGTTCGACAAGGACGACCATATAATGCCTGAAATGGTGGCATACCTATGGAACTCTGATATCCGTTATTGTAAGCAAATTCTACTAAGTACAGATAATCCTCCCAACGTGATTGTTGGTCCATTATGTACATTCTAAGCATATCCTCTAATATTTGATTAACTCTCTCCGTTTGTCCATCGGTTTGAGGATGATACGTTGAACTAAAGTTCAACTGTGTACCTAGAGCATGTTGTAACGAAGTCCATAGGGATGATGTAAATACGGGATCTCTATCAGAAATAATCCTACGAGGAATCCCATGCAATCTAACTATGTCCTCCATGAATATCCTAGCTACAGATGAAGCATTGTAAGATGATCGTACTGGTGAAAAATGAGCTACCTTAGTCAATCGGTCAACAGTTACCATAATGGCATCATGTCGACGTGATGACGTAGGTAACCCTACAATAAAGTCAATAGATATAATATCCCATTTCCATTCAGGAATGAGATGTGGCTGCAATAATCCAGTAGGATGTTGATGCTCAGCTTTGACTCGCTGGCATTCAAGACATCTCGATACATAATCAGCAATATCACATTTCATACCAGGCCAGAAATACAATTGCCGAAGATCGGCATGCATTTTCTTAACACCTGGATGAGCTGAGTATGGAGCTCAATGAGCTTCAGTCATAATTAATGTACGAAGACCCTCAAAATGTGGTACATAGATACGACCTAAATGCCGTAATATACCATCTGGCTCAAGGACATACCCTGCAAATCGACCTTCTAAAGGTCTACCAGATTCAATTTCCGACCTTACTTCCAGATACAATCTATCAGTAGGAAGTGCTGCTAATATTTGACCTCTCAAATCTACTTCAAGAGTAGTAGCAGAAATCTCATGTCGATGACGACTAAGAGCGTCAGCCACTATGTTCTCTTTTCCTTGAACATATCTCACTTCAAAATCATACTCACACAAGAACTCCATCCATCGTCTTTGTCTAGCATTCAAATTAGGTTGCGTAAAAATGTATTGTAGACTACGGTGATCAGTATGAAGTTCGAAACGATGACCTAATAAGAAATGCCTCCATCGAACTAATGCATGCACAACTACAGCAAGTTCTAAATCATGAGTGGGATAGTTTAATTCGTGATCTTTGAGTTTGCGAGACTCATAAGCAATCACATGCCCATCTTGCATCAGAACTACTCCCAAACCCTCTAAGGATGCATCCGTGCAAACCACAAAATCCTTAGTAGGATCAGGAACAATCAGTATAGGCCCATTAGTCAACTTTTCTTTAAGTGTCTGAAAAGCCAACTGACACTGCTCTGTCCAAACAAACTTCTTCCCTTTTCTCTGAAGAGAAGTAATAGGATGACCAATTCTAGAAAATCCCTCAACAAACCGCCTATAATAACCAGCTAGACCCATAAAACTACGAACTTCACCTACATTAGTAGGCGCGGGCCAATCTACAATAGCTTGAATCTTTGAAGGATCCACAACAATACCTTTTCCAGATATCACATGTCCAAGGTATTTTATCTCAGTTTGAAAGAAGTCACACTTCTTCAGGTTCGCATACAATTGATTTTCCCTTAAACATTGCAATACCTGTCTCATGTGTTCTTCATGTTCCTTCATGTTTCTCGAATAGATCAAAATATCATCGAGAAATACAAGGACAAAGCGATCAAGGTATGTACGAAATACACCATTCATTAGACTCATAAATACTGATGGTGCATTCGTTAACCCAAACGGTACTACTGTGAATTCGTAGTGCCCATAACGAGTTCGAAATGTAGTTTTATGAATGTTTGCTTCAGCTATTCGCAATTGATGGTAACTAGATTTCAAATTGATTTTAGAGAACACATTAGCTCCCTTGATCTGATAAAAAAGATCATCGATTCTAGGCAAAGGATAACGATTCTTAATCATAACCTTGTTCAATTGATGATAGTCAATGCACAGTCTAAGTGACCCATCCTTCTTCTTTACGAAGATGACAGGTGCTCCCCAAGGGGAAACACTTGGATGAATGAAACCCTTTTCTAATAGTTCCTCTAACTGGATACGAAGTTCCTCTAACTCCTGAGTCGTTATTCTATAAGGAGCTCTTGATATAGGCTCTGCTCTAGGAACTAGGTCAACTCTAAAATCAATATCCCTCTTCGGTGGCATTCTAGGTATATCATCAAGAAACACGTCTGTGAATTCCCTAAGAATAGGATGATCATCAAGAGATATCTCTCGACTCTCACCTTCTTCCAAATCAATAACTGTTGTTGCAAACAGTTGACAACCCTGACGAAGACATCTCTTTAATTGCATAGCAGATATCATCCACAAAGAGATAGGTCTTTGAACACCTATGATTTCCACTTTCACACCTAAATCATTAATGCAATTAACTGTCTTAAGTCAATAGTCAATCATAGCATGATAAGATGCTAACCAATCCATACCTAAAACTATGTCATACGATCCTAAAGGTGTAACATATAAATCTGCTAAGGTAGTTAACGTACCAATTTTAAGTTCACAATTATGTACAAAGTTCTCTACTGCTACTTTCACCCTAGAAGTGAATTCAACCTGCCACTTATCGCCTTGCTTTACCGCCACAAGACCACATCGGTCAATAATGGTTGGTGAAATAAAGGAGTCGGTAGCTCCGAATAAAAAAGAATGGAAACACTAACAGCATGTAACTTACCTGAAGTCTCAACCATTGTGTTCTGGTGATCGGCTTGGCGGTCATTAACCGCAACATATATTGTATGTGATCGTCCTGCATCACCCACTGTAGGCTCTGAAACTGTAGGTCAAGGCCCAAAACCTGAAGAACCTCTCATCGGACACTACCGAGCAATGTGTCCCTACTGACCACACGAGTAACAACCTGTACCTCTACCGAACCCTCTGCCATTCGAAGGTGCATTGGATTGCTAGAAACTACCTCTACTGATAGTAGATTGAGCACTTAGAGTAGGCTGATCCTGCCTATTGCGCTTGTTGCGCCACCAGTTGCGGTTCTTTCCTGTCTGTGGACTATTACCTTATTGCACGGTTGTGGATTATTATTCTTTTGAGGTGTACGTTGTTGCTGTTGTTGCCCACCCTTTGAAGGTGTCTGTTGGTTCCTAGAGGAACCCCCTGTATGTGCCTGTCCACCCTGTGGACTAAAACCTGCTGCAGGAGCACTGCCAATCTGTACTCCTGTGTGACCACCTAACGCCATAACAAGATTCTCTTCCACTATGCGAGCCTTCTCCACCGCAACTTCCATAGTCTTTGGCTCAAAGACTCTAACTCCACGACTAATGCGGGCGTTTAAACCCCTGATGAAGTGTTGTACTAGCATAGGCTCATCATCGCCAATACCTGCATACTGCTTGAGTTCATAGAATCTACGTTTATATTGCTCAATAGATAGAGCCAATTGACGTAGATCATGAAACTCGTCAGCCCGTCGCTGCCTCCAATGTTCCGATAGGAACCGTGCTCTAAACCTCTCTAGGAACATCTCCCAAGACACTGACCCAATATCTAAATGGAGATTCTACTCCTCCAGGAACCACCAAGTAGAGGCAAATCCTCTTAGATGCATAATAGCGCATCTCGCTTGGGTATTGCTACCATAAGGATGCATGGCAAAGCATCTACCCAAGTCCAATAGCCAAGTCTCTGCCTCCAATCCACCTCCTGTGCCATCGAAGGTAGGAGGGCGTGCCCTCAATAAATCCCGCATGTGTCCTGCAATAATAGCATTCTGATGCACTGTATCATCTACTCTCCTTGGAGATCTATCATGCTCTCTAACTACCTCTTGCTCAACTTCCTGTCTCGGTCCAAGTCGAGCTAGGACCTCCTCTAATAAAGGACGTATCTGTGAACCCTCTACTCCTGACTATTTAGGATTTTGTCCCTCATTCTTTTGATCCAACTGCTCTGCCTGATCACTCTGATGAGGGCTCAAAGGGGGAGTAACTTGAGGGATTGGCCCTCGGCCTCCACCTCGACCTCTACCACGACCTCTACCACCTCGTCTAGGCATGTTCCTACACATAACAATAACGAGTCTTAGATACTAATCAACCAAGGCTAACAGATAGCGACACTACGTACTAGGTCAACCTAATGGGCTCGCGATTACCCAGAGCATCCAGTGTTAGAAACCTTGGCTCTGATACCAATCTATAATACCCCATCTTATAACCTAAGGAATGTTGCAATTGTGTATAAAAGTGAAATAATTTTTTTTTTAAAGTAATAATGTTAACTTAATTAGTTGCATACATTCAATAAGTTACGCGACGTTACACTACTTGAGTTTCCATAGATGACTTTAGTATTTAGCATTGCACATATTTAAATATCATAAACTTTAAAAGTAATCATTGCATAACATTTAAATTCCATTCATGAAAGTATGAAGTAAAAATATGATTCTTACATTGCATTTGAAATAATATTACAATACTCATTCATCTGATGAGGTAGTTCAATAATGGTTACAATTACATTTTACAAATATTCACCTCATAAACAATTGAGGGATGTTTTCAATTACAAGATTTCAAATAATGCAATAAATAAAGTACACATATGTATCCAAGTACGAGCTCTCCATCCATGAAGCTCTTGTTGCCATGATCATAAACTGGGGACCCAATGGAGTAAGGTGCACGTTCCACCCAACCATGTGGTACCCATAGGTCCACCCCCCGTGCTAAGAGATAGTAATATGGTTACCTAGACATAACCTATTCACCCTAGACACAAGTACATAACTAACTGATGGTTACATTGCTTCCAGAGTTAAGACAAATCAAATGTGCTAAGTATACAAGGTAAACTATTATTTTAGGTGGAGTGTCATCACAATATTGCAAAGGTTACCCTGGTGTTTCTTCCTAGGTTCTGGCCCCCAACTTGGGTTACCCTGGTAACCTCTTACGAAACCCGGCCCCATTTGCAAACTATTGCAGAATCGAATATCTTTTAAGGTACTAAGATATCGATTTTCCATTCCAGGCCTTCTCAACTTATACTTAAGACTGAACTAGCTCTAGAGTCTATAAGTGAGGCATAATCATCTTATTAAGGATTTTAATTCTAACTACTGTGTTATTTAGTTATCACTGATTTACTAACTCTTTGTAAGTTACCCTAACACCACTTTGTGTGTCGGCCCTTACATAGAGCCACTCCCTTAAACATAACAAAGGAATTCTAAGTTTTCCTGACTAAGGTTTACAAGGTGTACAAAAATACAACAAGAAATTCTACACTTTTCATAACGAACATCAATGACTATGTTCATAAAATCAAGTGTCTAAACACCACACAAATACCATGTACACAACCTTAGCTAACTCAAGAATTTAACTTTAACATTCACAATCCCCACATTTTTTTTTACAATTGGTCTGGAAGACTTGTACATCTACGACATTCCCAATTTACCCATTAAAGAAACACAATTTTAAAGCAAATTAAAAACATTGGAAATTTACTTTAGGATTTACTAAATCCAATCAATCAAAATATGATGTACAAAATGAATCATCTAGAGTTTAATTTATTTTCCATTCAATACGAAAATGAAATCTATACTTTGCTTAATGACATAACCACCCATTAAAACATGATCTTTTTAAACTCAAGAATATCTATTTAATTTAAGCGTAAATATTTTGTCATAATAAATTAATTATGAAAATATCTCATTAAAAATCTAATTCTAATTTATACACTTTTCAAATTTATAATAATAAATTAATCATTTAAATATTCATATTCAAAATAAATATTTTAATTAAAATATATATAACATATATATATATATATATATATATTATATATAATATATATATTATATATATATATATTATATATATATACTATATAATATATATATATATATATTATAATATATTATATAAAATAAAGATTATAAAATTCTAAATTAAAAACCATTGTCATGTAAATAAATCGCAGCAACAGCTGCACGACAACCCTCTGAGGGGTTGGGCTGCTACGACAGCCTTCCCCACAGGGGCCGCTAGCTGTGCGCAACGCTGAAGCGTTGCCCACAGTTTGCGCCCTTGTGGGTCAGCTGTGGTAGCCCCAGCCACTCACAAAATTTTTTTTTATAAAATTTTAACAATCGCCCGTATGGCAATTTCGATTTCCCTTTTTTTTATAAATACTAAAATTCCCAAATTCAATTTTTCCTGTACGTCAACTTCCAAAATGCCAAAATAAATAAAATATTGAATATAGTTTTGCAACCCAATTTATATATGAAACTTATTATATATATATATATATACAAATTTCAACAGGGTTTTTTTTCTATAGGGAAATTGAAAAATTTCTTCAGGATTGTAATGGGGAAACTAAATATTTCAATAGTATGCACACAATTTTTCCCTAATAAATTCTATCCTATTTCCTGAGGATTAAATTTCATTTTTCAAACAAAGAATTTCCTTCTCAAATTTTAATACAAACTGTTTCCTACACGAAACTTTTAACAAAGAAATAATTAAGTCTGTAGAAAACTTTTAACAAAGAAACAACAATTTTCTCTACAAATCATTTGTCGAGATAAACAAAGATTTCTTTCACAAATATTTTCTTCAAACAAATTCGAATTTAAAACAATTTTTTTTTAAATAGACAATTTTTTCAAAGCATACAAATTTAAAAACACAGGGAAATACCTGTTTTCCTGAAGCTTCAAAAATTTTGTCTAGTGATGAGAACCTCTGTTGCCTGTAGCTTCCAAAACCTTTCCCGAACACCAATTCCCAAAATACAAACCAAAGAACTTCCACAATATACAATAATACCAAAAAGGGATATCATAAAACACTTTCAAAGAAATTTTAACAGCAGACTATATTTTCATTTCCTGTGAAGAAAAAAGATAAACTTTTGTGTTTTTCCCAGATCCCAAATAACCTCCGAGAAATTCCTCAACCAAAAGCAATAAATTTTAATTGGCACACATGTCGAGAAGAAACAAATATCTTCCAACAACTTCCCGACAATCTTCCCTTTCAAGATTTGCATGCATTTAATTTATTTAAAATTTTCAATTTTTAAATGCAAAATTTATTTAACAATTAAAATGCCATTTCCAAAATAATAATAATTTCAAATTTAAATCTATTCACACACATTTAAAACAATTTTAATTTAATTTATTTATTTATTTAATTAAATGAATATAATCTTAATGATCAAATTATTTAACCAAACAGACTAATTAATTAAGTAAATAAAATATAAAACTTATTTCTATAACATTTAAAAATTAATTTAAATAACAGTATATTAAAGCATAACAAACTATCATAAAATTGATAAAATTTTCCTTTCAAGCAATTGATCCAATCAGGAACAAACAAGACCATCTATGACTCCGAACTAAAACTGACAATGTAATGTGACCGGGTTAAAGACTAGACTAGGATGAACCATGCTACTACCTCCCAATCAACATATCCGTTGAGTCTTGACACGCTTAGACCTGAATAATCAGGTGGAGTCGATGTCATGTACCTGCAATCCTACAACCAAATAAATAACATGCATATATATATATATAATCCATTGTACAGGCACACCGTGCGGAGAAAATCACGGACATCGCAAGGCACTCGCAAGTAAGTGATGCAATTCCATTCTCCACACCAATACACGTCACATCTGACTGACAAATTAAATAACAGTTAGTCCATCATAACATATACACAACAATAACATCTGAAGGAAAACATCTACGCTATATCAAAGCATGTCAGAAATCAATAATCACCATACAATGTATCATCATATCACAAAGTGAATCCACTGTCACTCAAAATCAGCGATCAAAATATCCAAACCAAAGTACCAAAGTCTAAGAGTATGAAAACATGCAAACAAAAACATAAGCATAAATAGAAAGAAAATAAGTTATGCGAAAGTGAATTGAGGTAGCAGTACTTTAATGTGTTAGACTCCTGAAGGCAATGAGCTGATGGTGTCTGCAATTCTCTGATCAAGGCTGCGGATGTGTGGAAGTTGTTGTGGTGGATCTTCTGTTGTATTGAGAAAGTGTTCTTTGTGTAACATTCTTATTTCTATCTTTCTATATTTGTAGGCAGTGAGCCTCCCTATTAGATAGTGAGCCATTTGGCAATGAGCCTCTTGTAAACGGTTTTGAAATTACTCCTATATTGTGAGTTAATCTTCACCATGGTTTTTCCCTTATTGGGTTTTCCACGTAAATTTGATGTTTCTTGTGCTGATATTGCTTTCTGTTATTTGCACTTCATGCTCATACTTAATAACATATTAAAGTGGATGTGGAGTTAATAATTATTTGAGATTTGTGAATGTGATTGGTGACAACTGATTCACCCCCCTCTCAATTGTCTTGTGCATTTCAACAATTGGTATCAAAGTGTTGGCTCCTCAAAGAAGAGCTTAACTGCTTGAGGTAGATATGATGACGCACAAATTGACAATCCCTGTGTTTGATGGATCTGATTACAATTTTTGGAAAGTACAGATGAGAGGTTACTTGATCTCTCTTGGTTACAAGACTGGGAAATTTGTTGAGACAAAACATGTTGCACTGACAAGTGGTCCTTCTTCTACAGATGAGATTTCTACCTATGAAGAAAATGAAAAAGCAAGGTATGTAATCTATAGTGCTTTATCTAATCCTAAGCTAACAAAAGTTATTTCTTTGGGAATTTCTTATGAAGTTTGAGAAAAGTTGAAAGATATTTGTGAAGGAAATGATAGAGTCAATTTGTCAAAGAAGCTAACAACTAAGCATAGATATGAGAACTTGAAAATGGAAGAAGGTGAAGACATTGCAAGCTATTTTTAGAGGGTTGATATTGTAGTAAAAGAAGTCAAAAATCAAGGTGGTACTCTGACAGATGATGTAATGGAGAAGATTCTAATGACTCTAACAAAGAGTTATAGTGATAAGGTCTCAGCTATTGAGGAAGTTTATGATCCTAAGAAATTCACTAAAGAATAGCTATTTGACACCTTGACTACATATAAAATGAGGAAATTTGAAAAAGAAAAAGGAGAAAATAGAATCATCCTTTAAAGCTACAATGTCAGAAGAAGATCCAGATGGTGATAGTTCAGAGGAGTTGGAAGCAAATTTTGCAAGGAAGTTGAAGAAAGGTACCGGTAAACTTACGAAGGTATGTTACCTTTTAAATGTGTCAGTTGTGGAAATATTGGTCACTATGCTTCAAGATGTCCAAATAGAGCTATTCACAAGAAGATTAGAGACAATAAAGACAAAAAGGACAAGAAGTTCAAGAAATTGTACTATGTTAGAGAAGATGTTAGAATTTATGATGATGAATTTGATTTTGAGGGTGATAATGATGAATTATTGTTTCTAGCCTTAGAGAATAAATCAGTTTCTACTAACCATGGAACATGTGCAAGGGAATGTGGTCCAAAAAATAAGAAGAGATGGAAGGTACTTTGGTTACTACCTTTCATGCTAGACAAGATGAAGACTATTGGGTGATTGATAGTGGTTGCTCAAATCACATAACCAGAGACAAAAGTAAGTTCACTAAACTTAAAAGGTATGATGGAGGATTATCATGTTTGGAGATGAATCTGGTGCAAAGATTGTTGGAAAAAAAAAATAGTTTTGATGGAAAACATAGTACTGGCGATGTCTATTATGTTAAGGGATTAAAGCATAATCTTTTGAGTGTTGGAAAAATGTGTAGCAAAGGATTTAAACTTGTGTTTTAGGATAACACTTGTGAGATCAAAAAAGGGTCTAGAACTATGGTGGCTGCAAGAAGAAGAACATATGGAAACATTTATCAGCTTAAGGGTGTATCTCAAGTTAATGAAATTTGGCTATGGCACCGAAGGATGGGACATGTAAAATTTGACAATCTAATTAGGATTAGTTCAAGAGAAGTTGTCAAAGATCTGCCTAAAATCACAAAGCCAACCAATACTGTTTGCAAAAGTTGTCAGTTGGGAAAACAAACAAGATGCAACTTTAAAGGAAAAGAACAATCAACTACTAGAATGCTGGAATTGATTCATATAGACCTCTGCAGTCCCACAAGAATAGGAAATATTAATGGTGGCAGGTATTTTATGCTTCTAATTGATGATTACTCTAGAATGACATGGGTTACTTTTCTTAGGGAGAAAGCTCAAGATCTAGATAGATTCAAAGTGTTCAAGGCTATGGTGGAGAATGAAGTGAACCTGAAAAATCAAATGTTTAAGGTTTGATAGAGGTGGAGAATTCACCTCCAGTGATTTTAATACATTTTGTGAAGAGCATGGTATAAAGAGGCATTTTTCTGCCCTTATAACTCCTCAGTGGAATGGAGTTGTTGAGAGGAAGAACCAGACTATTCAAGAGGCTGCAAGGACTATGATGAAAGAGGAAAATGTACCTAATGTATACTAGAGAGAATAAATTCACACTATTGTTTATATTCTTAATAGAGTTCATATCAAAGGTAACAACACAAAGACCCCTTATGAACTATGGACTAGAAAAATTCCTACTGTTAAGTACTTTAAGGTGTTTGGAAGCAAATTTTATATTAAAAGAGATGATGAGAACCTAGGAAAGTTTGATGCAAGATGTGATGAAGGTATTTTCCTTGGATACTCAACCAATAGCAAGCTTATAAATGCTTCAATAAAAGATTGAGAAAGATTGTTGAAAGTGCAAATGTAGAGGTTGAAGAAGATATGCATAGATTAGTTACAATAAGTGAAGTTGAACCAGATAAACCTATCTGCAGACAAGTACAAGAAGAGAATAAGGAAGAAGAAGAAAATATTGAAGAAGAAGAAGCTTTGAAACCTATTCCTAAGACTCCAAAATATGTACAGAAAAATCATCTTGAAGAACAAAAAATTGGAGACAAAAGTGAAGGTGTAAAGACGAGAAGCAAAGTGGTAACAACTAAGGTAAATTTGTGTTTACTTTCCAAGATAGAATATAAATCAATGTGTGAAGCGTGAAAAGATGAAAATTGGGTTAGAGCAATGGAAGAAGAGTTACAACAGATAGAGAAAAATTAGACATGGGAATTGGTTCCTAGACCCATAAACAAGAATGTAATTGGTACAAAGTGGGTGTTTAGGAATAAGATAAATGAGAATGGTGAGGTAGTAAGAAACAAAGTAAGGCTTGTGTGCAAATGTTATTCACAGGTTGAAGGAATAGACTTTGAGGAGACATTTGCACCAGTGGCGAGAATGGAAGCTATTCAAATGTTTTTGGCATTTTTTGCACACAAAGATTTCAAGGTTTACCTGATGGATGTTAATTCTACATTCCTGAATGGAGAATTGGAAGAAGACGTGTACATGGAACAACCAGAGGGATTTCAATTATTAGATAAATTAGACATGGTCTGTAAGTTGAAAAATGCATTGTATGGACTTAAATAGGCTCCCAGAGCATGGTATGCAAGGTTGGATAGGTATTTGACACAACAAAGGTTCAACAAAGGATCCACAAATAGCAATCTTTATTTCAAGGTTGAAGGAAACAATATTTTGATAGTGGTTGTGTATGTTGATGATATTATTTTTGGAGGAAATGAAGGTATGCATAAGAGATTTGAAGAGGAGATGCAAAAAGAGTTTGAAATGTCTATGATTGGTGAGTTGAATTTCTTTCTAGGACTTCAAGTGAATCAAACTGATAAGGGCATATTCATTTCACAATCAAAGTATGTTAAAGAATTGCTAAAGAAGTTTGGAATGGATGACTCCAAACCGGTCTGTACCCCTATGGTGACTGGATGCAAACTAAGTAAAGATGATGATTCTCCTAAAGTTGATCAAAGCATGTATAGATATATGATTGGTGGACTATTATATCTTACTACTACTAGACCAGATATCATGCATGCAGTATGTTTGGTTTCTAAATTTCAAGTAGAACCTAAAGAAACACATGTTATAGTTGTGAAAAGGATATTCAGATATCTAAAAGGCACTCAGGATTATGGCTTGTGGTATCCTAAGGATACTGATTTCACTTTGAGTGCTTTCACTGATGCAGATTGGGTTGATTGTGTGGATGAATGGAAGAGTACAAGTGGTGGTGAATTCTTTCTTGGAGGAATATTGGTTTCATGGCTAAGGAAGAAACAAGATTCAGTTTCTTTATCCACTACTGAAGATAAGTACATTGCAGTAGCATATTGCTGCACACAGTATTATGGATGAAGCAAACATTGAAGGACATAGGAGTGATGTGTGATGAGCCTATCCCTATCTTCTGTGATAATACAAGTGCTATAAACATTTCAAAGAATCGGGTAATGCATTCAAGGAAAAATCTATTAGATATCATTTCTTAAGAGAGAAGGTATTGGAGAATGAAGTCAGGAATATGTGCCTAAAAAGGATCAGATTGTCGATATATTTACTAAGGCTCTTCTGAAGGATAATTTTGAGTATCTCAAGGAGAAGTTGGGGGTTACTGCCCCTCCTTCTTTGAACTAGGCGCACATAGAGGTCCATCAGTCTAGTGGATCTACAAATTCTTTATTTGTCTGGACTGATGACTGGGGTCTACTCCTTAGGGGGAGTAGAAAGAATCATTGTTGCAATATGAGATGTGTGGGTGCACTCCTAAGGGGGAGTGATCAGAATTATGTTCTTTTCCATTGATGTCAAAGGGGGAGAGAGTGTTGTGTGTTGCCACCAATGACAAGGGGGAGATTGTTGCAAGTATGAGTGAGTTTGGTGGTGTTGTCATTAATGTTGTCATTGATGTCAACATAGTATAGTTTGTTGTAGAGAAAGGAATCAAGTGATTGCAAGTGGTAAATGTATAGTTGAGATCTATTGAGATGTTGTGAGTACATGGACCTATCTTTATGGTGTTGCAGGTGTGCAAATATGATGAGTTACCAAGTGCTTTTGAGAAAATTAATAAGTAGTGAAGTTAGAGTTGTGTGTGCTTTGGTACGTGCTCTGCATTTCTTTTGTGTTGATTCTATGCTTGTGCAAATGTGAAGTGTTGTTTATGGGCATCCTTGGGTGATATATTCTGGATCATAGCTTCTGAGTTGATGAGGTGTGAAAGTTATGTTCACCGGTGTGTGAACTGGTTTGGAAGAGTTGTTTGTCTGTGGATTGGGAGAGATGTATGTGCTATGTAGTCCTTCGCTGGTTTGTTTCAAGTCTTGTGAATTTGGAATAGGGCTTATAATAGTGTTATCTATATTCTATCAAAGGTGTTCATGGTGTGGTGCTTTAGAAGACTAGTTTCAGAGTTATTGCATGGGTGTATGTACAATCTAGATGGACTGATAGAAAGTATTTTGCATGTGAAGAATGTTGCATTAGCTATGGATGAATCTGAAAGCATCTAAGATGTGTTCCATTGTATGGTGAAGTGTGTTATGTGGTTTGTATGTAATCTTCTTGTTGCGAAAGCGTGTACTTCAAAGTTCATTGGTGTTTTCATTATGTTTGGTTGACCTGGTGTTTACACGTCATGCAAAGGATAATTATCAATTAAGGAAGTGTGTGGTTGATCCGAGATGTTGTTTTGGGTTTTGGTTAAGTGTTGGTTTAGTTTACTCTCATTCTCTTCCACTATGGGAATGTTGTGTTGCCAACCTAATTTGAATTTGTAAAATGAAGCATGTGCAACTAACCTTGGAGAAAGTTTCTAAGATTGAAGATGATATAAATACAAGTTGATATGTTATGCATTATATACCATAAGTTTGGAAAGAAAAATAGTTGTGTGAAAGTGAATTGAGGCAACAGTACTTTAATGTGTTAGACTCCTAAAGACGATGAGCTAATGGTGTCTTTAATTCTCTAATCAAGGTTTTGGATGTGTGGAAGTTGTGGATCTTCTGTTGCATTGAGAAAGTTTTCTTTGTGTAACATTCTTATTTCTAACTTTTTGTATCTATAGGCAGTGAGCATTCCTATTGGACAATGAGTCCTATCTTGGGAAATGAGCCCTTTGGTAGTGAGCCTCTTGTAAATGTTTTTGCAATTACTCATATATTGTGAGTTAATCCTCACCGTGGTTTTTCCCTTATTGGGTTTTCTATGTAAATCTAGTGTTTCTTGTGTTGATATTGCTTTTTGTTATTTGCAGTTCATGCTCATACTTAATAACAGATTAAAGTGGATGTGGAGTTAATAATTATTTGAGATTTGTGAATGTGATTGGTGAAAACTAATTCACCCCATCCATCTCAATTGTCTTGTGTATTTCAACAATGAGAAGGTTTGGATAGTCTTGATGGAAGGTGGAGTTACCCCTTATATTGAGAAGTTGCATGACTTTGATTCATAAATTTCTAAAGCCTTTGTAATTGGTTAAAAGGAAAGAGTTCTTAAAGTGTATGGAATGGACTTTAACATCATAGAGGAGCTTATTGGTAGGATAATGGATCTTCCAATTGAGGGAAGAAAAAATTATAGAGATAAAAAAGCCTCAAATTCCACTTTGAAACTCTTTTTCAAAGACAATGAGAGGAGAGGCTCATCAAAGTGGCTTGTGGAGGGTACGAAAGGAAGTTGATCAGCCCATTTGGGCAGACATGGTTGTTTCTTTGATGAGGTACTTCTCTTTGGATGGTATATTTTTAGCAATCTTTGGATCATTTTGTTCTCTTGAATCATTTTAGGCACAAAAGTTTAATCTCATTTACTTACTATCTATTTGTTTCTCTAGAAAATGGGATTAAAGAACATAGAAAGATGATGCAAGCAAGGTGGATCAAAATCTCTCTTCAACCTGAAAATACTCAAACTCAATCTGAAAACAACTCCTTACAACACAAATCCCTCAACTTGACTCAATCTCTTTTCCTATGGCTTGTCTAGCCCTCAATATCAAATCAATGGAGGTATCTTTTAGAGAAGGTCGTATAGTGGCTTGTCAAACTTCTCAAAGGCTCACTACAGACTACCCAACAACATATCAAAAGTTTCCATAAGGTTTCTTTAACCCAACACCAAGATCCATTAACTTGCCCTGCTCAAGGCTAGTCAATTAGCCCTAATTTACAAAGAGACTACATTTTAAACTCTTGAAAAGCATCCAAAACCACTTGAAAGTCATGAATTGTGACACAAAACTTCAGAATCACTCACTTATTTGCAAATTCAGACCTCCTAATACCTTGCACCAAGAAACCCTCATTTACCTTGCCGAACACTAGGGTTGTATTGAAAATCCATATACCTGGGCATTCCAATCCAAGAGAAAGCATTCAACAGTCTCCAAATGCTGTGCACATGCTCACAAATTCATTACATGGACCATTACACCATTATTTTATCAAAACCCAACATAAACACCCTCATTCCAAAAAGAAAACACTATTACTCTACCCTAAGGCATCATTCATCAGCCTTCACCTTGTTCACTCGACCTTCAAAAGGTTAAAAACATATAACCCTACCTTAAATAGATCAATCCACCGAGTTACAGGGGCTGATAGTAGGTGGATTGATCATTTAATGGTTTTAAACCTCAAACAAACCCTTATTCTGTGTGACAGGCAGACTCAGGAAAGTAAGAAACTTCAACAAGTTGCAATAAGTGACTCTCAAATTAGATTCAATTGAGAGCTAGAACATGCCACAATGGAAAATAAATGATTTCAGAGCATCAACAAGAATGTACGGATCATACAACACAAATAAAGTTAAGAAAAACATAGAAATAAGCAGAAAGAACGTTGTTTCTTGATTGATTTATACAAAGCAAACTTCAACAAAATTCCTTCGAGCCATCTCAAGGCTTTTTATACATATTCTATTCAAAAACTACCTGCCCAATGCCCACAACTGCTTTTTGAATTTCATGACTTTTCAAATTCCCTTAAGACTTGCAATTTGACAACTTTGTTTTTAATCACCATTTGCAACTTTATTTTGCAACTCTCACCTATTTTGACAACCAAGACACAAAATACATCCCATTACACATTAAATGGTCATCTTGGACCTTCTTTCGCTTAATAAACTCAAAATATCCCTACACTAACCACTTAAGAACCATTCCTAATACCTCATTACAAAAGAAGTTGGTCTTATTAACCTTATTAGAACCAAAACTCATCACTACTAAAGCCTACTCAAGATCACTCTAGTTTGAACATTGTTGATCAAGGGTGCTCCTGCACCAAAAGAGCCCTATGAACCCTATCTTACATGAGGGTTTGATTTTGTTGATAATAGAATATGCTAAGTCCTTTTATGTTCCTGAAGAGCCTAAGAAATTTCCTAAAATTCGTCTTGTTAAGCAAGCTAAGCAATTGTCGGGGTATGTTACTAGTGTGGAATCAGATGATGATGTGTGGGAAGAGGAGGGGTCTAAGGATTATTTGATGGAAGTGTTTTTTGATCCCAAGCCTAAGAAAAAGTTCAAGAAGAAACCCCAACCTTCTTGGTTTGGGGTTCTCAAACTGGTTGTGAGGATGAAGAAATGAACTTACCCTCCCTTGCATCTACCAAAAACATTAGTTCAAAAGTTTTTTTTTAGAGTCCCCACTTGTTAAAAGGAAGAGTCCTCTGCTTGATAATATTGAGGGTAATAAGGTTAAGGAGGTGACAGTCTAGTCTTCTGCTACCAAGGATATTGTACCAAAGCCTCTTTCTAGTAGTAAAAGGAAGAATACCTTGTCAAGTATTGAAAGTATTGTAGGTATTAAGGATAAGGAACAAGCCTCTTTGGCTACTAAGAAGAAAATGAATTCTGGTAATGTTGAGGAGGTTGGTGAAGGAAATGTGGTTGGCAGGGTTGTGGATGAGGATGTTGGTTTGATCAAGTCTTCTTCAACTACTGTGAAGGAGGACCTTAGACCCAAAATTAAAATTCCTGGTGAGGATTATGACAAAGATAATAGTAAGGTTGTTATGCAAGATGGCACTCAGTAGGAGATTTTGAATGATCCCTTTAATGACCCATATGATAATATCAATATTTTCAACTACAACAAAGATGAACTCAACAATGTTCTCAGTATGGCTAAGGATGGTACTATTATATATTTCAGACAGTTCAAATGGTTTTTCATTGAAGTGAATCAAATCAATGTGAAAGTGCTTTCCATGATCAATAAAGCTGAGAAGAACATCAACAGAGAGGAGGATTCTAAAGTCTATGATCATAATAATAAAATGTTGGGTATCCTCTAGGATGTGGTAAATGATGTGCTTGTTATGAAGGAATTTGAATCTAGAATCTCAATTTTGGAGGAAAAGACCTTTAAAGTGTATGGAAATCTTGACAAATTGGTCAAAGTTAGTCAAATGACACTTCATAATAATGTTCACGGTCTTAACCTTCTCAACGAGAAAGAAAGATAGAAATTGGAAAGGAGAGGTGTCTGATTAGGTGAAAAAGATCGTTGGTGCTGAGGTGGATGTGATGAAGGGCAATCAAGGCTCTACTGCAGGTATAGGTTCGAGTATCCATATTCGAAGTAAGACTAAGAAACCTTTGGAAATCTCGATGAAAGAGTTGGTCGAGGTGGTGGACATGCACGAGCATATCATTTCCCAAGATTTGGAAGCTACAAAGATTCTAAAAAAATTGTAGTAGGTTGTTGGTTTTTTGTTGATGTTTTGTTGTTTGTTGGTTTCTTGTGTTGTCTTACTTTATCTTTAGCAATGTTCTTTTTGTAAAGGGTTTCAAGTCCTTTTAAAACCTGCTTAACCTTTAATCAAAAACAGATCTATAAAGTGTTACATTAATCCAACTTTTGATCCACTAGAAAAATAAAATTTGTGTCACAACAAAACCACAAGACAAAATTGAAAATACCAAGGAGAGGGATCTTATAAATGGATTAATAGATCTTAATGCGATTCACAATACTCATGGGTCCAATGTAAATTGGAATATGTTCCTTTGTTGTTGTAAACTCTAGAAAGTTGTTGCAAGTTATAGACAATGAAATTGAGTAAGTATATCAAAAACCAAATTATGCCTTTGTGGTGATATTCAATAAATGGATTATTATAGAATATATGTTCCCAATCACAAAGTAAAAAATATGCGAGTGTAGTGAATTGTAGTAGAATCTTTGATAACCAGAAATATATGAAATGTGAATGAAAATCTACAAACAAAAAAAGTAATATAAAATACTTTTGGGTGATGCAAATTTGTTCTTACACCTTAGGATACTACTCCATCCTAACATTTATCAAAATTGTTGAATGATCAACAAAGCTTGACTAAGGAAAAAACCCTAACACAATAACCTTGAAAAGGTATTCAACATCACCACTAATTTTCTTATTGTAGGTAAAGACAATAGGTAAACTTCTATTTGCGGGCACATATAGTTTGTAGATAGTAGGGTCAAATATGTATTCACAAATCATTTCTATAAAAAGAACTCAAGTCTATGGATATGGGGATTAATTTCATAATTACAAGATTGGACTCCATTTTTACACAACTCCAAAACTTGTAGGATTGAATTGACTTGTTATATTGATTTCACATCCAATCTCAAAAATAATCAAATTGATCTCTCTTTGATTTTAATTTTTCAATCCAATTACATATATATTTGCATTCTAGAGTAATTTGATTATTACTACTTTATTGCATTAATATCCTCTCGTTATCTACTACAATATTATTTTTAAATAAAAAATTAGAGGTAACGGCATTGTTTTAAAGGCGTCACTTGATTTTCTTAAAGTGGTTGGTAGATGTTATTGATAACAGGAAGGGAGATATTGACTGGGCTCAATCCTAGCCTCCAATTCCATCCAATATCCTCTATTTGTGTGAAGCATCTCAGAAAAGTGCTCTTGTACATTACCCATTAATACCGTCATCTCTTCAAGGCTCCTCACCCTAATTGATGGCATCCACAGCAATAATTTCACCATCTCTTGGCCACAGAAATGCCTATACCCCCAATTCATCTTCCTCCTCTCCGGCTGTCTGGAAAACTCAGGTATGAAATTCGAAATTTATCATCTCATCTCTGCATTTCCTCTTTCACTAGAGTAGTTATTGTTCTTTCGGGGTGATGTTTAGCAGAAAATTTCTTGCGGATTGTCCCTTAATGAGGCGAGAAGGGGTGTATGTCTCTCCAAAACATATAATTTCAAGAGGAGGATGGCAGCGGCAATGCCAAGGCTGCAGGTGACAGCAAGGAGTGCAGGGGCCGCAAAGACCATAGAAGCCGAAGTGGATAAACCTCTTGGCTTGGCACTTGGCCAGAAGAGTGGTGGTGGTGTTGTAATCACGGTTTGTTCTTTTTTCTTCCTCCAATCTTATATTGGAACGTAAGGAGCTTATATGATTAATAACATTTCAACCCATTTTCCAGGCAATAGAAAATGGGGGGAACGCTGCCAAAGCGGGTTTGAAAGTTGGGGATCAAGTATTGTACACCAGTAGTTTCTTTGGAGATGAACTCTGGCCTGCTGATAAATTGGGTTTCACTAAAACTGCCATCCAAGCAAAACCGGATTCAGTCTATTTTGTAATTAACAGGTTAGTTCTTATTCCAAAATTGTCTGCTTTAGTAGTGAATTGAACTATAAAGAAAAAACAATGTGGGTTTGGTCTGATGCCCAACTTAGCAAATGCACAGATAGATTGTGAAATATACCCCTCTTCATGGCAAGCCTATCTGTATGTGTAATGTTAGGGCCTGCACCAGGAGCAAGGAAATTCCAGAGAGTAGACTTTATCCCCTTTTGTTAACTGTTGATAGAAACTTGTTTTTTTTTTTTTTTTGTATGGTGGGGTTGCGGGTAGAAGTATTATTAGAACTAACTTTCAAATACAGGAAATTCAGGAAAAGAGATAGCCAACATACTAAAGATAACTCGTTAAATTTCCATGATATAGTTGCCTTGAAGAACTTAAAATCAGACATTTGGTGTTAATGCGCGAATCTGAAGGGATTGGGCATCACATCGAGTTGGGCATTGAGCACAACTTGCTTTCTCTATCAATGCTATGAGGCCAATGAATGTGATGTGGTTGCAGAGGTGCAGATGTGGATGTGAAGAGATTACCCAAGAGACCAGCGCCCCCTCGGTTCGGAAGGAAGTTAACAGAGGCCCAGAAGGTACATTATTACTATTTTAGAGAGGGCCGATATATTTGGATCACTTATTTGAACTACTAGAATTTGACATGACTTACTTCATATCCAAATTCTCACAGGTTCGGGCAACTCACATTTGTCTCGACTGTGGATACATTTACACCCTTTCAAAACCATTCGATGAGCAGGCAAGTGATAATCATAGGCTTCTCCTCTACTCTACTTTTAGAAGAAGTTTTGATTGGTTTGTGCTTAAGTAGGTGATAATTGTGTTAGCGTTGGTGTTTACACATTTTCAGCCGGACACATTCATTTGCCCACAATGCCAAGCATCCAAGAAGCGTTTTGCACAGTATGATGTTAACACTGGCAAAGCCATAGGTGGCGGTTTGCCTCCAATTGGGGTTCTGCTTGGACTAGTGGTTGGTGTTGGAGCTGTTGGTGCATTGCTTCTCTATGGCCTTCAATGATAACCTGCAGGGTGATTTATTCATGCTCAAAATTGGCATATCTCTGAGGACCCTTCTGATCAAGGCTTAAAAAAGCTTATATAAATTTGTAGAAATGAGTACCTGAAAATTCAGATTATGGAAATGTGGAACTTGGTTGCCAATTCAATCTGTAGCTTAGCATCAAAATTTGATATTTTAAATTCACTCAGAATTCTCAGCTGTAGGCGTATCATAAACTCCCAGATTCGTTTTCGCTTGTATAACTATGAGACACTTTAGTATGATATCTTACAGCTGCATGATAAGCCCATGGTTTGATGGAATGACTATGTTTTATTAATCTTTGGCATACGAAATCCAATAGTGATTACAAATTGCAAACTAGAGGACAAGCACTAATGGCAAGGGAATTAGATCCGGTGGCATGGGTAGAAGATTCAGTTGACCAAGCTTTCTTTCTTTTATCCAGTAGTTTACCTTGTTCCAGGTTTATGGACATCCCTACCTGTTCTCTTGCTAGTTCCAGATTGAGATCCATACCCAAGGCCTTCCATTTGTTTCTTACCTAATGCATTTGGGAGTTCGTAATCCCTATTGTTTGATGAATCTCAAACATCTTTTTTGGTTCTATATGATAACTTAGGAAGTGTGGAATTGGATTTACAATTTTTTTTTTCCTTTTAAATCTGTTTTTTCTTTTTTCATGGCATATGGTTTTGTTATGGGATTAGCCTTGTCTCCCTTTCAAGTATATCCAGATTTGATAAGGTGGAGATTCTCTTCAGAATTTGGAAAGAGAATTTTTTTTTTTTTAGGATGTTTTATTGATATTCATTTTTCTTTGTACACTAAAGCTATGATTTTCTCTAATATGTTTATGTTTATTCAAGTGCAAGTTAGCAAAGTTGCATTTGAGGTGATTTATTTGCATGAGCTTTTGACCACTAGAGTAATGCTCCATATATTGTTGCTAGTCTCGCCTCCTTCCTCTTATCCTCCTCAAGGCTGTCAATAAGATTGTAGTCAATTTTTCAAAAGAGATTGTGGTTCCTAGTTGGTGGCTCATAACCTAGAGGCAACAAAGATAATGCTTTCCACAATTGGTCCCAACCCTCATAGCCACCTTTTGCCTCCTCTCATGGACATAGTGCTCTTGGTTAGTCTAACTATGACAAGGTTTCTCAACTAGAGCTATCCATTTTTCTTATTTGTGCTCAACAACCTTCAAAAGACACTTCTCATAAAGAGGGTGCACTCACTAGGTGGGAGTTGATTGATGATAATCTTACCCCCAATTTTGTTTGAGGGAAACTTGATGATAAGGCCCCCCTCTTGCTAGTATTGTTTTAGTTGCTTAGTTCTTTTTATGTTATGTTTAGGCTTGTCCCTTTGAACTCTTGTCTTTAGCTTGGACTTGGTCCTCCCTAGACTTTGAGTGTGTACATTTTAATCACCTGCCTTTTTTGTGTGCATATTGTACTATTATCTATTTTGTAAAGACCTAATTAATTTTAACTGAAATACCACTATTTTTTTTTCAAGTATTCATTCACAAGTATACTCGGGAACTTCTATCCATATAGGATAGGTATATCATCTGTTCATATGGAACAGGAATTCACTTCATCTATTCATATGGAATAGGAATACATCTATTCATATAATCAGAATAGGCATCCACCTAAACGAGGCAGGCATCTATCATTTGATAGGTATGTGCTCTAGCCAGAGTCTTGGACTCATCAGGATCATCCGAATCCTGAGTCGCTTCCCTGATGACCACACTTTCTACTAAAAGTGCACCGAGGTCGTCGTCCTCAGGGGTATGTAAATTGTAATTCTAAACTTGAAACCCGCCTCGGAATTTGGCCTAAGGGCCTCGGGGAATCAAGCAATCCACGCGGGATTCTTCCGAGTATAGTTGCATGTATTTTGGTTGATTATCTCTTATAACTAGTTATGTGATCTCTCCAACCCTAAACCCCATTCCCGAACGCCTGAGTACTGGGAGCATCCCTCGTTTCCCAGACTGCCTACATACCCTGCTTCCAAACGGGATCAAGGCGTAAAATATGTAGTTCTGTTTTCTAGGCTATGCTTATGTGAACTGTTATAAAGCGGGTACGCAACCCTTTCTAGGGATTTTATTTCCCCTAGACAGTTCCTCTGCGGTTGCTACCCACAATGGGAAGCATGGATAATAAATGATCGCCTTGACCATTTATTGTTTATCTAATAACATTCATCTAACCCTACTCCCTAATGATGTTCGTCTCCCTTGACCCATTTAAATGATTTCCTAATAAATTATCCACACGATTATATCTTGAATTGAAAATTCCTAAGTTACAGTTTTCTAGGTTGTCACTAGCGGATTTGATTCATTTTTGTTTTATCTTTTTAGATTATCGATCCAAAGGGGATTTCCCTCCCTTTGGATTAAATTAGCCAATGTTCCTTATTTCTCCCCGGCGATTTATAGGGACGATGCCACAGACGCCGTTATTGCAGCTGTGTTAGGCTGTAGATGTAGTAGCTCAAGCGCGACGGCATGACCTGTAAACGTGAGCCAGAGGCACCGTTAATACCGAACGCTGCTAGTTTTGTTTTTCCTTTCTTTGATTAGGTTTTCCAACATAATTTATCTTTCGTAAGAAAGAAGCCCATAAGAATCTAAGATTTATAAGGACTATTATTGTAACAATATTCAAAGCATAACATTCGCTCAAGATATTTTAGTAAATCGACAAGCATTGATCATATACATCTTTAGAATAATTAATTGCTAATAAAGAAACATTCCATCTTAACCATTGGATAAATAAGCTAACTAGACGATAACCATTTATAGAAAGTATTTTCATGCAACACAATAAATGAGTTTCTAAGTTTAGCTACATGTGATGTTCCTCTTTTTCCTTGGTGGCTCCTCTCTTCTTATCTTTCAACTGTTTTATGTGTGAATGCAAGAGCGTCAATATCTATTTCCAAAACATAGGAAGAGGTCTCTCTTTGAGAGAGATCTTATATACATACATTCTAATGCTTTTGGAAATACAAGGAAATGGCTTATATATTGCTTTTGGGGAAAGCTTATCAAGATTTAGTGGCTAGTGTATCTAAATTTTGGAACCATGAACATCCATTTTGTTAAGATTATAACATAAATTTTCCTCTTAACAACCTTTCATTAAGACAACTTTTGAGAAAGCCTCATAATCTAGGTTGAATTGGAATTTGTATAAAACCCCTTTTAAATTATCCTAAGTTTCAGAATGTATTAATTTTAAGGGACTTATGCACAAATAGGATTCTTGAATGCATATTGCATGTCTAAGTAATCATTGTTTTAATCAGGACTACTGGTAGCAAATTCGTATCATTACCATGCATATAATTGATTTGTGTTACATTACTCTCCTTTCAAGACTTAGGAGTACTTATTACAACTATCTACAATCCAATTGAGCTTATGAAATTAAAAGCTATAAAGAATGGAAGTATTTTATTTATTCACTAGGAAAGGAGATTTAATATAAATTTAATGAAATATCCTACAAAATATATAATGATCCAAATCAATAATACGTTTTAAAGGGAATTTATAGATCTTTCAATGTTCACTGGATTTCTTTTTTTTTTATCAAAAAAAAGAATTAGAGTAGAACTATATTGAAATTTAAAACATATATGAATTCAATGGATTTTTTTTTTTTTAATACAATTAAATCATTAAATATTTAGCTACTCCACAGTCTCTATAAAATATTAATTATCATTAATAAGAAATTGATATTACAGATTTATACTTTCTAATCTCTAAGAATCATCCTTCCAATGTTGTGAAATAGTATGAATATAAGTTACTTTATAATATTTCAATATGCTGAATTCTCAGTTATAACACTTATCTCATGATTCTATACTTGACAATATTATGAATTTCATTTCTGCGAAATCATTACTGCTGTACAAATAAAAGAATACTCATAATAATTAAACTTTTGACCTGATCTGTAAAATTAACGATTAATAAGATCATTAAAAGAGTGCTTGCGTCTACACTGAACATGTACACATTCCCTGCTAATTGAAGCACCTGTTTTTGAACAAAAGTTAGCTAATCCAAGAGGGCAGAGTGTGTGAGGTTATATAGACTGCACCATGACTATTGAAGGCGCTGAGTTTTCCTGAGGTTGATGATTCCAAGTACCCACTAGTTGTGTATAATTCTGAAATGGAATAAAGAATTCCAACACTAAAATATGGTTGCAGAGATTGATGGTTTTAAGACTAATTTTTGGATAATCACAAGCTTTCACAGTATACATAAATACATAAATTTCAAAATAATCCCAAGGTTCCACATACTAGATATGACTCCAAGTATCCACAGTTTCATTCTAAATTGAATTCTATGGGGACTGTTGCAGATTGCTTTTATTCTATAGACTCTATATTCAACCTCCATTTTATGATATGCTCAAACTGAAATGAAGATAAAGAGGACAATATGAAAGCCTACCTATGGCGCTAGTTCCAGGAGGAGATCCAGGGTGAATGATATGCGCAGGACGACACTCCTCTTTCCTTCAATTGAACGCCCCTCTGGAGTTTCTCACAAAATGCAGAATTTTCTGAGTGTTCTCCAACATAAGCCCGTCCACTCATTATATAGCTATAATGCATTAAATTTTTTTGCAAACTATAGAATGCGGGTAGCTCTGAAATTTATTAGGGGCGGTTGGAGTATAACCCATGTGAATAACATGGATGGACTGAGGTGATTAAATTCGGTGTTGGACGGCTAGGCTTGGCATGCTAGCACATGTTAAATTCCTTTTCATGCGTAGTAGCTCAGAGTAGGTGGATTTTTTTTTACTTTAGAAACTTCTGAGCTTTAAGTTTGATAGGTTTTCAATTTAATTACAAGTGTCTCATGATCTGATTGAAAATGACTTGGGAGGCATGGGTGAAAGTGTCTAATTTACTACCATTACTTGCTTAAATTTTGATATGCATGAATGGGTTAGAACTTTCAAATAGTAACAATAATTTAGAATAAAAAAAAGAGGTCGTGACATCCTCCCCCCCTTAATTGCGCATCGTCCAGATGCACTAGTTCAATAAGTTTCACGATAGTAAAGAGATAGTATCCAAAAGTATTTTGAAACAAGGAAAACAAATATAGTATCTAGATAGTGGTTAAAACAAGAATGGGAAATATTGTTGCAAATCAATTGTATCCTCCCAAGTAGCATTGTCCTCATCATATTGATCCCATTGTACTTTGCTTTGATCAACCACCCTGTTGCGTAATTGGTACTGGCGTCTCTCCAAGATTCGATATGGCTCTATTGTTAGTTTCCCGAGCTCTTGGACCTGTAATGCATTCCAATTCAAAACATGTTTCTCATTAGGTACATACTTCTTAAGAAGAGATATATGGAAAACATCATGGATACGACTCAGCTGGGGAGGTAGGGGCAATCTGTAGGCAACCGGGTTTATCTTTTCTATGATTTCGAAGGGTCCCACATAATGGCGTGCCAACTTTGCCTTCTTACCAAAACTTATAGAGCTTTTATATGGCTTGACCCTTAAGAAAACTTTTTCACCTACTGTGAATTCCCTTTGTGTTCTTTTCCTATCCGCATAACTCTTTTGTCTGTCTGTTGCTTCCCTTAACCTCTGTCTAATTGGCCTGATTTGATTTTCCATTTCCTTCAACATATCTGGTCCAATTACCACTCTATCCTCAAGATTATCCCAACTCAAAGGTGTGCGACAAGCTCTTCCATATAGAGCTTCAAATGGAGCCATCCCTAGGGAGACTTGAAAAGAGTTATTGTATGCAAACTCTACTAGTGGAAGATATTCTTCCCACTTAGATTGTTGGTCCATATAGTACATTCGTAGAAGGTCTTCCACAATCTGATTAGTCCTTTCAGTTTGGCCATCTGTCTCAGGGTGATATGCTGTACTAAAATTTAATTGTGTTCCCAAAGCTGATTGAAGAGTTGTCCAAAACCTTGAAGTGAACCTAGCATCTCTATCGTATATGATCTTTTCTAGAATTCCATGCAACCTAAAAATTTCTTTTATAAAACGTTTAGCCAAAATTGGAGCATCATCTGTTAAATTACCTGCTATGAAGTGAGCAACCTTGGTAAGTTTGTCAATTACCACCATTATTGTGTTATGCCTATAAGGCGTCGTAGGCAATCCTTGTATAAAATCCATACTAATGACTTGCCACTTATGATGTGGTATATCATGGGGGTATAATAATCCTGCAGGATGGCTATGCTCTGCCTTCACCCTCTGACATTCAAGACATTTAGCTATATAGAGTACTATGTCATTCTTCATTCCTTGCCAAAAATATAGTTTCTTAAGGTTTGAATAGAGTTTGTTTGCCCCAGGGTGTCCTGAATAAGGGGTATTGTGGGCTTCAGTTAAAACCAACTCTCTTAACTCTTTACAGTTTGGAACATATATCCTATTGTTGTATCGAAGCATCTTGTCACCATCTAGATTATACCCCTTTATACTAGGATCAGCTGGATCATTTTCTAAGGTCGATCTAACCTGCTTATACCATGGATCTTCTTTTTGCCCATTTAGCACTTTTTCTCTAAAAGTGGTTTTGAATATTACCATATTCATCAAGTGCCTCCTTCTGCTTAGTGCATCTGCAACCCTATTTTCTTTTCCCTTAATATATTCTATCTCAAAATCGTATTCGCTTAGAAATTCTAACCATCTTCTTTGTCTAGCGTTCAAGTGAGGTTGCGTGAAGATGTACTTGAGTCCTTGATGGTCAGTTTTTAACTCAAATGGCTTTCCTAAGAGAAAATGTCTCCATTTCTGAAGAGCATGTACAATTGCTGCAAGTTCCAAATCGTGAGGTGCATAGTTTACTTCATGATTTTTCAATTTCCTTGATTCATATGCTACCACACCTTCATCCTGAATGAGTACCCCACCTAGACCTTCAATGGAAGCATCTGTCACAACTATGAAGTGTCCATTTGGTTCTGGAACCTTTAAGATAGGTGCAGTGGTTAATTTTTCCTTCAAATTTTGAAATGCCTTATCACACTGTTCAGTCCACAAGAATTTCTTACCCTTCCTTTGTAATGAAGTGATTGGATTTGCAATTTTTGAGAATCCTTCTATGAATCTCCTATAATATCCTGCAAGTCCCATAAAACTTCTTACCTCAGACACATTTTTTGGAATTGGCCATTCCTCTATGGCTTTTATCTTATTTGGATCAACTGCAATACCATCTTTTGAAATGATGTGACCTAAGTAATGTATTTTCTTTTTAAAGAATGCACATTTTGATAGTTTCCCATATAGCCTATGTTCTCTCAACCTTTGCAAAATTAACTGAAGATGTGCTAGGTGTTCCTCCTCATTTTTGGAATAAATCAAGATATCATCTAAAAAGACCAAGACAAATTTATCCAAGTAATCATGGAACACACTATTCATCAAGTTCATAAAGGCAGCTGGAGCATTAGTCACACCAAAAGGTACAACTGTAAACTCATAATGCCCATACCTTGTTCTGAAGGCTGTTTTCGGGATATCTTCTTCCTTTATCCTGAGTTGGTGGTACCCTGATCGAAGATCTATCTTAGAAAACACAGTTGCTCCTTTCATTTGTTCAAAGAGATCCTCTATGCGTGGTAAAGGGTACCTATTCTTTATGGTGACTTTGTTAAGCATTCTATAATCAATACATAGTCTTAAGGTTCCATCTTTCTTTTTAACAAACAAAACCGGTGCTCCCCAAGGGGATACACTTGGTCTGATGAGACCTTTCCCAAGCAATTCTTCCAATTGCATCTTGAGTTCTACCAGCTCAACTGTGTTCATTCGATAGGGTGCCTTAGACACAAGTTCAGCTCCTGGAACTATATCAATGGAGAAGTCAAATTTTCTTTTTGGGGGTAGCCCTAGTAGTTCTCCTGGAAACACATCACTAAAATCTTGAAGGTAAGGAGAATTTTGGAGGGTCGGAATATCCCCTTCTTCCTTTTCATCCATGGTAACCATGTATACTAGAGCCCCCTTTCTCTTTTCTCTTTTCATTTGCATAGTAGATATGATTTCCATACTTATAGGTCTATGTTTCCCTTGAATCACAACCCTTTTTCCTACATCATCTAAACATTCTACCCATTTGTTATAACAGTCTACATTTGCTTGGTGGTTTGTAAGCCAACTCATTCCAATGATCACATCATATGATCCTAAAGGTGCCACATAAAGGTCTACCTTTGTATTAAAGTTAGGAAATTGTATTTCTGCATCGGGTAGACACTGGGTCACCTCTTTAACTGCCTTATCCCCATACTGGACTGTCCATGATGATTCCATATGATTAACATTAAATGAATTTTTCTTTACTAATTCTGAAGAAATAAAACATTCAGATGATCCAGTATCTATTAGAATTGAGATCAATTTTCCAAAAAGTGTACCTGTAGTCTCTACGGGCACATTCTGGGATCGAGTGCGTCGATTTCTTACCGCTGCATGAATCCTTTGTGTAGGTCCCCTCTAAGGTTGATTTGATCTCATCTGACTTTGCATCCTTGGACATTCTCTAGCAAAATGATTCCCTCCACACATGAAACATCCACCTGGTGGTCCTCGTTGCATTGGATTTTTAGGCTGGTTATTGCTTGCTTCATTGAGCCTTGGCCAATTATAGTTCCTTGGTTCATTTTTGTTGAAGTTGTTTCTATTAGTGTTATTCTCATTGTACCTTTGATTCTGGTTTGGAGGTGGTTTTCTTTCTGATGAATTGTTCCTTAGGTTCTTGTTGAAGTTTTGGTTCCTTCTGAACTCATGTTTCCTCTTGAAGTTATTACTCCTGAAAGATTGTCTTGCTGAAATTAAAGCTTGTAACTTCCTTTCTTGCTTCAAGGATTTCTCTAACACTTCATTCATACCTTCAGGTCCATGCATGTCAACCTCTGCTCCTATGTTGGTATTTAATCCCAAGATGAATTTCCTGGTTTGGCTCTTTTCGTCTTGTTGATATATTGACACATATTTTAGCAGTTTGGCAAACCTATCCCAATATTGTTGAACTGTCAGAGATCCTTGTTGAAGGTTGTGAAACTCAATCATCTTCTCATCGAAAAACAGTTGTGGTAGCCACCTTTTACGAAAGTGCTCAACAAATTGTTCCCATGTTATATCCTCCTTGGTGTACTTATTTTGTTCCTTCACATTAGTCCACCAGCTAGCTGCTTCACCAACAAGTTGGTAGGACCCCCATAAGGCCTTAGTAGTTTTGCTGAAATCCCTTAACTCAAAATACTTTTCCATTTCATTAAGCCAATTTTTTGCCCCTTCTCCTAGTTGTTTCCCATCAAATTTTGGAGGGGCGATTTTTTTCAAGTCCTTAGTCAATTCCAGAATAGGATTTTCCCTCCTAGGTGCAATTATGTTCTCCTCTGGATCATCTCCTTCATGAGGGTTTTGAATTTCAGGTTCAACTATGTTTTCAATATTATCTTGTCTTGTTCGAAGTTCTTGTACTGTTTGCTCCAAAGAGTTGATTTTATCTCTCTGTTCAGTTAACAGTTCTATTATTGCTTCAATCCCATCCTTATTCCTTTTCTGAGCCTGTGGTTCATCATCTTTGTTCCCCTTTGGTCTTCGACCGACACCAGCTCGAGTTGCCCTTCCCCTTGGCATTTAGAATCCCTGTTTAATTATTCTCATGTTAGTATTATTCTAAGGTTTGAGAAGGGTTGTTTCTAACTTTTAAAACATACATTTCAATTGTGCGAGTCGTAGTAAGCTCAAGGCCTAGTTTTTGAATCTCGCTCTGATACCACATGTAAAGACCTAATTAATTTTAACTGAAATACCACTATTTTTTTTTCAAGTATTCATTCACAAGTATACTCGGGAACTTCTATCCATACATGATAGGTATATCATCTGTTCATACGGAACAGGAATTCACTTCATCTATTCATATGGAATAGGAATACATCTATTCATATAATCAGAATAGGCATCCACCTAAACGAGGCAGGCATCTATCATTTGATAGGTATGTGCTCTGGCCAGAGTCTTGGACTCATCGGGATCATCCGGATCCTGAGTTGCTTCCCTGATGACCACACTTTCTACTAAAAGTGCACCGAGGTCGTCGTCCTCAGGGGTATGTAAATTGTAATTCTAAACTTGAAACCCGCCTCAGAATTTGGCCTAAGGGCCTCGGGGAATCAAGCAATCCACGCGGGATTCTTCCGAGTATAGTTGCATGTATTTTGGTTGATTATCTCTTATAACTAGTTATGTGATCTCTCCAACCCTAAACCCCATTCTCGAACGCCTGAGTACTGGGAGCATCCTTCGTTTCCCAGACTGCCTACATACCCTGCTTCCAAACGGGATCAAGGCGTAAAATATGTAGTTCTGTTTTCTAGGCTATGCTTATGTGAACTGTTATAAAGCGGGTACGCAACCCTTTCTAGGGATTTTATTTCCCCTAGACAGTTCCTCTGCGGTTGCTACCCACGATGGGAAGCATGGATAATAAATGATCGCTTTGACCATTTATTGTTTATCTAATAACATTCATCTAACCCTACTCCCTAATGATGTTCGTCTCCCTTGACCCATTTAAATGATTTCCTAATAAATTATCCACACGATTATATCTTGAATTCAAAATTCCTAAGTTACAGTTTTCTAGGTTGTCACTAGTGGATTTGATTCATTTTTGTTTTATCTTTTTAGATTATTGATCCAAAGGGGATTTCCCTCTCTTTGGATTAAATTAGCCAATGTTCCTTATTTCTCCCCGGCGATTTATAGGGACGATGCCACAGACGCCGTTATTGCAGCTGTGTTAGGCTGTAGATGCAGTAGCTCAAGCACGACGGCATTACCCGTAAACGTGAGCCAGAGGCACCGTTAATACCGAACGCTGCTAGTTTTGTTTTTCCTTTCTTTGATTAGGTTTTCCAACATAATTTATCTTTCGTAAGAAAGAAGCCCATAAGAATCTAAGATTTATAAGGACTATTATTGTAACAATATTCAAAGCATAACATTCGCTCAAGATATTTTAGTAAATCGACAAGCATTGATCATATACATCTTTAGAATAATTAATTGCTAATAAAGAAACATTCCATCTTAACCATTGGATAAATAAGCTAACTAGACGATAACCATTTATAGAAAGTATTTTCATGCAACACAATAAATGAGTTTCTAAGTTTAGCTACATGTGATGTTCCTCTTTTTCCTTGGTGGCTCCTCTCTTCTTATCTTTCAACCGTTTTATGTGTGAATGCAATAGCTTCAATATCTATTTCCAAAACATAGGAAGAGGTCTCTCTTTGAGAGAGATCTTATATACATACATTCTAATGCTTTTGGAAATACAAGGAAAGGGCTTATATATTGCTTTTGGGGAAAGCTTATCAAGATTTAGTGGCTAGTGTATCTAAATTTTGGAACCATGAACATCCATTTTGTTAAGATTATAACATAAATTTTCCTCTTAACAACCTTTCATTAAGACAACTTTTGAGAAAGCCTCATAATCTAGGTTGAATTGGAATTTGTATAAAACCCCTTTTAAATTATCCTAAGTTTCAGAATGTATTAATTTTAAGGGACTTATGCACAAATAGGATTCTTGAATGCATATTGCATGTCTAAGTAATCATTGTTTTAATCAGGACTACTGGTAGCAAATTCGTATCATTACCATGCATATAATTGATTTGTGTTACATTACTCTCCTTTCAAGACTTAGGAGTACTTATTACAACTATCTACAATCCAATTGAGCTTATGAAATTAAAAGCTATAAAGAATGGAAGTATTTTATTTATCCACTAGGAAAGGAGATTTAATATAAATTTAATGAAATATCCTACAAAATATATAATGATCCAAATCAATAATACGTTTTAAAGGGAATTTATAGATCTTTCAATGTTCACTGGATTTCTTTTTTTTTTTATCAAAAAAAAGAATTAGAGTAGAACTATATTGAAATTTAAAACATATATGAATTCAATGGATTTTTTTTTTTTTAATACAATTAAATCATTAAATATTTAGCTACTCCACAGTCTCTATAAAATATTAATTATCATTAATAAGAAATTGATATTACAGATTTATACTTTCTAATCTCTAAGAATCATCCTTCCAATGTTGTGAAATAGTATGAATATAAGTTACTTTATAATATTTCAATATGCTGAATTCTCAGTTATAACACTTATCTCATGATTCTATACTTGACAATATTATGAATTTCATTTCTGCGAAATCATTACTGCTATACAAATAAAAGAATACTCATAATAATTAAACTTTTGACCTGATCTGTAAAATTAACGATTAATAAGATCATTAAAAGAGTGCTTGCGTCTACACTGAACATGTACACATTCCCTGGTAATTGAAGCCCCTGTTTTTGAAAAAAAGTTAGCTAATCCAAGAGGGCAGAGTGTGTGAGGTTATATAGACTGCACCATGACTATTGAAGGCGTTGAGTTTTCCTAAGGTTGATGATTCCAAGTACCCACTAGTTGTGTATAATTCTGAAATGGAATAAAGAATTCCAGCACTAAAATATGGTTGCAGAGATTGATGGTTTTAAGACTAATTTTTGGATAATCACAAGCTTTCACAGTATACATAAATACATAAATTTCAAAATAATCCCAAGGTTCCACATACTAGATATGACTCCAAGTATCCACAGTTTCATTCTAAATTGAATTCTATGGGGACTGTTGCAGATTGCTTTTATTCTATAGACTCTATATTCAACCTCCATTTTATGATATGCTCAAACTGAAATGAAGATAAAGAGGACAATATGAAAGCCTACCTATGGCGCTAGTTCCAGGAGGAGATCTAGGGTGAATGATATGCGCAGGACGACACTCCTCTTTCCTTCAATTGAACACCCCTCTGGAGTTTCTCACAAAATGCAGAATTTTTTGAGTGTTCTCCAACATAAGCCCGTCCACTCATTATATAGCTATAATGCATTAAATTTTTTTGTAAACTGTAGAATGCGAGTAGCTCTGAAATTTATTAGGGGCGGTTGGAGTATAACCCATGTGAATAACATGGATGGACTGAGGTGATTAAATTTGGCGTTGGACGGCTAGGCTTGGCGTGCTAGCACATGTTAAATTCCTTTTCATGCGTAGTAGCTCAGAGTAGGTGGATTTTTTTTTACTTTAGAAACTTCTGAGCTTTAAGTTTGATAGGTTTTCAATTTAATTACAAGTGTCTCATGATCTAATTGAAAATGACTTGGGAGGCATGGGTGAAAGTGTCTAATTTACTACCATTACTTGCTTAAATTTTGATATGCATGAATGGGTTAGAACTTTCAAATAGTAACAATAATTTAGAATAAAAAAAAGAGGTCGTGACATGTTTAATTAATATAAAAAAATAAATAGGCTTACTCATCCAAAAAAAATTGCATTGGTATTCAGGCAGAATAAGTTTATTTTATTAAAAAATCTAATATTTTTTATAATAAATTTAATTATATGGTATTATTATATAATTAATTTTTTTTTTTTTTTTTTTTAATGAATGGTGATAATTTTTAGCCTAGCTCAAGACAAGTAAGGCCAAGAATGGGGGACCGCATCCTCAACATGAACAAATTGCATTAACATGAAAAATCCAAACTTGTGAACTCAATGGTCCAAGAAGGGCACAAAGGCCATGAGCACAACAATTGATCAAAGTCTGAAACATGAAGTAAACAACTTTTTAACACCAATAATTTTTAACACGAACAAGTCAAACACATGAGCACAATGACTTAGTGATGGCACATAGCTTGCAAGCACAATAATCCAATGAGGTTTGAACCTTGGTGGCAACAAAAAATGTTACACTTTAACCAATGCACTATGCCTTGAACAACAACTATATATATATAATGTTTATAATAACTTTTGAATATTTAGTTTGTGAATATTATTTATCCAAATTGACCTTAAATAAAATATTGAAGTTGTATACTTTTATATTCAATCTATTTTTTTTATAAAGTGATACTGGGCTTATATATGTTTTGATTGCTCATGCATAACTAGATTCATTACTACTGTTAAAACACTTTGATTATGATAAAAAGGAATCCATTGGTTGACTCAATGCTATGCCCATATCACTTAAGCTTTTATGAAATCTTGTTGTTGTGCATGTAAACCCTTGTGCTACTTTGTAGTCTTCTTTTATAGATGGAATAATAAGTCAATTATTTTTTGCGAACACAAGAGATAGCTCATGAGTCCATATAGAATATATACCCAATTGTTGACTTAAAATTAGCAATAGATTGCAAAATTTGTATATGTATATCCAACCAAATAAAAATGATCATTCTACACATACTTGGTGCCATAATTTAGAGTACCATTGATGCAAGACGGTCCTCCCCTTTGCCAAAACACCATTTACAAACACAAAATCACTTTCATAGGCAACACTCTACCCTATTACAATGTTCAACAAAATATCGATTGCAAGCAAATCTTGACTTTATTGGGTTAATTACAAAGTTACATTCAATGGGCCTTTCATGGCCTCATTCTACTTAGACTTCCAATTTGCTTCTCCCGTTCAACTATTCCTGTCACACACTATCTACCAATTTTTCTAAGCACACCCACTTTTCTTCGCATACTTACTCTGCAATATCATCTTGTTTAATTATTCGGTTTAATATCTTTGAACATTTGGCATACCTCTCTATTATTCTGCCTTGACATTTTATGTTCACAAGCTGTGGACCTATTATGTATAACGCACCTCTGTTGTCATCTTTTGCGTGCCTTCTAGTCCTTTGCAACACTCCTATACCCCACACGTCCTTTACGAACTAGCTTGTAGTCTTTGGCATTATGTCATCTGCTCTTTTAAAGGATTGTTTCCCAAGTTCATGTTGCACGCCTCTTCACAATTTGATGCATTGAAACTTATTTCCCCTTACCTGTGCATAGCCTTCCATTCTTCCTCTACTACGCTCCTCAATTTAATTTTTTCCCACAAGCAAAATTCTCTTCCCTCACATATGCGCGACCCCTCATACCTTTGAAACTGCATCCATTTAAATGCGAATTCTATGCAGCCCCCCCTCTTCTCCTTATGCGTAGCCTCCTTTTAATTTCAATGCTACTCCCCTATTGAAATTCTTCATGGGCAACTTTATACATTCAACATATTTACCACTTGGTGCCACTTCTCTTCTTTGACTGCCCCTCATCCATTTACATGTTGCACGTGCCCTTAAACTTGAGTCGATGCCTTGTTTTTGTCTTGTCTTGGCCAATTTTCTTTAGACTATCGACCTCCCCCCTTTCTCTAGAAACCGCCACCCTCCACATGTTTTCCTCAAAGGTGAAAAGGCACAAAATAAACATTGATTTCTCCTTTTTTAAAATTATGTATTTTAGTGCCAAATCGATGGTCCACTGATACACTAAGATGGTCAATTTCTCCTTCACATGGTGTTTGCAAACTTTACTTGGACAAATCGATTTAAATTCTGTTTTATACTCCTGTTGCCCACTGTTCCACGGCCAGGGCAGATGCTATGACATCTACAAAATTCTCATTGATAGCGATGGTAAATGGCCTATGCTTCCACATATGCTCACGCGTTTACCAGTGTAGTTGCAACTTCAACATTGATAGATTATGTTATACTTTGATGGGCATCCATGTCTAGTTATGAGGATGCTCAGAAAAGAAATGGAGATTTGGCTTTACACCAGCCAATTGCATTTAATGAGACACCATTTCTTTGTGACATACATTTGCTTCCAAAATGTCATAATAAAGATGCGAAATTTAAGAGGTTTAGGCACTGATCTAACAGAGAGAAGCCAAACAAAACAAACCAATAATTTTTTTTTTTTTGTGGTGTTGATCGCTTGTTTGCTCGTTTGCTCCTACACCAAATGCACCAGGTAGAAATATGACAGAGTTGAGTGATGGAATAACTCTTTGAGATTGTAAACAATCTATAGCGAACTCCATTGCTATATCAAGTGCCCCAAAACTATTTCTTTCGCTTCTTCTAGCACTTCTTTGGAACACAAGCACCTTCCTCCAACAATGTTGCACCTTCTTCCTTCTCTCCTTCATGGACTCATGTCCACGAAAGTCTGACCTCCTTTGCCAAATACTCTGCACTCTTTTTTCCTCCGTGGGTTCAAACCCACCTCTAACCGACCACCACCAAAATCTTGGAACATCCTCCACAATCTCTACTAGAAAATACATAGTATCTACAACACACTCATCTTCTATCCATCACACCTATTATCATCTCATCTAAAACCAAAGTAACATCATAATTTTTTTTACCTCATCTTCATTCATAGTTGCAACATTGAATTTCACTACAACGTCTTCCACCTCCTCGTCAGCTGCAACTTTTCGCTCTTCTCCTTTTACTGCAAATTCAAGTTTCAACATCCACTCCTCCTCAATCACTAACATTTATGTGAACAAATCTGTTTCACCTTTGCTATCTGTTGCGATCTCTTCACTGCTCACCTTAGTCCTTTCTTCTTCTCTCATCATGCCTTCTTCATGGCATGTCTCTACTACAACTTTTGTCACATGGGTTGCACTTTCATCTTTCTCCATCCATCTCAAGTTGTAATATTCCTTTCCATTGTCCTCTTTCTTTGTCTAACTCCTCTTCACCACTTTGCTCTCACTCTTTCCAACACTCTTTTCCACTTTTTCATGAACCTTCTTTCCCACCGCTTCAATCATTTCATCCTCCACATTCTCCCAATATTGCTCCCAAATAGTATTTCCACGGGTCTCCTCACGACCCAACCCATCTTTATCTGCTACAAATCTTCCACAACTCACATTCTTCACATCCTTCAACTCTCAATTGCTCAGGGCTTCTCTACCTGCAACAACCCTCTCAAACTCTCCACAACTGCTTCACACACTTTCCTCTAAGTGTGAACTACCTCTCGATCGACAATCTATTCACACAACACCTTCAGGTCTTGGTGGATCCTCTCCACTCTTAGGACTACCTGCTCTAATACCAATTGACGCAAGAGGGTCCTCCTCTCTGCCAAAACAACATTTACAAACACAAAATCACTTTTTATAAGCAACACTCTGCACTATTATTGTTGCAAATTTGAGCATGTTTTGGTGGTGTTGTCATTGATGTCAACACAGTTCAGTATGTTGCAAATTGTACATGTATAGTTGAGATGCTATTACGATGTTGTGAGTACATGGAGCTATCTTTATGGCGTTGCAGATGTGATGGTTTGATGAGTTTCCAAGTGCTTTTGAAAAAAATAATAAAGAAGAGAAGTTAGAATTGTGAATGTGTTCAGAGTGTGCTTTGGTATGTGCTTCGTGTTTCTCCTGTGTTGATCCTATGCTTGTGTGGATATGAAGGGTTGCTAATGGTGATCTAGTGGTGATATCTCTTGAGTTCTAGCTTCTGGTTTGATGGTATGAGAAAGTTATGTTCACCGGTGTGTGAACTATTCTAGTAGAGTTGGTCTTCTGTGGATGGGGAGAAATGTTTTTGCTTTGCAATTCTCCATTGTTCTGTTTCAATCCTTGCAGATCTGGCATATGTCTTGTAATGATGTTATCTTGGTTTTGGCAAATATGTGTGTGAATTGGTGATCTGGAAGTCATGTTTTTGTGTTGTTTTATATGTTTGCACAGTTCAGATGGACTGACGGAAGAAGTTCGGTGTTCAAAGATTGTTTCACTTACTGTGGACATATCTGGAGGAATCTGAGATGTGTTCTCATGAATGATGAAGCATGTTGTGTCATCCATGTGTCATCTTCTTGTTGGGAAGTATGTACATCAATGTTCATTTGTGTTTTCATTAGGTTTGGCCGACCTGGTGTTTACACTTCATTTTGGAGAATTAAAATTTAATTAAGTGTGTAGTTGATCTGAGACTTTATTTTTGGTCTTGGTTAAATATTTTATTGGTCCACTCATTCTTTTCCACCTCGAGAATGTTGAGTTGCCGACCTAATTTGAATTTATGAAATGAAGTTTTTGTGGCCGACCTTGGAAAACATTTCGAAGGTTGAAGATGGTATAAATGCAAGTTGAATTGCAGAGAGTTGTAGAGGTGTGATGCAAAGTGATGAAGTAAGCCACAAATCATAAGAGCAGAAGTGCGTGAATGAGTTGAGGCAACAATTCTTCATTGTGTTAGATTCCTTAAGGCAGTGAGCTGAAGGTTTCTGCAATCTTCTAATCAAGGCTGCGAATGCGTGTTAATTCTTGTGGTGGATCTTTTGTTCTCTTTTGTATTTGTAGGTAGTGAGCCTCCCTGTTGGATAGTGAGTCATTTCTATAAGAAGTGAGCCTTTGTATTTGGACAGTGAGTCCTCTTCTGAGCAGTGAGCCCTTAGCAGTGAGCCTCTATATTCAGTTTTATAATCTCTTTATATTGTGAGTTAATCCTCACCATGGTTTTTCCCTCATTGGGTTTTCCACGTAAAAATCTGGTGTTCATTGTGTTGATTTTACTTTTTTTTATTTGTGTTTCATGCTCTTACTTAATAACATAATAGTGTGACTGTGAAATTGATAAGTGTTGAAGTTTTAAGTTTGAATTTTGTGACAACCAATTCACCCCCCTTCTTAGTTGTCTTGCGCCTTTTAACAATTATGGCGTTCAAAAAAATATTGATTACAAGCAAATCTTGACTTCATTGGGTTAATTACAAAGTTACATTCAATGGGCCTTTCATGGCCTCATTCTACTCAGACTTCCAATCTGCTTCTTTCGTTCAACTATTCCTATCACACACTATCTACCACTTTTTCTAAGCACACTCACTCTTCTTCACATACTCTGCAATATCATCCTATTCAATTATCCAATTTAATATCTTTGAACATTTGGCATACCTCTCTATTATTCTACCTTGACATTTTATGCTCACAAGTTGTGGACCTATTATGTCTCATGCACCTCTATTGTCATCTTTTGTGTGCCTTCTAGTCCTTCGTAGCACTCCTATACCCACTCGTTCTTTTTAACAAACTAGATTGTAGTCTTTGGCATTATGCTATCTACTCTTTTAAAGGATTGTTTTCCTAGTTCATGTTGCATGCCTCTTCACAATTTGATGCATTGAAACTTATTTCCCCTTACCTACATGTAGTTTTCCATTCTTCTTATGCTATGCTCCTTCTCAATTTAATTTCTTCCCACAAGCAAAATTCTCTTCCCTCACATATGCCTGACCCTTCATACCTTTGAAATTGTATCCATTTAAATGTGAATTCTATGCAACCCCCCCTCTTCTTCTTATGCACAACCTCCTTTTAATTTCAATGTTTCTCCCCTGTTGAAATTCCTCATGGGCAGCTTTATACATTCAACATGTTTACTACTTGGGGGCGCTTCCTCTTCTTTGACTGCCCCTCATCCATTTACTTGTTGCACACACCCTTAAACTTGAGTCAATGCCTTTTTTTTGTCTTGTCTTGGCCAATTTTCTTTAGAATATCGGCCTCCCCCCTTTCTCCAAAAATTGTGAACCTCCACATTTTTTCCTCAAAGGTGAAAAGGCTCAAAATAAACATTGATTTCTCTTTTTTTCTATATATGTATTTTAGTGCGAAATCGGTGGTCCACTGATACACTAAGATGGTCAATTTCTCCTTCACTATTACACCCCAATTGTATAATTACTATTTACTATTACTATGTAGGGTAAAGATGAATAAATTATTCTTGTACTTTGTTATCAATGCATTATATGTGAATGTTATTTCACTTGATATTATCTCATGGAAAAGTACTTCATATATGTGAACAATTGACTATTATGTGCATGTGTTAGTGGTTGCAGGTATATGTTCAATTCCTTCAAGCGGAGGGGACGTATCACTTAGGGGAAGATCTTGGTTGGGTAACCAGTAACAAAACTATCTAAGCATATACACACACCACAGTAGAATAATTGAGTTGAGTTAGTTTGTGGGAAGAGGGCAAGTCATCCTTAGTTGATGTGTTTGCATAAGTAAAAGTCTTGTTACTATTGAAATGCATTATAGGGTGATGTTTATCTATTTTGAGCTTTAGAGTTCTTTCTTGTACTATTACGATTATATTGATAAGAAGAACGTATGTGGAGTATGTGTATATATATGCACATATATGTCAATGGGATCTAACGACATATATATGCACAGGTATAAATGTACCACACACAAACGTTTATCAATACAATGGTAATTGTGAATCGAATGTGAACATATATATATATGTGTGTGTGTGTGTGTGTGTGTACACTCAAATTTGGCCTGGAGAATTAATTAAATACAATTTATTTAATTCTTCTACTTATAAATAAATTGAAAAATTTATTTATATCGTTCATTTTCTATAATTCTTCCTATCTTAAATCATTTTCTTCATGTCTTAATTAAATGAACAAATTTAGTTTATTTATTTAATTAACCTCCTCTCATTAAATTTGAATTCTAAATTTGAATTTAAGCACATTTCTACTAACTTCTCATCTTCCACCTCATCATGTGTCTCATGAAATTAAATATTTCTAATATTTAATTTGGCATTTATACTCAACAAATTCTAAGAAATATGGGACACTTGGCCTTCATCTCCATTTGATTCTTCTTCACACTTAGTAGTTTGTTCTTCTAAAGGGAACACACTCCCCTTTTCTCTCTAACCTCTTCATCTTCAACTGTTCATTCTCTAGATCAAATCCAGACTATTGATTTCTACCACATACTCATGCTTTGAAAAATCTATAAGTAGACCCTCATTTATAGCAAATACAGATATAGAAAGTTGAGCATAATTACACTTTGCAGAATTTTCATTAGCATTATCATCTTAGCATTGTCATTCTAGTATTTGTATTTTAGAATTAAGTAGTTTAATCATGGTATTACAATTAGTAGCATCTTAATTATTGTAGTTTCATCACATCATTTCCATTTAGCAACATCATAGCATCATCATTATCTTTGCATATCATCTTCAACTTGTTTAACAATCAATCATGTAGGAAAGATCTCTTGCATTTCCAACATCTCATTCTTTAGGTTGTCATTTGGAAAGTCATGTGCACAAACAATTTGAGAGCAAAAATGACTTAAAGAATCCTTGGAGATAAAGGATAATGAAACACCATTGAGGAATTTGTTTGTTTCAATTTGGTTATTGTTTGAATTCTTTGATATAATGTTTCATTGGTGTGTTGTATAAATGTTTTATTTGCTTATTCATGATACATTTTATACACCGCACATAAATTGGCGCCCACCATCAGGCCTAGCCCCATTTTTTAACATTTTCTGGCAAATTTTTATGAACAGGTTTGATCGTGAATCTCAATGTAGTGCACCCGTGGCTTCTTTCAACAAATAGGTGGTGACTTTTAGTGCATCCAAGCTCTGTTATAGCGCATACACGATATCTTTTAGTGCATCTACCTCTTCTTTTAGCACATTCGTAGGATTTGGTTTCCCTTTTGTGTTTTCCAGAATAGAGCATAGAGTTTGCTTAATAGTGCATACGCTGAATCTTTTAGCACATATGGTCTTTGTTTTAGCACATACACTCTTATTTGTAGGAATTCAAAATTCTAGGAACTGATCTGTTTCTTTTTGTTTTGCAGGTGCTCTATACGCTGTCAAAGACATTATTTGAAACTACTAACGGTGTTTGTAGGGGCTAGAGTTATTTTCCTTTTGATTAAATTAGGCATCTAGTTTAATTACAAGGTTAATGGACACCATGTATGCTATGTTTGTAAAGTGATAGGCCTATGCTCTCCCCTTCACTGGGTGACCATAATGCTAGACTCACTCTTTCATTTTATTGCAATAGCACCTATAGAAGGTTTGTTGTAGTGGGAAAAAGTACCCAACCTATGGGAACAACCTAAGTGGGAGTGGCTAAAGCCAAGTATTCCAACCCACTATAATCAAATGTGATTGTGATGAAAATCACATTCAATGGTAGTGTGCATTGATAACCATCCCCAAAGCCTTTGTTCTAAAGGTTGGGAGGTCTCTAGAGGGAGTTTATCATTTTCCGCACTGAACAAAAAACCCTTACTAAAAACTTTAAGTGTAGTAGCCAACCGAGTCAGTTCCTGAACATTATAATATTCACAGTGCAAGGGGAGAGAAGAATCTACCCCCAAGATACTCACCATATAACTACTAGGGATTACTAGCAAAAAATGGAGGATTCGACTTTGGTTAAGACCCAGAAAAGGAAAAAACATGGGCACCCTCTAGGGGCTGATAGGGTTGTGTGAGCTAACGTAGTTCTAAGATGTGGGCTGTGATATTATTAATGACCCTTGACATTAGGAGAGTTTGATTGATCTATTTGCTCTTGTTCAATACCACTGGAAATCAAAGGGATTAGACCAGATCTTGGAACATACACTTAATGTTTAGATCATAGGATGAAATAACTATTTTACGACTTGCTTCTATGTTTGAAATCATTAGTTCAGAAGATCATCCATTAAGAACACTCAATTCACTAATTCAAAAATGAGAAAACCAAACAAACTTCCAAAAACGGTGACCATTTCTAGTTTAGCGCATAATTTTTTTGTTCTAGTGCATTGAGTTCATAGTCTGGCACATCTAGGTTTTGTTCTGGTGCATTCACCACATCTTTCAAAGCATATAGGGTTTGTTTTAGCGCATTTCCCTCTCCTTTTAGTGCATCAACTTCCTGTTTTAGCACATTTAACTTGTAGTCTAGTGCATAAGCTTTATGTTCCAACACATTTTCCTCATAATTCAATAGATATAGGGTTTGTTCTAGCGCATTAACATCTTCCAGCACATCTAGGGTCTATTTTGGTGCATTGGCCTCATCTTTCAATGCATAAATTTCTTGTTTTGGTGCATCTAGTGGACAGTCTAGTGCATCCAATCTTTGTTCTGGCGCATCTATCCCATCTTTTAGTGCATATGCAACCTATTTTAGTGCATCCATTTGATTCATAAATAGAGATCTAAATTGACCTTCTATCCAACAATTAGAATCATATTTAGGGACTTTTTCCAGTGCAAAGATCATTCCTCATTACAACATTAGTTTAAACTTGAAGAAATTGGCTTTTGCAAGTGAAATCCTTTTAACTAAACTTAGATCAAACAACTTAAAGTTCCCAATCATCATCTCATCTTTGATTTGTTTAATTGAGTTTCATCATTAGGATCTATCATCCTTCATCACGAAACAAACGCTTCACATCAGATTTTAACTATAGTCTCATCAATAGGATCCATCATCCTATTTGACTTAGGTATTTCATTGGCACTCCCAAACAAAGATCAAAGTATAGCAAACTTTAACACTTGCATGCTTGTTTTAACAAGAGCCCAAAAACAAAAACTTAGAGAAAAGGAAATTGAAGCCCAAACCATCATGGAAAAAGGAGAAGGAAATCCATTCCACAGATTTCATCAACTTGAAACAAATGAGATAACTGATGAGGACATTCAACAAGCTCAACAAGACTCTAAATTTCACAAGTTCATGGAGAAAATTTTAGAAAAAGATGGACAAAAATACTTTTTGGTGCTAGCCAACCAAGGCGTGAAACTACCCAATGACTTTGATATCAACCAATTGAAGGGAGCTCCCAAGAAAACAGACGCTGATTCACGAACCACAAATCCAATGAATGCTTTAACTTAACAAATGAAAAATCTTCAACAACAAATATATTTAAGATATGCAAACAGGAACAACCAAGAGATATCTATTGCAAGATATCTACCCTTATCCCTTTGACAAAAAAATGAATATAATACCTTTCCCACCAAACTGTGATCTTCCAAAATATAACAAATACAATGGCAAAACCGATTCTCAAGATCATGTAAGAGAATTTTGCACCATGAGTTTGGAATTTGCACATGAAGAGACCTATCTAATGAGATTATTTCCATGAAGTTTGGGTGGTCAATGCATGGAATGGTTTTCAAAACTCCCACTAGGTATTAGATCATTTGAAGAGTTGGTAAATAAGTTTATCACCCAATATTCATACAACATTCATCATGAAATAACCATGAAAGACCTTTGTAACAAAAAATAGAAAAATGATGAATCATTCCTTACATTCTTACAAAGATGGAGACGATTATTTGCTAGATATGCCCGTCCTATACCTAAGAAAGAAAAGATGGAGATCTTTATTGATAATCTTAATAGTGAGATGAATTATAGACTCCAATTACAATGTCCACCCAGCTTTAAAAAAATGATTGAAAATGAACTTAAGATTGAGGAAGCCTTAGTTAAGAGAGGAGTATTAAAAATCTATAACGAAGGACCAAATTCAACAAACTCTTCTAATCATCATAACAACAATGAAAAATTTAAATTTTGGACAAGAAACAAGACTGCTGGTAATGATGGCGCAGTTGATATGCATAACACAAAACCAATCTTCAATTTATTAGGAATTACACCTAAAAACAATCAAAACAACAATGAATCTAATATAGCTCCACCACCATATCAAACACCATCAAATCATAGAAAATTTACACCTTTGGGGCAGTCACTTGAATCAACATTAAAATAACTTCTTGCAAACCAACTCATAACATTAGTAGAGGCATGAGATTTTCAACCAAGAGTCAAACCATCATTGTGGAACGATGCACATTACTGTGATTTTCATAGAAACAAAGGTTATAAAACAAACAATTGTATGCAGCTAAAACATTTGGTGCAAGACTTGATAGATAGACGTGAAATGTCGATAGAAGGACCTCAAACAAATGTTGATCATGGAGCATTTAAAAACCCTTTACCCAATTATGAAAAAGGAGAATCCTCTTCAACAAATAAAGGGAAAAATGTGAATTATGCCTATGATTCTACCATCCTTCACATTGTTGTAGTTGATAATCAAACCAATGACATCGAAATCAAGAATAGACAATACATTGTTGCAACTGATAATCAAATTAATGACAAACAAGACATTGTTGCAGCTGATAATCAAATTAATGACAAACAAGACATTGTTGTAGTTGATAACTAAGTTAATGACATTGAAATTGAAAAGAAACAAGACATTGTGATGGTTGATAATCAAATCAATTCCATCAAAATCAACAATAAACAAGACAACTTACCAATAAACGTGACCACAAGAGCACAATCAAGGTTTGTATTGAAAGGAAGTACATCTAAAACACCTGCTACCTCTTCAAATCAATACAATATCGTAGACCAATTGCAAAAGATGCTAACACAGATATCCATACTAGATTTTCTTAAAATTTCACCAACCCATAAGGATATTATGGAAAAAGCTCTAGTAGACACCGCAATACCAACTAATTTGGAAGTTTGTCAATTCCAAGCCATGGTGGGACATTTGAATGCACCCCAATGTTTATCATTCTCATAAAATGATGATGCATCCCTCACTCATCCACACAACGCTCCACTCCATATTGATGTTTTAATCCATAAACATCAGGTCAAACATGTTTTAATAGATGGAGGAGCTGGTCTAAATATCTACACCTTAAAGCTTATTCGTGCATTGGGATATTCAGAAAATGCCATAGAATCCAAAAGAAAGATCACCATAAAAGCTTATGATGATGAAGAAAAATCCTCTCAAGGCACTATTGTATTTGACTCCAAATTCTGATGAATGTTTGTTGAAATACCAATGAAACACTCATATAAATTTCGTTGCTATTTTTTCATCGCTTTTTCGATGAAATTTTAAATGTCAAAACCATTACCCAACATCGTCAGTCATTGCCACAGAAAATGGAACTAGTGTTTGTCAGAAAGTCGATGAAAACTTTGTCCATCTAGTGACGAAAAATAACCACAACACAATGCGAACTGCATCTTCAAAAGCATTGAAATAACATCAAACATTCATCAAAATTTCAACGAGCATCTTGCGACGAACTATAAAAGTTCTGACGAAATTATTGTACATGCAATGAAAATATCGTCGAAAGTGCAATGAAAATATCATCGCATGTATAGCAACTTCGTTGGAAGTTTTATGGTTCGTCGCAAGATGTTCGTTGAAATTTCGACGAATGTTTGCAGTTTTTTTTTTTAAATTATTCGCTCAAATGTATGCTATTACATACATTTGAATGAATTTTGTAATTCCTATTATTGACCTATTATTCATGCATATTTTTGTGCTATGTTGTTGTATGCTCTCATATTGCAACCTATTTGGAGTCAAACATCAAGCTTTGGTAAAGAAAAAATAATTTATAATACAATAGTATCAAGAGTCAATAACATAAACAATTGCTATTTAGGAAAATGTCTTAACTTCATATAGAAAATTTGATAGAATCAACTGCTCTATCTATTGATTCAACATGGATATATGAAAGTGAAGCATATGTTGGTATAAAGTGGATATATAATTATCAATGTGAAGCTGGTAGATTTAGCTCAAATTAACTATCACCTTTATGAGAGAAATTTTCAAAGAGATCCCATTGGAGAAAAAATAAGATCAGAGGAGAAAAGATTTTCACTTGAAGGGAAGCAACACTGATAGATGTTGCATGATCTGAATTGAAGCCTACATGACAATCCAAACAATTTAGACATCCAAAAAAGGCTACATAGAATCAAAATTATGACTTGATTGTAATTTCTTACCTGCAACTTCAAAAAATTTGCTGGCATAAAACATGAGAGCATTGATTCCACACAATTGTTGGAACACCATCAAGCTGACCCCAACCTATACATTTATTGACAATAATACAAATAATTTAATAAATGAAGTCTTTGTCACGACTCATAAATTCAGCAAATCACATTGTTGATTAAGAATGTGCTCACTATCACATGATGTGCATATTTGCATTGAAATAAGTCCAATACTCTGCCCTTTGGAGGGGTTTCTAAATCATCCACGTATTCCTGAACAAGATAGATCCATTCTTTAGTAACATTCCAAATCAAAATCAACAAAATTAGATTATAACGTTCTTCCTAGAACACTAACTTTAATAAAATCAATCAATATGTAAGTTTTCTTAGAGGACAGTTAGTTGAACTCAAGATTTAGTATTTTTGTTTTCATGATTTTCTCTGCTCATAGATAAATAGAACTCGGATATGTATGATCCAAGGTAGAAATAAAGACCTTGATTTCAGCTACCTCAACAGAAACATCACAATCTTTTCCTCGAAGGGCTTGCAATGCTACTTTAAACTTTTTCTCCTGTCCTACCTTTGCCTGCAAATGAATTATTGGGAATGTAAAATGGATTGTAAATTAAACCCATCAACTGGAATTGATCTTTGTTTGGATTAGGTTCTCGTAATTTCACTCTTTTAATTGCCTACATATTATAGCGTTTCAAGCTAATAAGCATGTAACATGTCTAAAATATAATCTTTTGCACTGCTCTCTACTTCTAGATTTACTGCCAATGTACATTAACCACAAAGCATGATGAAATTACCAATTGAAAAAGCTACTCACCAACCACCTGGGGGACTCTGGAATAAAGAAGAGACCCAAGACCAAAATAGAACATGGGATAAGTCCTGCAAAGACCATTCATGCCAGATATAAGTGGACCAATGTTGAGTTTCCTCACATGAAAAAATACAATTTTGATGTATTCATGATACTAAACCTATATATATTGTGATTTTTACTAGACTTCAACATGAATGGAGAACATTCATTGCTTATTGTGATGTTTTATTTGATGAAAACATGTCAAGTGGTATATTAATGGATTTTATTATCTATAATAGCAAGTTCGTGCCATGTCACCAACATTCCAAGAAGGTATACTATTAGTATACTAGCAGTTATCGACAACTGTTAGAGGAGTCAACAATGAAACTCAAATTTCCAGATAGGAGTACTTTCTTTTGAGCATAATGAAGTGCAATGATGCTTCTTCTAACTTTTAACTGATATAATTCTATCTATTTTAATCATGTTCTTACCTATCTACTGACAAAAGGATAAGGCAGATTAAAGAGTCTGACCTGATTTGTATTTGTGAGTGCTCCTCTCAAGTTATTGGGAGTTATTTCAGCTATGTAGACAAGAACCTATCCAAGTATTTAAAAATAAGGAATTAAAAGCAATGCCAAAAAGCAAGCATAATCAACCTTTTTCATACCTCAAAATGCTATATATATGCTATAAAAATGAGTCATGGTTAACTATATTATATAAATACTAACATTGATTCACCCATATATTCAGAGGATAAACATCAGCCCTAAAATCTTATATAGAAAGGAGACATACTATAGGAAGTAAGGCCGACCCCATATCCCACAAACAATCTTCCAATATCCAGTGGTAATGCAACCCGCACAAGATAAAAATATTGTTTTTACAAACTATTTATGAGTATCAAAGACAAACCAAATTTATCTTATGCTCTACTCTTTAAGATGTCCATATTCTACCTATAAAGCAATTTAAGATCTATTTTCTTTTATTAGTTAGGATCCCTTTGTGATTTAGAGCATGAAAAATCAAGAAGGCATAATTAACAATATCCTGAACCTTGGAGATGATTATGATAAGCCATCCAATGATATAAGAGACCGAAGCCACTCTTAGTGCCTGCATTAAGTGAAGATAGGTATTTTAGTTTCGGGGTCTCATGCCATAGAACACCAGTGAATCTTTTTACACTACTGAGTAGACCTCACTTCATCAATATACTATCTTATACTAATAGTGCATCTCTTAATGTTTGATTTTCAGTACATAATATTGATGTTGAGGACTCATCACAAAGCAAAGAACTTACCCCTTTTCTTCCCATGGAATCTGCAACACATCCACTTGTTATTGCACCAATCATGGCACCTATGGTTAACAGGGAACCAAAGGTAGAATACCACACAAGAACATTAACGAAATGAATTTAGACCTAAATATATAAATTTTGGAGTATCTTCATAACCTAACAGATCTGCACGGATTAGCCACAAGTACTAGAATAGACTAGTATTATATAGTTAAGGCCTGACCTAACAGTAAAACGAAGTTAGACATCAAGTTCTTGACTAGCATAGTGAGCAATTCCAAAGGATGCCAAGGAGATGAGTGGTAAAAGAGTTTAAGGTCCACAAAAGTATTCAGATATGGTGCTAAAGAGGGCAAATTCTATCATTAAAGAGAGTAAAATAAGATCAAAGATGTTGATGCATTCTTATGGACCAATTTTTGAGGTCTTGCCTCCTGAATCCTGACCCATAATGAAATTTATATTTGATGACATAGTAAAAGGGAATAAGACCTCAAATACTATATAAGACAACATTTCAATTTTCAAACAATACCAATCTTTATATTTTTTGCTAATTCTTATGTACAAAAATCATTTAATAGAAATTGGATTCAACTTACTAGTAAAATTGCAAAAGAAGGAAATATAGGACATTCGAGAGTAGATAAGAAAATCACAATTAGAAGATAATCCATGGGAGCCACACCATTCAAATGTATATAGTGATGTTAAGACTGGAAGAAAATTGCAATTAGAAGATAATCCACAAGTGAAATAGCTATCATCCTTGAGCAAAATTAGTACAGTGATACATAATTAGCATTACTGTTCCATGAGTGATTTACCAACACAAATCTTATCTCAAAGGAAAACAACTTTATTGATTACATACACTGTCCTCATAATATCTACTTCAGGAAACAATTATGTTTTCTAAGAAATGAGATTATTTAGTGTTGTAAATAGTGTAAACCATATGCATGGAAAGAAAAAGAAAGAACTGCAAACATACAAAAAAAAAGTTCAATACAATGAATTTTACCCAAGAGAATTCAAAGTGGAAAAGCACCAAAAGAGTAGGACTTGTCTTCTCTTGCCACTATCTCCTTTAGTATTTTAACAAGCTCACTGCCTTCTAGAGATCTCCATGGAACTCCAAAAGAAGATTTGTCTTATCTCGCCACCATCTCCTTTAGTATTTTAACAAGTTTACTGCCTTATAGAGACCTCCATGGAACTCCAAAGAGAGGATTTGTCTTTTGTTGCCACTATCTCCTTTAATATTTTAACAAGCTTACTACCTTTTAGAGATCTCCATGGGCACAAAAAGCATATCAAGGAAACCTTGCAACTTATAGTGCTTTACAAATTGCTTCAATGCACACTCTCCTACTCCACTTACATACTACAACTTCCTAGAACACTATGAATGAATCTCTAACTAAGTGAATGGAAAGATCCTACAAGGGCATATTTAATTGAATGCAACACAAATGAACTGAACAATCATTCCAAAATGCCAAAGAACATAAAGAGACACCATCTTCAGATGTCACTCTTTTCTATCCAACATTGGCAGAAACACCACATCCATCAAGGCAAAACCTTTGAGATTTGCAAACACCACAAGAGAAGCACAACTGCCATAATACAAATGGAACCACCATCTTGGCACCACTATGGTTTTCTCTCTATACATACTGCTTTGTGCTTTCTTGACCCAAAGGTATCCAAATCACCTTAGAAACATTTAGAACCTCTATAGCACATTTACCATATTTGCATGTTTTGTTCTTACTGAAAAAGATCATATAAGGAATGTTGAGAGTGTTTCCAAGTTGCATACCTTTCAACTAGTGAATGAGAATAATGGCTTAGTGGAATCAAATCCAACTTACTTCATGATCCAAATCAGATCGTATAAATATCCCTCGGCAATATAATGAAATATACATGGGAAATCATGAAGGGACAACAATCAATGACAGTGGCAAACCAACAAACCCAAACCCCAAATCTAAACCAGCAACATGGGTGTCAGACCTACTACAATTCTGAATTATTTTGTAAGATTAACAATCTACAAGAAGAGCAAAACCAATCCGTTAGGATTTGAAGCTTGTGGAAATATGAGTCCAAATTTTGTTGCATTTCATTTAGTAATCAATGCATCATAAGGAGGCTACATTTCAAGTTCCCAAGTCTAGCTCTTCATATTTTGGGAGTAATTAAAGAATCACAGTTTTTAACAAAACTCAATTTTTGAGACCTACAAGCAAAACATTCAAAAACCATTCATAAAACTAGATTCCTTGCAAAAATTCCTCAAGGCATATGGAGATGCTCATTCGTGGAATATAGGCTATCACTAATAGGATCTCATAAGAGATTGACTTATTAATGGAAAAGGTAGAGATACTTCAGTCCCAAATTAAGAAACCTCCTGAGAACTAGTCTACCATCAAGTATAATTCAAGAAATGTTCCCAAACAAATATGGAATTGGGCTTGGTCTATTCATCAACCTTCTTAAACCTGGACAAATTGGTATAATGCTTTTCCTTTTGATAAGATTTAATATAGAGGAAACGTTGCATAACTTGTTTACAAGATGATAAGACACCTCTTGAAAATATCAATATGAATGAGAAATAATGTGGAGAAGCCAATGCATATAAAACGAGTTCAAACTCCATGATGAAGGGTGGGGAGGCTCAAATGATGCAAAAAAAGATGACCTTTGGAAACCTCACAAAAGGCCCTCTTATTCTAGGGGGACATCTTCCTCTTCTAGCATGCAGGACAGTCTCGTTCCCTCATTTGATATGCTTTCATTTGCTTTTACCTTCATATTTTAGACTTTCTATACCTATTTATAAGGGTTGTGTTCTTGTACTCTATTTGAGCATCACATTCAGAATAGTTGTGGTATGAAGTTTCTTGTCTCTTACACTTGGTCGCCTTCCATAAGTCCATTGCCTTGAGGAATATTTGAATGATGCTATTTCTCATTTGAAAATCTGAACCACTACTATCCATGCACCTGTCTAGTTAGAATTTTTTGAATCCTAATGGGTTAATCAGAGCATCACCAATATCCAACATAATAGAAACTAATAAAAGAAGACCCAAAAGAACCCACCAGCATCCAACAAGAACAAAAGAATCAAATCTGCCAATGGTAGTCCCAAATCACAAAAGAAACAAAAATTCAAAACTAAATCAACTCAAATTTCCCTCAATTGTTCAAGGGGTTCTACTGAAATGGTAATAAAGAACAGTCACAAAAGCTTGATCCAAGTTGAACAAGTTTAAGCCTCTCATTGTATAATGCAAAGTGGCTTGTAGCGTTCGCAGAGAAAGGTGAGGTTGTGGTGTATTGATTTTGGGGTACATTCAAAGTAGCAATTTAATGATTAATGATTATAGAACACATTCAAAGTTTGATTTGGAATACATTTAATGTGACCCATGTTTATAAATCTCAAGATTGTGATCCATAACTCATCCCACACAAGATTAAACAAAACCCCATAACCTTGAAAGCTTCAGCCAAATTTTCATAACAGAGAAGTGATTATCACTAAAAATAAAGTAGTCTATTATCATAAGAGACCCAACACAATCACCAACAATCAAAGTTAACCTCTTTCCGATGCTAAATTCTGAAAACCCCCAAATTTTGCACCCAATATCATAACAAACATAGAAAACCACAACTCACTACCAAAATAAAGTAGAAAATGTCTTACCTGCACTGTGAGAACGAGGTGCCAGATATAACAATAATAATATTTCCTCTTCAATGACGCGCCCCGAATAATTGTAGAAGCCTTAGAGATCGATGATATTTTGAGCCTTGACCCCTTTTGACGGAGCTCCCATGTCTTCCTTCTGTGATGCATTGAATGCAAAGAAAAATACCAAGGCTCAATGCATATATTAATCACGACACCTGGGAAGGGCTGGTTTGCACTAAAAATGACTGGGTCACTTTTGACCCCATACGCAGGTGCCCATTATTTCTTGCTGCCCCTAGCCGTTTCGAGCAAGCCTTTGAAACATAATAATATGCAACTGTTGGGTTCTTTCTTTCTAAGGAGGAGAGCCTATCTACCAACAGGATCCCTACCGAACGGAGGAAATCCTCACGACTCTAATCATTCTTCTTCTCCTCTTTAGCAACTATAGTTGCCTGCTAGGGAAATCAATCCCTTACCCACGCCGATGCCTTTTCTGAACTCAACAATTTTAATGGGAAGCTGGTAAGAGAGGATGGATGGAAAGATCCATGGAATGAGCTTTCACTCCCATGTTGGCATTTCAACAGAATTGTTATTCAAGATCTTGCTCATAACGGGTCTCCCCTATATCAAATATCTACAAACATATATGGCGACAATAGTAAGTCATACATTACTAACAATCAAGCATTTTTCATCCTATCCCTTGCAAAGTGGATTCCCCAACGTAGGATCCGAAAGCTCTGGGGTATCTCTTTGGCCGAAAGATTCACTAAGCTATGTCGCAGTGCTCCTGCGCGCGCGGGGCCAGAAAACAAAATAACATGTGAAATTCAAATGAAATCGCTATGGGTTTTTGCTCCTCCAAACTCTTCCTCGTTTCACTTCTCCAATTTGATGAACTACAACCTGAAAAATAAGGTCAAGGAAGCATTTATTGACCATGGAAAATGAATTTAGGTTAGAGCTAATACAAAGAGATTATATCTTGTAAGTTGTGTGGTAAAATATTGCACATCACTATTCTTAGTGGTCATTATAGTTGATTTTTTAAGAGATCTATTAAAATGGATTAAGCTTAGGTCAAATAACATTAATAGAGATGAGGAACATGAGCATGAAATGTAAATGTATAGCTCACACTTAATTGTAAGAGATAATGGTCAACATATATCAAAATAAAGTTAGGAGAGACTATAATGGAGACTATAATAATGGTTTAGATCATTACGAAACCCTTACCTACTCTTAATTATGAAAAGTAATAAACTAGGCAAGTTCATGGTTGTTGAATTTGGACCTTGCAAAAAACTAAAATGTGTAGATTTGATAACGATCAAATTTACAATAAAGAATTTTGAAACAAGTGAAACAAATCATGCTAAATTTACACAGAACAACAATCTTAGAATTCCAACACTCTTGCAGTCACTTCAATTTTATATATGACATTTTCTTAAGTAAATAATTTGATTATAGGTGTAACTTGATTAATTTCAATCATAATCCAATTAAGGTCCATGCAAAAAAGGTTAGAATTGGTAAAATTGGTCTAATTACAAATCATATAGTTGTGGCATAGCTTTCTAATAGTCCTTTATTTGTACAAAATTTATGCTATGGTCATATTTTAAGGTTTATTCCTTTGACAAAATCAACAAGAGCTATAGGAAAATGTCACTTTATTCTTTTACAATAGGAGGTATCCACAAGGATGCAAAATTTAACAAATAATAGGAACCATGACTAAACATGATGATGAAAAGGGGGCACCCCAAAGTTAGAATTCTCTTATCAAGAGAGATTATGAAGATGAAGATTCATGTTGAAAGCATAAGGAAATGCATGTGAAATATTGACAAGATGGAGAAATGGATGGAGGTTCTCCTTGAAAAGATCATTTGAGATTTCATTGAGACACCCAAAAGTATTGAGAAGACAAGAGGGAAGTCTCTTAAATAAAGGAAATAGATAATCCCCATTGTAGCTCAAGTAATGTCCCAACTCAACTTCCTTCAAAGAAAAATCCAAGGTGGTGAGCACTGAACCAAATTTATTCACAAATAAATAAGAAATCCAAAATGAAAATTATGGCCTTTTAGGTTTTAATATTCTACATAGTTAATGAGAGAAAGAGATGAACTTAGAGAGAGAGAGACTAAATTTTGATTGGTTGTTTCATGTCAACAATCCAAGGATGGCATGTGTCCTTGGGGAGTTATGCTCAAGGTAGCATGCCATTTTATTAAAGATATGATAATTCTCCTTTAAGACCTCTTCAATGTACCCATTGCACACTTAAGGAGACAAATATATGGAGAGAGAAAGAGAGAAAGAGAAAGGAAGATAAAAGGGAGAGGGAGATAGAGATAAGATATAGATAGGTGGAGAGAGAAAAAAGAGAAAGAGAGCAAGAGAGAAGAAGCAAAATGAGACAAAGGAGAAGCAAATATAGAAATAAAGGGATAAAAAGAGGGATATAGAGAAAAAAAGAGAGAAGAGAGAGAAACAAAGATAGAGATAGAGATAGAGATAGAGATAGAGATAGAGATAGAGATAGAGATAGAGATAGAGATAAAGATAAATAGAAATAGAGAGATAAAGATGGAGACATAGATATAGAGAGATAGATATAGAGAGAGATATGTAGAGATATAGAGGAATAAATTAGAGGGACAAAGAAAGGTAGAGATAGTGAGGTAGATAGAGAAAACTAGATAAAGAAAAATAGAGAGAAAAGAGGAGAGATACATAGATAGAGATAAAGTCACATAAAGAGATAGGGAGATAAAGATAAATAGAGGCAAGAAAATATAGAGAGAGAGGGAGATAATGAGAAACATACAATTAGAAAGGGAGACAAAGAGATAGAGAGATAAAGAGATAAGGATGAATAAATAGAGATATAGGGAGGTTGATTGACATATCTCTCCCTATCACTCTTTATCTCTTTATATCTCCCACTATCTATGTCACTCCCTCTTCCCCCCTCTATCTATTGAGCTATATCTCCCTCTCCCCCCTTTCTCTCTCATTCACTCCATCTCTCCCTCCATCTCTCCTACTCTATATCTCTATCTCTATTTCTCTTTTTATCTCCCTCTCACTCCTCTCTCTATCTCTTTCTATCCATATCTTTCTCTACCTCTACCATGATCTCTCTATCTCTTTCACCATCCCCCTCTATCTCTCTATATCACCCCCTTTCTTTGTCTCTCCCTCTCCCTCTATATATATTGAGCTATCTCTCCCCTCTCCCCTATCTTCTTCTCTCTCTACCTCTCTACATATCGCTCTCCCTCCCCCCTCTTCTTTCTCTCGCTTTTCTACCTATCTATCTCCCTCTCTTCTCTCTCTTCATAGAAAAATCCAAGGTGGTGAGCACTGAACCAAATTTATTCACAAATAAATAAGAAATCCAAAATGAAAATTATGGCCTTTTAGGTTTTAATATTCTACATAGTTAATGAGAGAAAGAGATGAACTTAGAGAGAGAGAGACTAAATTTTGATTGGTTGTTTCATGTCAACAATCCAAGGATGGCATGTGTCCTTGGGGAGTTATGCTCAAGGTAGCATGCCATTTTATTAAAGATATGATAATTCTCCTTTAAGACCTCTTCAATGTACCCATTGCACACTTAAGGAGACAAATATATGGAGAGAGAAAGAGAGAAAGAGAAAGGAAGATAAAAGGGAGAGGGAGATAGAGATAAGATATAGATAGGTGGAGAGAGAAAAAAGAGAAAGAGAGCAAGAGAGAAGAAGCAAAATGAGACAAAGGAGAAGCAAATATAGAAATAAAGGGATAAAAAGAGGGATATAGAGAAAAAAAGAGAGAAGAGAGAGAAACAAAGATAGAGATAGAGATAGAGATAGAGATAGAGATAGAGATAGAGATAGAGATAGAGATAGAGATAAAGATAAATAGAAATAGAGAGATAAAGATGGAGACATAGATATAGAGAGATAGATATAGAGAGAGATATGTAGAGATATAGAGGAATAAATTAGAGGGACAAAGAAAGGTAGAGATAGTGAGGTAGATAGAGAAAAATAGATAAAGAAAAATAGAGAGAAAAGAGGAGAGATACATAGATAGAGATAAAGTCACATAAGAGATAGGGAGATAAAGATAAATAGAGGTAAGAAAATATAGAGAGAGAGGGAGATAATGAGAAACATACAATTAGAAAGGGAGACAAAGAGATAGAGAGATAAAGAGATAAGGATGAATAAATAGAGATATAGGGAGGTTGATTGACATATCTCTCCCTATCACTCTTTATCTCTTTATATCTCCCACTATCTATGTCACTCCCTCTTCCCCCCTCTATCTATTGAGCTATCTCTCCCTCTCCCCCCTTTCTCTCTCATTCACTCCATCTCTCCCTCCATCTCTCCTACTCTATATCTCTATCTCTATTTCTCTTTTTATCTCCCTCTCACTCCTCTCTCTATCTCTTTCTATCCATATCTTTCTCTACCTCTACCATGATCTCTCTATCTCTTTCACCATCCCCCTCTATCTCTCTATATCACCCCCTTTCTTTGTCTCTCCTCTCTCTCTCTATATATTGAGCTATCTCTCCCCTCTCCCCTATCTTCTTCTCTCTCTACCTCTCTACATATCGCTCTCCCTCCCCCCTCTTCTTTCTCTCGCTTTTCTACCTATCTATCTCCCTCTCTTCTCTCTCTTCCTCTTCAACCTATCTCTCCCTCTCTCCCTCTCTTCTCTATCTCTCCTCCTCTACCTATCTATATCCATTTCTCTCCCCCCCTCTCTATCTACCCCTCTCTATCTCTCCCCATCTCTCCCTACCTATCCCCCCTATCCATCTCTCTATCTCCACCTCTCTTCCTTTCTCTTCCCATATATCTCCATCTCTCTTTCTCTTCCCATATATCTCTATCTCTCTCTCTTTCTCTCCCCATCTATCTCTATCTACCCATACTCATTTCTCCCTTTCTCTATATCTCCTTATTTCTCTCTCCCTCTCTATATACTTATATCTAATTCTTTTTGTTTGTCTATCTCTTTGTCTCTCTCTCTCCGTCTCCCTCTCCTCTCTCTATATCTCTTTATATATTTATCTCTCTATCACTCTATCTCACCATCTATATCTCTTTATCTCTTCATCTCACTCTCCCTCTATATCTCTTTATCTTGTCCTCACTACCTCTCCTCTTTTTATCCCTATCTCTCTCTCTCTCTATATTTATCTCTCCCTCTACTTATATCTCTCTATCTATTTGTCTCCCTCTTCCTCTCTCACTCTATCTTCATCTCTACCTCTATTTCCCTCTCTCCCCCTTTATCTCTATACATGTCTCCCTCTCTCTATGCATCCATCCATCTCCCTCTCTATCCCTCTTTATATATTTATCTCTTCCATCTCTATCTATCCATCTCTCCTCTCTCTCTTTATCTCTCCCTATCCTTCTCTCCTCTCCTTCTACATCTCCATCTCCATCTCTATCTATATCTTCCTCTCTATCTCTATCTACTTACCCCTCTATCTCTCACTCTTCCCCACTCTATTCTCTCCCTCTTTCTATCGCTACCTCTCCATCTCTCTCTCCCTCTCTCCTTATTGCAAGCATAACATGAGCTTGTTGGTAATGGAGCTTGATCATGTTCCTAATTTAGAGGTTTTATTTCAATCATGTTTGGATCCCTGTAAGTGGATGCATAGTTTATTTAAAGCTATGATTTCTCCATTGAGACCTTTATTGCACAAACAACATCATTTTCTAAATATCCTACCAATTAACCTCATGTACTACATAAATGTATGCAAAAAATAGACCAAAATTTATCCTAATTGAAATTCCACACTTTTTTGGCGTACCCATTGCACACTAAGGTGTGATTGCTAGTTAAGTTTGATTTGTATGTTTTATTTTAGAACTAGAATGGTAGAGATAGGATAGAATAATACAATTGGTTGAAAAGTCATTGTAAGAACCTTAAATTCATACCTTAAACCTACAAGATAAACCTTATAATCAAAACAAAAATATAACACTTAAAACTAAAAACTATTGTATTTTGTGATAAAACAACCTTGTTTGACCTTAGTAAAGATGACTTATCTACTTGTTACATGATTATGGCATAGTATTTGATGGGACCTGCAATAAAACCCTTACGAATACAATGGGGGATTTGTAGAAAGAGAAGACTATGTATGTGGTATTTCTAAAGTGGTACTTGGTTCAATCATGTGATGGTCAAGTAACACAAATCAATGCAAGATGATATCATTGGATGTGTATTAGTTGGCTAGTATATTATTACTAGATCAATCAAGAGAAGATTTATAGCTAAGTACTTGAATTTTATTTTATTGACACTTGATAAATGCAAGATTATAGAGGTATTATGTTTCTCAATTGAAGTAAAGAAAGTGGTTGACATGGAAATAAAATATTTTAGAAACTCATAAATGATACATATATAGATATATCTTCTTTATATTATCCCTGTAATTAGTTATGTATCTTCAAATATAAAAAATTATAAGGAATCCAATGTGTATCATCTAATAATAACTTATAGAAAATATCAAAAAGATCAATAATAAAAAAAATATATATTAACTAAGAAGCCATGCAAGCATACAATAGTATATGTTGTTAAAACTATAATATTTACAAGAAAGCAATATATGCATACAATGTCACATGTTAGTAATACAAAATACATGTACAAGAAAGCTATATGCCTGACGTTCATCGAAAAAGTGACGAAAATCATGTTTGTCGAAATATCAACAAAAAATCAGGATTGTCAAAATTTTGACGAATGTTGGGCACAATTTTTTTTTAAATTTGAAAAGTACACATGATTCATCTAATTGTACGTCTTTTGTCATAATTTTTCATCATATTTTGCAGTCAAATGAGTTAGTGAGGACTGATAGTATTGCCAATTCAAGTGGGATTAGTTGTAAAAGATATAATCTGCTAAGTTTTGGACAGGGAGTTGACTTACAACATACTCTTGGGACAACCTTGGATCCATGAAATGCAAGTAGTGCCATCAACATACCATCAATGCTTGAATTCCCCTACAGTGGACAAGAGATCACCATTTCAACTGATTCCGACAATCCCCAATAATGGAACACTCTCAAGATAGTCCAAGATGTTTTTGTACCACACAACAGAGAAGCTCACCCTTATATTTCATCAAGTAATGACAGACAAATCAATTTTTTGTCAAATTAGTTTGAGAAAAAGGTTCAATCGAAGGATAAAGGAATTTGTGATTTTATTTCTTCAAGTAATGAAGGCCAACTAACTTCTTTGTCAAAACAGTTTGAGAAAAAGATTCAGTTGAAAGATAAAGGCATGGGTGAATATTCTTTTGAGCAATCCTTATGTCTCTCATAGCTACTGCCTTCTCCAAAATCATATGGGAATCCATCAACATCTAGACAACAATCATCACAACCTATCATGATCTTTGATGGTAAATTTGTAAAAGAAGGTACTCTAGTTGATGAATCTGAGGACAAAGACATTCTAAATTGGCTTTACAAAGATGAATAAACATCCCAAGCAACAACTTCTAGCATACCGACAGAGCAATATGGTAAAAGATTCACAATATTAGAAAAGATGGGATATGACAAAAAAGGTCCTATTGGCAAATGAAAAGAAGGTATTGTGGAACCAATTCAGCCTATCAAAATCAATGCAAAAGACAAAATAGGATTAGGATACAAAGAAGAGACAAAACAAGAAACCACTCAACAGATTTGTGAGCGAATTCTCCAATTGCAAGCTAGTTATGAAACAAACTCAAATGAATATGAATGGGATTCACTATCTGAAGAATCTTGTGAAGACAAAGAAATTGATGTGATAAAGAGGTATGCACCCATACATATGGAGGGACAAAGTTCAGGGTCTAGACCACTTGAATTTGGATCACTACATATCGATGACTCTAGTGAGGATGATCATACATCGAGCGAGATAGATCATTCAGAGGAGAGTAACATTATAGACCTTGAAATTGCTATCAAACACCTTGAAAACATTTCCATCATGACACTTACTACCTTTGACCTTGACCAATCCAATGATTCCTTACCTTTGATACATCTCGAACTCATTGACTGGGAACAAACCGAGCTGCTTGATATCCCTATCTTTTTAGATGATGATGCCATTGTCAACTTCCTTTGTTTGGAAAATCTAGAAACAAGTTCCACCAATGAATTTCATAATGAAGCTTCAAACCAGGGGAGTTCCAAATCTCTTAGCTGCAAAATAAAGAATACAAAAATTGATCTAATGATGAAAACCATGCAATGGCAGTATTAGATCATGAAAAAGTAAAAAGAAAGAGCGTACATACAACAGTGAAAACCTCTCTGAGGCACTGAAGGATGAGAGATTTGACACTCTTCCTGAGCATTATCATGAGAGATCTTCAGTATTGGTTGAGCCTACGCAATCCATAAACATTGGTATTGCATAAATAGTAAAGACCTTACACCTAGCAGCATCAATGATAGAGCAAGAAAAGCCAAGTTTCACCAAATTATTTGAAGAAAGACAAATCAATTTTGCTTGGTCCTATGCTAACATGCTAGGAATAGATTTGGATCTAATAATGCATCATTTATCCATAACACTAGGATTCAAGCCAGTAAAGCAGAAATTAAGAAAAATGCATCCACACATCGCCCTACTAGTGAACGCATAATTGAAAAAAATGTTAGATGTAGGATTCATTCGACCAATCGACTATGCAAAACGGATTTCAAACATTGTACCAGTCTCCAAACTAGACAACAAAATTAGAATATGCACAAATTTTAGGGATCTTAACAAGGTTTTTCTAAAGGATGACTTTCCTTTGCCCAATATAGACATCATTGTGATTTAACAACAGGTCATGCTATGTTATCAAACATGGATGGTTTTTCAGGCTATAATCATATCAAAATTGCACTAGAAGATCAAGAAAAAACAACTTTCACATGCCCATGGGGTACATTTTGTTGGAATGTCATGCCTTTTGGATTAAAGAACGCTGGAGCCACCAATCAACGTGCAATGACAACAATATTTCATGACATGATGCATACATTCATGGAAGACTATGTGGATGACCTGTTAGCAAAATCATTCACTAGGGAAGGAAATCTAGAAATCTTGGATAAAATCTTTACTCGGTTGGAAAATTTCAATGTGTGATTAAATCCAAAGAAGTGTGTATTCAAAGTAACATCGGAAAAACTCTTAGGATACATAGTCTCAACTTTAAAGGAATCAAAGTAGATCCAACAAAGGTTAAAGAAATCATGGAAATGCCACCTCCTAAGAACATTATCCAACTAAGATCTCTACAAGGAAGATTCCAATCCATCAGAAGATTCATCATGCAATTGGTGGACAAAATGCATCCTTTTACTCATTTGTTACACAAGAATGTTTCTTTCAGATGGGATAAAAAATGTGAAGCTGCTTTTAATCAATTGAAACAATATTTGATGAATCCACCTATACTGGTACCACCAATAGAGGGAAAACTACTTCTACTCTACATAGAAACTACTAAGGTATCTTTGGGAGCTTTGCTAGCACAAGAACACTCTACAAGAAAAGAAAGGGCCATCTTCTACATCAACATAATACTGAAGGGATATGAACTTAACTATACATTCATTGAAAAATCTTGTTTGGCAGTGGTGTTTGCTACTCAACAATTGCGACACTATATGTTAGCACATACCATCAAACTAATAGCCAAGATAGATCCATTAAAATATCTACTCAACAAAGCCACTCTAATAGGAAAATTAGAAAAGTGGGTAATGATATTGAGTGAATTTGGCATTTAATATGTGGATAGAAGAGCAATCAAGGGCCAGGAAATAGAAGATCAGTTAGCTAAAGCACCGTTGCAAGATGACCATCCTATGCACATTGAATTTCCAGATGCAGATGTCCTCACAATGATAGAACAACATTGAATATTATACTTTGATGGGTCTTACACTCAACATGGATTGGGTGTTGGAATCCTATTTGTTACTCATCAAGGACACACTATCCCAAAATCTTACAGGTTGATGTTTCCTTGCACAAACAACATGGTTGAATATGAAGCACTAATCATTAGTATCAAGGTAGCAGTGGAATGGAAATAATAGAATTACAGGTTTATGTAGATTCTCAATTACTCATCAACCAAGTTAATGTTGACTATCAAACAAAAGATGAAAAGATGATGTCATACAAGAGAATGGTATATGACTTCAAGAAATACTTTGTTGAGATCAAGTTTGAACAAATTCCAAGAGTAGACAACAAAGTGACAAATGCCATGACAAACATTGATTTTCTATTACAAATAACAAGAAAATGAAGTCATTATGAATTCATGGTGAAACAATTGTTTAATCTTGCATATGATAATCCTGAGTCCCAAGTCATGTGCCATCTAGTTGATGTTGATTCTTCAATCTATGGGAAGATTTATACCTATCTGAGAGACAATATCCTTCCACTTGATCTATCCGGAACCAAAAACGTAACTTTATCCATCAAGTATCCTGACACACCCTAATAACTGATACACTTTATCAACGAGGTCTCAATGGTACTCTCCTCCGATGTCTTGAACGTGATGAATCTGAAACTACCTTACATGAAGTTCATGAAGGTATTTGTGGTACTCATTCAAGTGGTCTTACTCTAGCTAAGAAACTCCTACGCTTGGGATATTATTGGCCAAACATGGAGAAATAATCTTTTCAATTTGTTAAGAAGTTCAAGAAGTTTCAAGTCCATGGAAATCTCATACATGCACCAGTGCAGGAGTTGCAACCATTCGCATCAACCTGGCCTTTTTGTCAATGAGTACTTGATCTTGTGGGTAAGATTCATCCATCTTCCTCTAATGGACATAAATTCATAATCACAACCACAAAGTATTTCACAAAGTGGGTTGAAGCCATCCCATTAACCACCATCACTGGTAAACAAATTGCCTCTTTCATCCTGAACTACATCATCTGTCGGTATGGCATCCCTAACTCAATTTTCACTGACAATGGTAGACCCTTCAAAAACCAATATGTACAAGAAATTTGTGAAAAATTCCATATCCAACACCAATTTTCCACACCCTATTACCCTCAAGGGAATGGCCAAATAGAAGCCTCAAATAAGACCATTTTGAAAATTTTGAAGAAAACTGTCAACATTTTTGGACGTGATTGGCATGTTCAACTAAACCTTGCTTTGTGGGCATACTGTACTAGCATCTGCACCCCTATAGGAGCCACACCATATGCTCTTGTGTATGGATTAGAATCCATCTTACCTATTGAGGTTGAGTTACCTTCACTCTGGGTATCATTGAAAGGAATCATTTCAGAGGAAGACTATTGGGTATCTATATTACAGGAGTTAGAATTGTTAGATGAACGTTGTCAACATGTTGTTGATCATCTCAAAGCTTATCAACAAAGAATTTCAAGGAGCTATAATCACAAGGTAAGACCAAGAACTTTTCAGGTTGGTGACTTGTTCCTAAAAGAAAATCCTCGTAATCAATAGGATTAGGAAAAGAAAGGAAAATTTGAACCTAATTGGCTAGGTCCTTTTGTCATTGTATCAACATATGGATCTAGAGCATAACAATTATCTACACTTGAAGGGGACCTGTTTGAAGAACCTATCAACAACCTTCATCTCAAGAAGTTTTATACATAGCTCATCTAGTGCACGGTTCAAAAAGATAAAAATACAAAAAAAAAAATCCAAAAAAAAAAATTTTTTAAAAAAAAATAAAAAATCCAAAATAATAAAAAAGCTAAAAATCCAAAATATCAAAAAATAGAAAAATCAAAAAATAAAAAAAGATAAAAATCCAAAAAAAACAAAAAAGGAAAAAATAAAATAAAAAGTGAAAAATCACAAAAACCATTACCTTGATGAAAACCTGACAAACAGGTGTCTTGGTAACAACAAAATAATCATAAAATTAGAAAAGGTACAATAAAAACAAGTAGTGAAAACCTAGCAACATGCACTATTTGTGATAGATTAGCTTTTCCATCTATTGGAATGTGTCTCAGCCATCCGCTTTTCGCCATTATTATGCCTATTCATCATACAAACCTCATGTACATATCTGGGTGTTGCGGTCGTGTTTCACCTTAGCTTGGCGATCATTTTGCATATTCATAATAAATGATTGTTTCTCACTAGGGGAAAAATCCTAAACTCACTGGGGGCAATCTACTTTGAGCTTAAAACAATAGACAAGCAAATTGTAAGACAACATAGCAAACATAACAATCACAACGGAAACTCAACATTGAACATCAATCACAATTTTTAGAAAATCAACAGCCAGATCAATCAAAAAAAATCTAACTAGATGATGTCCTTTTGAATCATGATTTAATTATTTTAGCATAAATGTTCAACTATTGTATTTTGATTGTTGTTATCATTTTTTTGGAGCAACTCGAGGATGTCATGAACTAGAGAAGCTACAATGGAGTATGATATTTTCTTTGTCTACTGTTTGTGAGTTGATCATTACTACTACGTAAATTTTTCATGAGACGTGTTCTACAAAGTATCATTGATGAAATTCCGGATTTGCATAGGAAAAGGATTAACTTTTATTTGTTTTATGCAAGCAATACTCAAATCATCTCGGTTCAATTATGCCTAGATGCTTGTATTACCTTGCAATATCAAAAATCAATGGAAGTTGTACTGAGGTCATAATGGTCTAATTATACCATTGATGTTTGTACTAACTTTCAACATATTACAAGCTCAATGATGATACCAAGCACAACAAATTTGGTTGACAAAATGATAACATTGCATATTTAGATTTGCATGGTTAAGATAGATTGCATCCATATTAGTTTTGCATTTACATTTTAGATTTTCCAAGGCTGGAAAACTTCAAAATGATTGTATCTCTCTCATTCAAGGATTGAGTACATTTGAAATTAACCAAAAAAAAGGATCATTCACATGTAGTTGCATAATCATTATCATATCATACATACATTAGAAAGCATTATCATATCATACATTCATCCATGCATTAGATCATATATTTGCATTAGAAAAATACAAAAAATAATGATAATCCATGCATCACCATTTCATTATTGCATCCACACAACCATGGCATAATCATATAAAACATCACATAGCATATACAATGGAAATCAAACACATTCATCATAAAATCATGTATACAACAAATAGATCAATATTCTCTACTGTATCTCATATAAATCTCAAAATAATCAATGTCAAGTGTACAATGATATCCCAAAATGTAGAGAGATACATCAATAAGATGGCAAAAAATCATAACGTCTCTGACTGAATAAATGTATACATCTAGTCTCACTATATCAAATATGAACACAAAAGCTATGTGCTGCTCCCCCCCAAACAATGTAGGCCTCATTGTGCCTATTGCTACACCACCAGATGGACCTGCACCTGGATCTCTGCCAGATGGATCTCTGGGAGGTGGCCCAGTTGCATCCCTACTAGTAGTCCGAGAATCACTCCGACCTAACCTAGCACTGATAGACTATGCATAACTTGGGGCACACAGCTCTATAGGAACTGCCTCATAGTACCATAGCCTATAGTACTTTGCCTCTTTGGCTGAATGTCACACCTCTCTGAGCATATCCCCTATAGTGGTCCCCTTGAACACTCTTTGTAACCTCTTAGCTAAGGCCTCTGCATTCTCACATCTCTGCCTCATGGAATCTCTCTTTCTTGTTAGAGAGGCAATCTATGCCTATGCCTACGCTAGCTATCCCTGTAAACCCTGCACCTATTCTTGTAAGGCATCTATCTGTGCCTGCTATTGATGAGAAGGCACACAAATTTGAATCTAAGATGGTCCTGACTATTGTTGTCCTGAAGGAACAATAGATATCCTCCTTCGGGGTACTCTGAGGTCTAGTATCTACCTACCACCTGCACCACCACCATCACCCTCTTCTCCACCATCTCCATCCCTGTCATCTCCCTCCTCATCATCACCATATCCTCACCCCTCCTTTGTCTCGATGCCTACTCATTATCCAATGTTAGTTCTAGCTCATCTAGACTGGATATCCTCGGGAAAGCATGTGTGAAGAAATACTGAACATACTCATTCGTCATCAAAGCATCTGTGATATCTGGACAGTAATCCCATATTTGTAGCTACAATCCAAAATACTCCTCACAAGCTACATCATAGGATGGCGTGGGTCCCCACTCTAGAATATCCTGTCATCTCCAAGCATATAATGCAAGTCCATGAGGCATAACTTGAACTTGGCCATACTAGTGAAGCACCCTCATGAGCAAAAATATCTCAATGACAAACTGTGTCTGACCAATCAAGTACCTCAAAGTGAAAACATATGACATCTCAATATCATCCTCAGGCCACTGCTCACAATCTAAGTATGGTCGCCATGTGATGGTCTCCAAATCATCCAAAACTTGATGTCAATACTCTAATTTTCACAGCTTGTGCTGGACAACTGGACCTATGTATCCAAGGACATACGGCTTGCCAATTAGACAATCTCTATCTGCCATAGGCCAAGTGTTGGCCTCCTACAATGATCTTAATAACTAAGCCTTTATAGCCATGATTCAAAGATTGGACATCTAACTTGAATAGCCATTTCAATCATCATGAAGGTGCATTTAACTTGTCAACCTAGGGATGTGAACTTGAAATGGGTCAGCACAATATGTGAACTAGGAACTCAGAGTAGCCATTTCATTCTACAGCTAAGGAACATACAATACTGAAAGTAAATTGCTTGAAAAGAAATGAAACAAATTTTGAACATCAATCAATGACTATGCTAAGCTGAAATGCATAATAGGAATAGAAATATGAGCAACAAACATGACACTATTATGTCTGCTTTGGTTGCAAGAACAATCACATAATGAAATTCTAGTGGCTGCAAAAACAGTCGATGCTAGATTTCTAACTAAGTACTAAAAAATAGGTAATACTAAGCTAATTCTAAACTAAGAAGATAGATTACTCACCAAGTGGGGCCCCTTGGATAAGTATCCTCTAAAACTAATGAAAACTCATATGCTCAAAATCATAACTTTATTTTATTCACTGTGAACCATGAGTACAAAAGAGTGATGTATCTGTATTATTGAAAATGAGAGAGTGCAAGTACAATATCAAATCGTACAACCCCTGAAGAAGGAGCATTAGATCATTATTTATACTAACAGCTAAACGAGGTAGTCAACTCCATGACTGAGAGGATGCCATTTAGGGAAAATAGAGAAAATGGAGCAACGGTGGTTACACATGGATGAAATTTAGTTAGACATGTAGGTCCAAACGTAGATTCAGCTCAGCAATAATGCTCGTGCATGCCCGATCATTAAAGTCCACGATAAGGTAGTTATGTTTAGTTGCATGAAGAATCTTCTACTATTGGCCTCCTTTGACTTGGAGTGATTCCTTTGCTGGGCGTTATGGTGCATGCCCAATTGGCGGTGTCTTCCTTAACTTAGCATATTAAATTTGCATGGAAAAGTCAGTATGCATAATAACTGCACATCTATAACCAACTTAAGGAACATTCATTAACCACATGAAAAATCAATATAGATAATCCACATATTATGCCAAATGTCATTAAAGCTTCCAAAGATAGGATTAAGTCTAATGTCAATGGTTTAAGGGAAACATTATGAAAAAACCAACATTTAACATTAAAGTCCATGACATCTACCAACAAATAAACTATAGATTCTACCCAAAATTGGACCAAAAACTAGGCTCATCACTCCCCCCAACCTAATTTTTTGTTGGTCCTCCAACAGGGGAAGGGTTGTTCTTCTATTTGGTCAAAGCTCTGAAGTTTGCAACTGATAGCTATCCAAAATCAGTGGTTGTAGTGCATGAATCAGGATCCCAATAGAATCCTCCCAATCTGTCAAATCTGTTCCATCTCTATTTTCTGCAGCAATGTCAAACTAATAGAATATGAAGTTTGGCACAGGCCACATGAGCATGGGTGGCTGGAAAGTCAGGGGAAGCCAAGATCACCCTCGTGTTCTCCCAATCTGAATATACCTATGAATCCTTTATAGTGCTACAACATAATTGTGGATGGAATGAGGCTCAACCTGCTTCAACTCATCAATTAGACTATTCCATCTTTGTGATAGACATCTTCTCATAGTTTCCTTCTTTGTTGTTGTCTTTACCTCATACTCACTATAAACTACCTCAATCCAAGGCATAATCCTTTTGCCATAACTAGGTTTGAGAAGCATTATGTGCCATTCTCTGTAAATATCCCTTGGATTGCTTGATTCAACTCTAAAAGGCAGAGGGATATCAGACTCCAATTGATTATAAGCTCCATGTTGTTGTCCCCAACTAATCTCATTTTGTACCCCAAACATAAATGTCCTCAATTGGACATCCCCAACATACAACAGATTCCAATCATGGTCTTGAGTTACAACATAATTATGTAAATAAAACTCACATAGCAAATTCTTCATTTCAGAGGAGGCAATCCTATAAGCATTGAAAAATTCAATGGGGGTGTCAATAGAAGGATTCAAACCTGAGGCAATCCTTGACAGCTTAAAAGAGAGATATTTCTCTTTCAGGAGCAGAGCATAGACCCTTGTAGGGGTCCTACATTCCAATATATGTGGTGCCAAAGATGCCATATCATCTACCCTCTATTTCAGGGTGGCAATTTTTGCATCTTTATCTTCAATCTCCTCATCCTTCTTTTTAATTTCCTTCTTCAAGTTTAGTTTTTCCTTTCTCCATTCTTCCTCTCTTCTTTGTATTTCTTTCCATAAATTCAAAATTGTTGCATGTACTATAAAATTAGGAGGATTATGAATTCCTACCAATATTTTTGTTGATGGTGGCTCCTCATATGGCACTATTTGCATGGACTCAGGCTGTCCAGTTATCTCTGGTTGTAGGGGTATTGTTTCTTTTTTCGCCTCTTGCTGCAAGGACTCTTGTTATTGTTCTTGCTGTGGCTGCAGGAACTCCTACTCTAGTTCCAACTATTGCTACAAAAAATCTTGTTGTAGAACTTCTTACTGCAGGACTTCTTGCTCATGCTGTAGGAAATCTTGATTTTCCTCAAACTCTTCTGCAATGTTAGCAAGATCGGCCAGTGTTATATTTGCTACTCTCCCAAATATATCCTCTTCTTCGACATTCTCCTACCCCATTGGAGCTTCAGGGTCCTCGTGTGATGTCTCACTAGGCTTAGGGATTTTCTATGGAGGCATACTAATCACAAGCCCAATTGGTATTGATTTCCTGGGAGGTTTCTCATGCTTTCCTTTGGCTACAAGATGAACAGTGTCAACCTTCCTCTTTTTAGAACTTGACACCTTTCTTTCTATAGGATGTGTTTTGACCTTTCCTTTTCTCATTTCTACTTCTCTCTTCCATGCCCTAGTTTTCATTAGGGTTTCAAGTGGAATGTCATCATTAGAATCAAAGGAAGAACTTTATTTTTCTGAGTGCTCTGTTCCAAAAGAACTATTTTCTATGGTTTCTTTTGTTGCAGGAGGATTCACACAAGAGCCAGCACCAAAGGTTGAAGTGCCAAGAGGGGCTTCAGTTGTGCTCAATCTCCTGCTAGACCTATGGGGTTGAGGTAGAGCCCTAGGTTGCAAGTGCTCAAGTCTAATTTGATCAACATTTATAAATTCTTCCTAGGTTATTGTAGATACATCATGTAGATAATTTTCAACCAGCAATTTAAATAGACAATGGTGGGAAACAAAATTATCCCCACCTTTTGGGTCTCAGTCACCATGATTGAGAGAAGATTGTATAGCACATTAGGCACATTCATCCTCCTTCTGTGCCTCATGCGATTCAAAAACTTGAAGTTTATAAAATGAAAATTTGACTGGCAACCCTCATAGGTGATGTATTTGATAAAATAAATAGCTATCTGCTTCCATGGCTCAAGCAGAGACATTCTCTTTGCACCTTGTTTATCAATGCTCAATGGAGGGTCGTTCAGTTCTATAAATTTGGCCCTGACTAATCTGGCATTTTTGGAGGTAGGCTAATTTTCACCATTAGCTGGTAACCTGTGACCTCTGCAACTATTTCCTCAATTTCCACAACTTCCAACCCTTTTACTGTAGCTTTCCCTTTAGAAAATGTCTGGGTGAATTCAAGGGAAATGCTTTCATCAAAGCCATCCAACTTCAGGAAGTAATTTGACCATCCACAATTTCTAAATTTTCCCAAGCATTGTGCATCCTACAATAAAACATCATGCACCATGGGTTCATTTCAAATTAACCCACCTCCCATTGTCTGCAATCAAACAAATTCTCTACAACTTCTTTCCTACAATTTCCAGTGCCAATATCGATTGAATATTCTTTTCTTTGTTTCACCTTTTTTCTTGCAACTCAAGATTATGACAGGGGCAATAATGACAAGAAAATTATTGATTAAAGGGAATTATGATGGGAAGAATTGGCAGTTTCAGTTAATGTCACTTCACACATGCAAGCCATCCTCTCACTTAGATTTCAAATCAACTCATTTTAAATTTTCTGACGTAGCCTAACATAAATTGACACATGGGCAATATATTTACATCTTTTTCTTTCCCTTCCCCCCAACTTAAATTTGGACATGTGTCCAAACATGCAAGAAGGGAGTGGTGATTTGACAGGGAATGATGGAATTTTATGTAAACTTTTATACTAATGTACAATGATTAAATGAACACACTTAAAAGATGATTAAAGATAGCAATTAATGTACACATACCTGAATGTGTGGAAGATTTTCTGCAAAGATCGTGGAGAAAGTACCACTCACCTTTTAGGGAATAAATTGAGCAATTAATGAAAATGAAGTGGAGTGAGGTGAGGTGGAATGAAGTGATGGAAGAGAGAGAAAGGTGGTGATGGATGGGTGGATGGGCGGATGGGTGAAGAAATGGACTTCTAGATAAGTGAAAGTATTTATTATGAGAGAGTACATACCTTAATTAGCCAGAAGGAGGGACACTAGGTCTATTTCCTTCAGCTGTAGGAAGCTCAGGGGCTAAATGCTAGGTGAAATGCTACGTGAACTCTTTTTTGGAAGCTGGCTTGTGATATAATCTGAGGCGATGACCATTGACAAGTAATTTGAACCTGACAGGGTCAATGGTAGTAAGATGAACAACTCCATTAGGAAAGACCTCAGCAAATTCATATGGTCCTAGCCACCTTGTCTGCAATTTTCCTGCATTGTCCTGGTATCTTGAGTCATAGAGCAAGGCCCAATCTCCTAGTTGGAATTTCTTGTCCTTGATAGATTTGTCATGCTACTTGATTCTTTGATTCTGCACTACTTATGTATGATGCAGGTTTGCTCTTCTTACCTCATCCAAAGTGTTTAGCTACATGATTCTTTCTCTTTGTGCCTCAGAAATATCCATCCCCAAATCTACTGCATTTCGTAGAGTCTTATATTCAAATTCAACCGACATCATAGCTATCTTTCCATACAACAACTCAAATAGGGTGAAGGCTGTAGTTGTTTTTCAAGTTGTCCTATAGGCCCAAACAACTTATGGTAATTTGTTTTCCTAATCCTTTCTATGAATAGCTACTAGTTTAGTCAGAATGGCTTCAATCTCTCTGTTGGTCACCTCAACTTGGCCATTAGCATGTGGGTGATAAGGAGTAGACTTTTTGTGCCTTATGTTGTACTCATTAACTAGTGTTGCAATAAGGGTTGATGTGAATTGTGCCCCTTGATCAATCACTATTTCTCTTGGGACTCCATATCTTGTAAAAATTTTCTCATAAAGAAATTCTAAAACCTTGTCATCTCTTGCATGCTTCATGGCCTTAACTTCTACCCACTTTGTCACATATTAAGTTCATACCAATATATAATATTTACCATTTGACGGGGGGTCAATGGGTCCCACAAAATCCAATCCCCATTTGTCAAAGGGAGTGATTACTACCTGAGGGCACAGTGGCATCTCATTAGATCTGGTTGGTCTACCCATTCTTTGGAATCTATCACATTTTATGGTATACCTTCCTGCATCCTTGTGGAGTGTTGGCCAATAATATCCTATGTTCAAAACCTACATTGCTATCCTCTTGGCTGCAAAGTGTCCTCCACATGGTTCATTGTGGCATGCATGCAAAATGTCATATGTCTCATCTTGTCTCACACACCTCCTCATGACATGATCAGGTCCAGTATAAAACAAACATCCAACAATCCAAGAGAAAGTAATTTTTTTTTTCAATGAGTGCCCTTTTCTCTTTTGGAGAGAAGTGAGAAGAAACTCTACCTGTAACCAAGTAGGTGGCTATGTCAACATACCAGGGTGTTTGTATATTGAGGGAGAATAGATGTTCATCAAGGAAAGAGTCATCTATGGGCTGATTGTCTTTTGATGTAGTTAGCCTTGAAAGAAAATCTGCAACAACATTAGCCTTCCTTGGCTTATCCACAATGGTTATATCAAACTCTTGCATCAACAATAACCATCTTACCAATCTACCTGTGATCAAAGGTTTATTCATGAGATATCTAATGGTTGCATGATTAGTGTGCACAAAGATTTGGTAGCTTGTTATGTAATGTTTGAATTTGTTCAGTGCATAGATTATTGCCAACATTTCTTTTTCTGTCACTATATAATTGAATTCAACTCCTTGTAAATTTTTGCTGACAAAGTAAATGGTGTTTTCAACAGCTTCTTCTTTTTGTCCTAAGACTGATCCTATGGCATAATCTAATGCATCAGTATGGATGTGGAAAGGAAGCTCCCAATTAGGCCCTTTGAGTATAGGAGCATGAGTCAAAGTTTCCTTCAAGTCAGAAAATGCCTTGTCATAGGCTTCAGTCCACTAGAATTCAACATCTTTAGTGAGAAGAGTGTAAAATGGTGTTGCTACCTTATTGAAATCCTTGATGAAAAATCCTATAATATCTTGCATGACCCAAAAAACTCCTAACATCCTTTGTTTTGCAGGTGTGGGAAGATTTGTGATTACCTCAATCTTTGCGAGATCTACTTGAATTCCCTTATAGGAGATGTAGTGGCCAAGAACTACACATTCCTGCATCATCATGAAGCACTTTTCACTATTTAAGGAAAAGTTTTGGTCTTCACATCTCTGCATGAACCTTCTGAGATTTTCCAACACTTGATTAAAATAAACACCATAAGTGGTAAAGTCATCTATATAAATTTCCATGCAATCATGAGAAATGTCTGAGAATATGCTAATGGCTACCCTCTGAAAAGTTGCAGGTGCATTGCATAAGACAAATGGGAGCACCAAATAAGCATAGGTCCCCCATGGATAGGTAAATGTAGTCTTCTCATGGTCCTCTAGTGCAATTTGGATCTAGTTGTAGCCGTTGAACCCATCTAGAAAATAAAAGTATTACTTTCCTGCAAGTGTGTCCAAAACTTAATCAATGAAGGGTAAAGGAAAGTGGTCCTTCTTGGTGGTAGAATTAAGTTCCCTATAATCAACACAAAATCGCCATTTCCCTCCCTTCTTGGGCACAATCACTAATGGATATTCCCAATGACTATCTGATATGGGGTAGATAAATCCTGCATCTAGTAATTTCTGCAGTTCTCCTTTCACAATATCTCTTAGTGTAGGGTTAATTCTTCTATGGCTGTCTTACTAGGGTGCAATCATCTTTGATGTAAACTCTGTGTGTACAAAGTTTAGGATCCAATCCCTTCATATCATGATAATCCCATGAAAATGCATGTTGATGGGTCCTTAGTATGTTTTCCAATAACAATTGTTGTTCTTCATTCAATTTACTATTAACATTCAAATATTTTCCTTCTGACACCTGTACTTGTGTAGTTAACTCTATCATGGATACTTAATTAACACATGGTACGTTTAGCTCATATGGCAACAATGTATGAGACATACCTGTTGCTACAGGAAGTTTGTTTGTAGGAATAGTGGCTATAGGAAGAGTGGTTGTAGGAAGTCTGTTTGCAAGAATAGTGGCTACAAGAAGAGCATCTGCAGGAAGAACGTCTGCAGCAATAGTGTCTATAGGAAGAGCAGGCATAAGTGACTTGACTGGAGTAGCAGAGTGAGAAGATGATGCTTCCTCCACTTCACATTGGCTTTGAATGATGTTAGCCAATACTTCATCCTCATCTTGGAGCTGCATGAAAGAGCTTCTACCTAGCATCATAAGTTGTGCCATAGAGTTAACTTCCTCGGCCTCCTCACCAACATGTGGCCATACAAATTTTTTAGTGCTCCTCCTATCTGAAACGATCATCTCACTTGATCGACATCCAATGTATGCATCTGTAGTTGCCAACCATGGCCTTCCAAGAATAATGGGATACCCACCTAGTGTAGTTTTAGGAGAAAGAATCATAAAGTTTGTTGGGTACTCCTAGGAGTCTAGAACTACCACAAGATCCTCCACTACACCATTAGGCTTAACAGTAGAGCTATCAACAAGCTGTAGGAAAGTAGGAGTGGACCTCATGCTTGCAATATTTAGTTGTTGCAGGATGTACTTGGTCATTACATTTATTGCTACCTCTAAATCAATCAAAGCATTCTTTACTTGGACCTCGTTTATAACAACTGCTACCACAAGACTACCTAGGTCATTTTACTTGGGAATAGTCACTTTTCCTAGCATGATGCCATCTAGCTATCCCACCACATGAACTATAGTTGGGTCCTTTTTCCTACCAGGCTTCTTAAGACATGCCTCCTTGATTTCCTTACTATAGATTGAAACATCCTTTATGGCCTAAAATAGAGGTATCTAGACACATATATGCTTCAAATGATCCAAGATATCAAAAGTTGTATCCTCCTTTTCTTCCCTCTTCTTGGAAACTTCCAATCTATGAGGAAATGGTGGCTCTTGTTTAGTCTTTTTGACTTGGACTGGTTCAGGATTTTTAGATACACTAGGTTGAATGGGATCATTCAGAGGCTCCTCTTCCTCTCCCATAGGAAGCTCAGTGATAATGGTCTTGGAAGGGGCTAGTAGAGTAGTACCTGAATGTAAGTGGATATCACTTACACTTACAACTTATGTAAGAAATTGATTTGAATTAGTAGAGTAGGTAGGCTGTTGTTGTGGTTTGTTATTTGGATTGGGTGTGGGCTGAGCTGATAGTTGAATAGGTTTAGGTGCATTTGATTTTGGATTAGCAGGTGAAGGCATTATAGTAGGTTGTTGGGGCTGAGAAGGTGGTTGCATGTAACTGGTTGTCTAAGTAGGCCACTGTTTCCCTCCTCTCCATTGATTTGTTTGCTGCCAATGCCCTTGAAATTGCTACCAATTCCCTTGAGGTTGCTACCACTAGGGTGGTGAACTCTGATGACTAGGCCAAGAATTTGGAGTGTTACTCCAAAGCTGCAGTGGATATCCTCCATAACTAGGTGGATATGGGGGCTACCATTGGTTACTAGATGAATAGGAATTAAAATATGGCCTAGCATAGGATAGTAGATCTGGTGGCATACCTTGTCATGGAGCCCAAGGCTTCCTTTGTGCAACATAGCAGACTTGGTCTTCTTCAATCTGGATTGGCTTGAACTCAGGTGGAACCAAATTGCTTTCAAGATTATCTACCATCCTACATCTATAGTCCTTATTTTGTCTGTAGTGGTGGAAATACTCTGTCAACATTGCCTCTACCTCCTCTTGCTTCTTCTTGGCCTAAAGTGTATCTAGCTGAGTAGCTAGATTATTGATAATGTCTTGCTTGAAGTCTACCAAAAAAGGAGTAATCTCCATTCTTGAGACTCCATTGGTAGTTGACTTACCCATGGAAGATTGGTAAGATCTCCCTTTCTTTGAAGCTGCTCTAGAGTAGTTCTAACATATTTTCTTGATATCTTCCTAAGGAACTTGGGAAATATCTCCTCCTCCCATGAGGTCCAAGGCATCAATGCAGCTATTATTGATTCCTATTAGGAAAAAAATATGTGAGTCTTCAATAAGTGTATGGTGTGGAGATTTTTGTAGGAAAATAGAAACCTTGCAATGTAGTCTTCCAGGCTCTCATCTTCCTTTTGCTACATCCTAAAAATGTCACCTCCTCTCATGTCACTGCCTCGACAATATTCCTTGTATTTCTCAAGGAATTTTGTCTTCATGTCTTCCCAAGTTTCCACAGTATCTCTGCCTAGGCTCATGAACCATCTTAATGCAACCTCTTTCAAAGTGGTAGGAAATAGATTAAGCCTATGGGCATCAGTAGTATAATCATAACTCCTACAGAGTATGTCAAACTCAAATAAAAAGGTATCTGGATCTTCCATGACAAGTCCATAAAACTTTGGGAGTGCTGAGGCAGGAATGTTTTTGATGTTTTCAACTTCATTTTGATGGGAAATGGGGAAAGGAAAAGCTGGTTGGTTATGTCTATTCCTATTTGCATCACCCATGCCTACTTGATGTGGTTCTGAAGCAAAAGGGTTCTCAAGCTGATTTTGATCTTCAGAGGAGACTTTAGAGCTAGTCAGATTAGGATATGCTTCAACAAAGGGGTGTGGATCTTCTTCTTCTAGTAGATTTTGATAGTCAACTAGCTAGAATGGATTAGGATTGTTAGGAAAGAATCTCCCATAAGCATCCCTTCTCTTTCCTCTATGAATGCGATATCACTCACTATCAGTCAACTCACACAAAGAATTGGTAAAAAATAAGGGGGGGTCATTACTTCCTGAATAAGGATATACTAAGAACAACTTCCAGAAACACTATAGCAAGAAAAACTACCAATGACTCCAAAAGACCCCCTAGTTTGACACTATCCTCGACAATGGCACCAAAAATGTTGGCCTCCTACAATGATCTTAATAACTAAGTCTTTATAGCCATGATTCAAAGATTGGAAATCTAACCTGAATAGCCATTTCAATCATCATGAAGGTGCATTTAACTTGTCAATCGAGGGATGCGAACTTGAAATGGGTCAGCACAATATGTACACTAGGAACTCAAAGTAGCCATTTCATTCTATAGCTAAGGAACAAACAATATTGAAAGTAAATTGCTTGAAAAGGAATAAAAAAAATGTTGAACATCAATCAATGAATATGCTAAGCTGAAATGCATAACAAGAATAGAAATACGAGTAACAAACAAGACACTTCTCTATCTACTTTGGTTGTAGGAACAGTCACAAAATGAAATTCTAGTGGCTACAGGAACAGTCAGTGCCAAATTTCTAAGTACTAAAAAACAAGTAATATTAAACTAATGCTAAAATAAGAAGATGGATTACTCACCAAGTGGGCCCCCTTGAATAAGTATCCTCTAAAACTAATAAAAAAGTTAGATGCTTGAACTCAAAAAATTATTTTATTCACTATGAACCATGAGTACAAAAGAGTAATATATATGTATTACTAAAAACTAAAGAGTGCAAGTACAATATCAAATTATGAAACCCCTAAAAAAGGAGCATCAAATCATTATTTATACTTACAGCTAAATGAGGTAGCCAACTCCACAACTGTGAGGATTCTATTTAGGGAAAATAGAGAAAATCGAGTGATGGTAGTTACACGTGCATGGAATCTAGCCAGCCATGCTGGTCCAAACGTAGATTCAGCTCAGTAGTAACACCCATGCATGTTTGATCATTAAAATCCACTACACGGTGGTTATGTTCAATTGCATGAAGAATCTTCTGTCGTCAACCTCCTTTGACTTGGACCGATTGCTTTGTTAGACGTTATGGTGCATGCCCAATTGGCGGTGTCTTCCTAACTTAGCATATTAAATCTGCATGGTAAAGTCAGTACACATAATAACTGCACATCTATAACCAACTTAAAGAACATTCATTAACCACATGAAAAATCAATATAGATAATCCACATATTATGCCAAATGTCATTAAAGTTTGTAGAGATAGGATTAAGTCCAATTTCAATGGTTTGAGGGAAACATTATGAAAATACCAACATTTAACATTAAATCCCCTGCATGATCATACTCTCCAATATCCTACCCCAGCCAACGGACAATCCCTTCGACCTATGGTTGGGACATAAGAAACCTTCAACAAATCTAGCTAGAACACATGGTAAGGGATCATACGAATTGACCATCTCTTGCCATGGGATCTCATACCCACTAATCCCATCATAATGAAAAATCCTCCTTAGTGCATTGGTTCCTCCCTACTTTGTGTAATCATACATGACTAGCTCACTAACCATGAGAATACCCAATATACGGTACACATCCTCCAAAGTGACTATCATCTCAATAGTGGCCAGATGGAAAGTGTTGTGGTCGCTATGCCACCTCTCAAATAATGTGGTCAATAGTCCCTTATTTATCCTATACTGGGACATATCAATCAAGGAAGATAGACCACATCACCCAATTGTTAGGGTTAGAAATGCATATATCTAACAATTAAATGCATATTTAATTAATAAACAAAGAAACTAAAACATACACAGAATAAATCATAACACAAAGAATTTAACGTGGTTCACCCAATCTGGGCTACATCCACCAAATCCCAGCCATCCAATACTTTTATTATCCAGTGCAAAACTTATTACAATCTTGTGAATAATCGCATTTTTCATCATACTGTAGCACCCATCTGAACCCCTTTTTAACAAGCTTAGAAGCTTCCAATTTTGGGTTCTACAAAATCGGATTTTTCTTTTTTTCATTGATTTTTCCCTTTTTCGGTGATGACACGAAAAATTAGGAGGAAAATTTTTCTCGGGGGTTGCCACCTCCGAACCCCCGCTTTTCAGGGGCTGCCACCCCCGAACCCCCACCCGGGGCCTGGCTCGGCCCTAGACCCTGGCAAGGATACATGCCGAGGTGTATAGTATACCATGGGATATATAGTATAGCATGATCAGTCACATACCAACAATCTCCCACTTGGATACTGATCAGGCTCCACACCAACACAATCTCCTACTTGGAGACTGATCCTAGATGACACTGCTGCAATTACAACTCCCACTGGAAATAAGTACCTTGGACCCTACTGCTCTGTTATACTTGAATTCAACCTTGAAGGCCAACTGAAGCTGAAGAGGAGCTTAGCTTCTCCCTTGTCACCGCCTTCGTAAACATATCTGCTAGATTAACATCTATATGTATCTTGTCCAGCTTGACTTGTCCATCCTCCAACACTGACCGAATGAAATGATATCTCAACTGTATGTGTTTTGTTTTAGAATGCAAGGCAAAATTCTTTGCAAGATGTATAACACTCTGACTGTCTGTAAACAAGTAATTTTTAGCCTATTGTTTGTCCAACTCATCCATGAAAAGTTGCAGCCATATCATCTCCTTTGCCACCTTTGTTGCAGCAACATACTCTGCCTCTGTGGTGGATAAAGCAACCACCTTTTGTAATCGAGAAATCCAACTCACTGCTATCCCACCAACTGTAAAAACATAACCGGTGGTACTCCACCTGGTATCTATATCCCCTGCCAAATCTGAGTCAACATAGCCTTTTAAATCAGTATTAGAGCCCCCAAAACATAAACATTTATTAAATGTACCTCTCAAGTACCTGAGAATCCATTTTACTGCATTCCAATGCTCAACTCTGGGATGACTCAAATACCTGCTAACAACTCCTATGGCATGTGCAATATCCGGTCTCGTGCATACAATGACGTACATTAAACTGCCTATAGTTGAAGCATATGGTACCTTGGACATTTTTTCTTCCTCCTCTTGTGTCTTTGGACACATATTCTTAGTCAATTTAACTTGACTAGGCAAAGGTGTGCTGAGAGCTTTTACATTCTCCATATGAAATCTCTGCAACACCTTTTCAACATAATTATCCTGAGATAAAAACAATTGTTTGCTTTGCCTATCTTTACAAATTTTCCTACCAAGGATTTGCTTTGCTACCCCAAATCTTTCATAGCAAAATATTTTGCTAACTGTTGTTTTAGCTCACTTATGTGATCCATGGTAGACCTTGCTACAAGCATGTCATCAACATATAGACATAAAATAAAGTAGATATCATTATCCAACCTCTTAAAATAAACACAATGGTCAAAATTACATCAGCTGTAGTCATGTTCAACCATAAAACTATCAAATTTTAAGTACCATTGCCGAGGTGCTTGCTTCAAGCCATATAAACTTTTCTTCAATATGCACACTAGTTTCTCCTTACCTTTGACCTCAAATCGTTGTGGCTGGTCCATATATATTTCCTCTTCCAAATCACCATGGAGAAAGGTTGTTTTAACATCAAGCTGTTCTAGATGCAAATCTTCAGCAACCACAATACTTAAAAGAATACGAATAGAAGTCATTTTAACAACTAGAGAAAAAATATCATCAAAATCAATACCCTTTTTCTGTGTAAATCCTTTTACAACTAATCTGGCTTTAAATCTTTTTTTACCTCCATCCTCCTCTTTCAGCCTATAAACCCATTTGTTTGGTAAAGCCTTTTTACCTGCAGACAACTTGCATAATTCCCAAGTCTGGTTTTTCAGCAAGGAGTCCATTTCTTCTTCCATTCCATGCTCCCACTGAACCTTAGTATCCACCTGCATAAATTCATCATAATATTCTGGTTCACCAACATTAGTTAACAAAACAATATACAAAGAGGGAGAGAATCTTTCTGGAGGTCTACTTATCCTTGAAGATCATCAAACAAGAGTTTGTGGTATTTGTTGTTGTTGTTGTTGCTTAGCATGAGGAACCACTGAAACATCATTGTTTGGAATATCATCCAACACTGCATAATCATTTTCTTTCTTCTCATGCTGCATCAAAAAATCTTTGTACAATACTTTCTCATTGAATATGACATCCCTGCTTCTCACAATTTTCTGATTTTCAAAATCCCAAAGCCTATAACCAAATTCATCAATGCCATATCCAACAAATACACATTTCTTTGATTTTGCATCAAACTTGGTTCTATTTTCAGAATCTACATGTGCAAATGCTTCACAATCAAAGGTTTTTAGAAAAGAATAACTCACCTTCTTACCTTTCCATGCTTCCTCTGGAATACCACAACCTAAAGGATTAGAGGGACCTCTATTAATTAAATACACAACAGTGTTTACAGCCTCTGCCCACATTTTTAAAGGCAGCCTAACCTGCAATCTCATAGTCCATGCATGCTCCATTATTGTTCTATTCATGTGCTCAGCCACTCCATTTTCCTGTGGAGTCCTTGGAACCGTTTTCTGCCTACGAATACCATTAGAGGAACAATAATCTTCAAACTCTTTGCTGCAATACTCACCACCATTATCAGATCTGAGACATTTTAGTCTTTTACCCATCTCATTCTCAACCAAGCTTCTCCATTTTTTAAAAGTTTCAAATACATTAGATCTCTGCCTAAGAAAATAAATCCATACCTTCCTAGTTGCATCATCAATGAATGTAACATAATACAGAGAGCCACCGAGAGAAGATACCTGAGCTAGTCCTCATACATCCATATGCACAAGCTCCAGTTTCTCATCTTTCTTTTGCTTCCCATCCTTGAGAAAACTTACTCTCTTTTGTTTTCTATACACAACTTTCACAGAAATCCATATTAACACATTTTAGACCTGGTAAAACATTATTTGAATGAAGTACTTTCATATATTTTGCACTCATATGCCCAAGTCTATTTTGCCATAGTGCTGATTTAGAGTCAACAACAACTGTATGATCTTCTACTTGCTGAACTGCAGCAACTGTTTCTGAACATTGACTATTTTCTGTAAAAATTAAAGTAGAAGGAATAGTATGACCTGTACAAAGATATAAGGTGTCTACTTTTACACCTTTTGCTACCACTAAGGTACCCTTTGTGACCTTCCAATTTTTATCACTAAATGTAACAACACAACCTTCATCATCTAGTTGCCCTGCTGAAATTAAATTTCTGCTTAACTTTGGAACATGCCTTACCTCACGTAGTAGCCAATGATTCCCATTCTATAACTTAATCTTGATTCTTCCCTTTCCAACAATCTGACAGGGTTCATTATCTCCTAAATAAACCATCCCAAAATCCCCTTGGACATAATCAAGAAAATAACTTCTATGGGGGGTAGCATGAAATGAAGCCCCTCAATCTAACACCCAAGAATCATCAACATTATCAAGGGAAAGAATCAAAGCATCCTCATTAGATTTATTACTTACCACATTTTTCTCTTTACTTCCTTCCTTTTTGTCTCCTTTATTTTTCCGAGACCAACAATCTTTCTTTAAATGACCTTGCTTACCATAGTACCAGCAATCCCTCTTGTCTCTAGATTGGGACCTTTTGTCCTTTGATTTTCCTTGTGACTTCCCATGATTTATAGAATTATTTCCTCTCTCCTTTGTTCTGCCCCTGCTTTCTACATTCAAATCACTGCCTGATGTGGATGTTCCACCTGAGCTTTTCCTATGAATTTCCTTGATCAAAATAACACCAACAACATCATCAAATTTCAATGTATTCAAACCAGAAACAGAATTGCTAACAACCATTACCAAGCTATTCCAGCTTTTAGGCAATGAACATAGAATCAAAAGAGCCCTAACTTCTTCATCAAAGTTTACTTTTACAGAAGTTAATGGACTAGTGACCGTATTAAACTCATTTAAATGATCAGTAACTAACCCACCTTCTACCATTTTCATATTAAATAAACGCTTCATAAGAAATACCTTATTTGAAGCAAAAGGATTTTCATATAACTTCGCCAAGGTTTCCATCAACTCTTGAGTTGTCTTTTCTATTGTAATATTGAATGCCACTGATTGTGCCAGGCATAAACGAATACTACCAAGAGCCTTTCTCTCCAAAATTTCCTGGTCCTCATCATACATTACTATGGGTTTCTTGGTTTTCCCTTCCAATGGCCGCCATAAATCCTTCTGATAGAGATAGTCCTCCATCTACATCTTCCATAACTGATAGTTCTACCCATTAAACTTCTCAACCTTCTTACCCTCGTCTGCCATTACTCCCACTCAACTGTAAGACCTTCCTACAAATAGTAATTGAAACACAACCCGCTCTGATACCACTTGTTAGGGTTAGAAAGGCAGATATCTAACAATTAAATGCAGATTTAATTAATAAACAAAGAAACTAAAACATACACATAATAAATCATAACACAAAGAATTTAATGTGGTTCACCCAATCCAGACTACATCCACCAAACCGCAGCCATCCAATACTTTTATTATCCAGTGCAAAACTTATTACAATCTTGCGAATAATCGAATTTTTCGTCATACTGTAACACCCATCCGAACCCCCTTTTAACAAGCTTAGAAGCTTCCAGATTTTGGGTTCTACAAAATCAAATTTTTCTTTTTTTTGTTGATTTTTTCCTTTTTCGGTGATGACGCGACCGACAAGGATACATGCCGGGGTGTATAGTATACCATGGGCTATACAGTATAGCATGATCAGTCACCACATACCAACACCAATCACATCCAAATCCACCTGCACCAGACATGGAATCATGTCCCAGGTCTTCAGGAAGTGCTCTTGAGACTGAAGAACTCTAAAGTTCTCCTATCATCATGACATATCACAAATCAACATTTTATCAATCAACCTATCATCAATCTAATCAGCTCTAATGAGATTTCGATCAAATCTCATGGAGCGTCTATCATTGACTCTCAACTATCATGAGGTCAATCATCATCTATCCTATCATTGACCCTCACCTATCATGAGGTCAGTCATCATCTATCCTATCAAACATCATTGAAACAATGGATGACGTGATCATCACACATAAAAAATAAGGGGAACAATCAACATTTTATCAATTCTGGTGTAAATGCACTAAAACAGTGCCTCTATGCATTGAAATTATGGATGCGCTAAAAACTTCCATCTATGTGCCAAAATAGAGAATGAATGCGCCAAAATTCTAGATGCGCTATAACAATCAACATATGCACCATTTTATTGCCTCTATGCACTAAAAAACTGAATGCGCTAGAAAAATCTATATATGCGCTACATCATGGCATCTATGCACTAAACTAATTTATGCACTACAACAAAGCCTCTATGCGCTATATCAGATACTCAATGCGCAAAAACATAAATAACAAAATTTTAACACATCAAAACATGTGAAAATCAAATTCAAAATTCACAAAGTGGTTTCTCGAAGTATGTATCAGAGTTCCATACATGGTGGGACAGTTGTGTTGTCAAACTTGCTCGAATTGGTAAGTGTTGTATGGGATCACCATCTTGCTCAATGCTCAATCAACTCAATCACTCCAATGCAAATGAATTCAAATAAGCTCCTTTTTCATTTTTCATCTTTTAAAGGGGTGATTAGAGGGTAATTAAGTGGGGTTATTTTATTTTTCAAAAGGGAATCAATTAATCAATTGGCAGGTCAGTATTCTTTATTGGGAGATAAATCATCTCAACACCATAAAAATTGAAAAATCATCAGAAAATCATAAAAATTAAAAAAATTAAAAAAAAATCGATTTATCTCCTGAGGGGGCATACTCGCATCATCACTCAAAAATCAGCATCTGGGGCAATCGAATTTTTTATCAGCACTATTAGCAAATCTTTCTTTAAAGCAATTTGTCACAAACACATCACTTCAAAGAGGGGAAAAATGTATACACTCAAATTTGGTCTGAAGAATTAATTAAACACAAGTTATTTAATTAACAATCTTTAATTCTTCTCCTTATAAATAAATTGAAAAATTTATTTATATAGTTCATTTTCTATAATTCTTCCTATCTTAAATCATTTTCTTCATGTCTTAATTAAATGAACAAATTTGGTTTCTTTATTTAATTAACCTCCTCTCATTAAATTTGAATTCTAAATTTGAATTTAAGCACATTTCTACTAACTTCTCATCTTCCACCTCATCATATGTCTCATCTAATATTTAATTTGGCATTTATCCTCAACAAATTTTAACAAATTTGGGACATTTGACCTTCATCTCCATTTGATTCTTCTTCACACTTGGCAGTTTGTTCTTCTAAAGGGAACACACTCCCTTTTTCTCTCTAACCTCTTCATCTTCAACCTCTCATTCTCCATATCAAATTCAGACTATTGATTTTTTCCACATAGGCTCATGCCTTGGAAAATCTATAAGTAGACCCTCATTTACAACAAATGCAAATATAGAGAGCTGAGCATAATTACACTCTGCATAATTTTCATTAGCATTATCATCTTAGCATTGTCATTCTAGTATTTTCATTTTAGAATTAAGTAGTTTAATCAAGGCATTACAATTAGCAACATCTTAATTACTATAGTTTCATCACATCATTTCAATTTAGCAACATCCTAGCATCATCATTATCTTTGCATATCATCTTCAGTTTGTTTAACAATCAATCATGTAGGAAAGATCTCTTGCATTTCCAACATCTCATTCTTCAGGTTGTCATTTGGAAAGTCACGTGCACAAACAATCTGAGAGAAAAAATGACTTAAATAATCCTTGGAGATAGAGGACAATGAGACGCCATTGAGGGATTTTTTGTTTCAATTTGGTTATTGTTTGAATTCCTTGATATAAAGTTTCATTGGTGTGTTGTATAGGTTTTTTATTTTCTTATTCATGTTACATTTTATACACCACACAATATGTATAGTATTACACATATACATACATACATACATACATACATACATACATATATATATATATATATATATCGATACACGCATACATTGGCGAATGGACATGCCCATACGAATGTATCGATATAGGTATACATACATATATGTGTACATAGATGCATATACTTATATATATATATATATATATATATATATATATATATATATATGCATACAATCGATATATTGTGTTTATTATGTGAATACTATCTTGCTTATACTTATTTGTATATCGAATGTATACTTGCTTGGTAGTGAAAGGTATATATATAAATATATATTAACACACACACACACACACACACACACACACACACATATATATATATGCATACAAACACACACATATATATATATATTAACCATTGCTTGGGAATCAACTATCATTTACCATGATAGAGGCCGATTATAAGGTTTTTATGACTATGTTTTGAAAAGCCAAGTTTTACTCTTCTTGTCATGCTTTATGGAACACATATATTTCATTATACCTGCTGCATTATGTCGATGCATGGGTAGACTTAGTTGATGCCTATTATAAGAACATCTTTGACTTGGTAAAACTTAAAGTGCCATGTATTTGAGCTTGAACCAACATCTATTAATATTTGAGTAATTGGTTGATGACTTTTTCAAAGTGAATAAATATTTGAATCGACTCACAACCAGACTAAGTCGATGAAAGCATGGTGTCACAAATTGGTTATTGTCTACTTCTAATTGAATGGAAACCGTTCCAACTTTCAGAATTGTGTGAAGGATTTGGCACCACCTTTGATTCCTTATGCCTATAGATTTCCATTGTTGGAGATAATTTGAATTATCCATGTGCAGATTTGAATAAGTCTCTATTTGTTGTTAATCAAGCAAGGTTGATATGTAATTATTTTTGCTGAGTATGAACTTACTTATTCGCCACCTTTTTTGCTAAGATTTATGTGTTGTTCTGCATGCTTGTTGTTGTCAAAACTCATGCCAAAACTATAGGCTAAGTAGTTACCAATTAGATGTATAAATAGTGGTGCTTGATCATTTGTTGATGACACATTCTTGCAAATATTTTTACTCTACATTATTTTCAACTCTTACTCTGTTTTAGTTGAGAGAGAGAAAGTTTAGTTATATTGGAAGTGAGTGAATTTGAGTGAAGTAATCTATCAACCTGAGTGTTAGAGGTTCATTGTGAAGCTATTATCAATCTTGTTGTTGTTTGAAGAAGTTGCATTGTTGTAATTTGATTGGATAAGTGATAACAGGCTTGAGGATAGTCTTCTTGCTATTTTATTTATGAATGAATTGTTCTCCATGTATGCTTGAATTTTATTTTATGCGTACTTGCATTTAGGGAATCTAGAATTCATTTGAAAATGAAATAGAAGCTTTTATGTTGTTTTTATGATGTGCTTGTATGTACTCCATAATAGGAGGTTGGTTTTTATCATGGGTATTATGTACTAGATATGATTAAACTAGAGTGGCATATGAGTTACTCATAACTAGGTTATTGATTTAACTAGAGTAGCTTGAGTTTAATCCTAGGATTGATTATCTATTATGGGAGGGAACTTGTGTACTTGTTAATTAGGTTAATTCCAAGTATGTAAAATGGTGATATGTTATCTCTGGGGTGATAGATTATCCATTGAAGGAAATACCTATGCATAGTTTAAGATGACCTTAAGTCAAATTGGCCCTGAGTAGTGTATGTGATAAATGACCTTCATTTGATTACCGTTTGAGAACACTTTGGCCAAAGTAGTGTGACTGCCTTTGGCTCCACTATCAATTCACCGTGATCTAGTATTACATGCTAGTTCGAGATTGTGGGACTACAAGTTCTAGTTATGTAGGACACAACTCTATGCTGAGTTGGTTGTCATTATTTGGTTACTCTACCAATCTCTTCATCAAAGGGAAGGGCCATCTATCAAATGATAAATGTGCGGGGGATTGCATTAAGAGTTTGTGGTTGGCGGAAAAGTGCTTGAGTGATGCTTCTCCTCCACAACAGGCAATAGAAGAACCAAGATTTGAAAGGATCTTGAACCGTCTTACAAATATTTGTTTCAAAGCTCATTGAGCTATGTATGTAAATGTATGCATTCTTGTATTATTGTAACTTATGAAATTATTATAATGAAATGAAATCCTTATTGTATTATTTTATGCATCTTTGTTCATATATTCTCAATAAACAAAGAATTTTTTTTATGGAAATGGCTTGTTACTTAGTTTATTTACTCGTAAGGTGAAAACTTAGAAATTTTTACTTCATTGAAGGGTTAGTGTGTTACATGTGGTGTCATAGTTACCAGGTTTAGCCTTGGAACTTATGAGATCATCATTCTTTCCATCCAACGTTATCTAATGTTGTGAATTTTAGTGCTAGGATGGTACATCTTAGATTAATGACTCAAAAGTTAGTAATTGAAAATAAGTGCTACCTCAAGGCTAAGAAGAAAAGGGAAGCTATTGTTAGAAAAATTAAGGGTACCAACTACAAAAATGTCATTTGGTTGAGTGATACTGAAACCTTTAGTTACACTCTGTCTCGAATCAGTGATGTGAAGAGAAAGATGAAGATGGAGGCTATGTACAACTACCTTTTGACCATCTCACTAGAGAAATCTGAGTCATTACCACTTTCAAAGGATATGCCCTTAGAAGGAAGTGTTAGTATGGAATTCACCTTTAGGGACCATAGAGTTCTTCCATTGGTAGAAGTAATTGTAATTTCTCTGAGTAACAGTTTGAGGGATATGTACCACAGACGTCGCTAGATGAGAAATGGTCTCATGAAAAAATGTTTGTGAAAAGTGTAGACTATATTGTTGATGAACACCATATTGGAATTTCACCTCATAACTATGTATCAAATGAAAAATCCGAAGGCTATTATCCTTTTTGGGATAGGTACGAACAAATGAGGGATGAATAGAAAGATAGGGATCAACAATAGTCTTAGTCTGTAGGTTATACTCCATTAAGTTATGTGTTAGAGAGTGAATCTGAAGGATACTCTCCACAAAACTATCTGAATAGTCACTCCATGTAATCAAAGATTCAAAGGGATATTGAAATCCTCATGAAATGAACAAAATTATATGTTTATAAAAAAAAAAAGAATATGCTTAATCTTATGTGGAATTTTTTATGTGTGTATGAATTCCATTTTTAATTTTTTCCATAAGATAGTTGATAACATAATTTAGTCTAATATGGATAAAAATTTAGGTAAAAACTAATCTCATAAAGATGGTAAGGAAACAAACTAATCATGTCAAAAGCTAAGATGTTGGGCAAGGAACTACTAGAGTTGAGGCTAGAATTGACCAAATCTTGGCAAGGTTGGCTAACCTTGAGCAGGAAAGAGTTAAGGATAGGGCAGATAATAAAGTTCCCATTAATGAGCATGAGGGAGAAAACTCTTCTCATGGGCATGAAGAAACCCATGATCATGAGAGGGAAAAATCAACTATGCCATCTGAAGAAAGGAATAAGAAGCTCATGGCTTCTGAAATTTCCAAGGACATGAAGAAGATTATCCCACCCAAGTTTGATGGATGTAATGAAAAAGATGAGGTTGAGGTGTGGCTTTTCCAAATGGAAAATTATTTTGAAAAACAAAACTATAATGGCGTTACTAAAGCCACTTGGGGTGCATATTAGCTATTAGGAGAAGCCTTTAACTAGTGGTTGAAAAAAAATTTGGAACTTAATATTAACTCATGGAAGCTTACATGGGGAGAATTCGTGGAAATTTTTCATACAAGATGGTTTCCCCAACTCTACTATGACCAAACACTCTCAAATTTTCAGGGTTTGAAACAAGGTAATATGATAGTCAACGAGTATTGGGAGGATTTTACCCAACTTCTGTGTTACATTCCCATATATCACAAGGATGAACACTTCCGCAAGAGAAAGTTTATTATGGGACTTAATAGTCATATTGGAGGAGAAGTGGATATGCACAGTCCAACAACAATGAATCTTGTATATGAGAAAACAATTAAACAAGAGAAAAAGCTCAAGGTTGACTCTAATTGTTGATGAAGTAGAGAGCATGAGAAGGTTGTGGAAGTTCCTGACAAGCCAGTTCCAAAGAAGGTGGAATATGTGCAAAATGTTCCAAGGAAAAAGGGGAAAAGGTTTTGTAATGATGGAAAGGAGTCTAGAAGAGAGCGTAAGAGGAATGGCTCCAACATGGTTAATACCAACAAAGCTAATGAAAATGTCGACAAGACTGGAGAACCTGCAAGGAAAATAGAACCGACTATGGGATGTTTTATATGTAGAGGGGATCACTATGCTAACGAGTGTCCCAATAAATTTTTTGGATCACGACCATATGGTAATCCATTACCCATCCAACAAGCAATGTTTCAACAAAAGATACATGCAGCTATGGATGATCGTCAAGCAAAGTACCAAGTAACTCCAGTTGAAACACTAGGTATTTTTTTTGGCTTACCTATTTATGATCTTATTGATATTGGTGCAATTGAGAATTTCATTTCACCTAGAGTAGCTAAGAAATTATCTAGGAAGGTTGGATACATGGAAATGTCATGGGATGTAGAGTATGCAAACCAAACAAGAGCAAAGGTGGACCAATGTCTATTCGAGGCTAGGATAGAACTACCTAATTTTTTTACGGAAGTAAACCTATATGTCACACCTCTAGGATCATATGACGTTATCCTAGGTATAAATTGGTTGTGGAGACATAGGGCTAAGGTAGATTTCCATGCTAAAACTATAGAATTCTTAGATGATTTTAGAAATCAAGTAAAATTTCAAGGGATACCCAAAGAGGTCAGGATTTGACAAAACACAACAATGCAACTATTAAAAGCTAAGAAGAAAGGGTGTAAACTCTTTGTCATAAAGATAGAAGAACTTGAAAAGGATATTAATGATTTGGAGTTCCAATACTTTCAAGAGTTAGAAGATGGTGAAATAGGTGAAACTGGAAAGATGGATATGGAGAAGTATCCAATATTGAGAAAATTTTCAGATGTGTTTCCAGATGAGTTACGAGGGTTACCATTGAAAAGAATATTTGAATTCTCTATAGATATAGTTCCAGAATTAGAACCTATTTCCAAGGTACCCTATAGGATGACAACCATTGAACTTATGAAACTTAAGGCACAATTGGATGAATTGTTCTCTAAAGGGTTGATAAGACCAAGTGTTTTTCCTTGGGGAGAACCGGTCGTCTTTGTTAAAAATAATCAATAGTACTTTATGTTTGTGCATCAACTATCGTATGCTTAACAAAGATATAGTTAAGAAAAAGTATCCATTGGCACACATATTTTTTCAACCAAATGAGGGGAGCCACCATATTCTCTAAAATAGATCTAAGATCTAGATATCATAAATTAAGGATTAAGGGTGAGGACATCTTTAAAACTGCATTCAAAACTAGATATGGACACTATGAGTTCATTGTTTTACCTTTTGGTTTAACAAATGCACCAACAACATTTATGAACCTGATGAATAGTGTATTTAGGGATTTCCTAGACAAATTTGTATTAGTCTTTCTAGATGATATTATGATTTATTCTAAAAATGAGGAGGAACATTACAAGCATTTAGAAATAGTCCTACAACATTTAAGAGGACATAAGTTGTATGGTAAACTCTCTAAGTGTACATTCTTCCTAAAAATGGTACATTATCTGGGTCATGTGATCTTTGTAGAAGGAATTTTTGTAGATCCAACTAAGATCAAGGCTACTGAGTGGCCTATAGCTAAGAATGTGTCTGAGCTAAGAAGTTTCATGGGTCTAGCAGGGTATTATAGGAAGTTTGTTCCAAACTTCTCTAAGATCGGTTTCTCAACTACTTCTTTACAAAAGAAAGGAAAAAAAATGAGTGGACTGAAAAGTGTCAAGAAGCTTTTGTCCTACTCAAAGAGAAGTTAACCACTGCACCGATCTTAAAGGTACTAGATCCTGAGGGTAAATTTATAGTTATCATGGATGCATGGGGGGAAGGGTTAGGAGGTGTATTAATGCAAGATGGGCAAGTAATTGCATATGAATCTAGGAAGCTGAAACCTTATGACATGAATTATGCACTGTATGATTTAGAATTAGCAGTTGTAGTTCACACATTGTAAATGTGGAGGCATTACTTGTTAGGAAAACCCTTTGAGATGAAAAATAATCATAATGGGTTAAATTACCTTTTTACTCAACCTAATTTGAATGCTAGACAAAGAAGATGGTTAGAGTTGATAGCTTATAACTTCAATATCAATTATATAAAAGGTAAAGAAAATTAGGTGCTAATGCTTTGAGTTGAAGACGTCATATTGCTTCAATAGTGATGATTCAAATTGACTTTAAAGGGAAAGTGATGTAGAAATCCAAAGAGGATGAGTTCTACTTACAATTCAAGCAAGCACTCACTAGCAATCCACAAGATTCTAGGTATGAAGGTTTTCACTTTGAACCTAATGGATTACTTAGATATAAGGGTAGGATGTATGTACTTTACATAGAAGAGTTAAGAAATATGGTATGGAAGGAAGTACATGAAACACTATACTCTAGATACCTTGAAGTGACAAAAATGATGGCATATGTAAAGCCATTATACTTTTGGAAAGGGATGATAGGAGATGTTTCTAGTCATATGACTATGTGTCTTGAGTGTCAAAGGGTGAAGGTAGAACATCATCATCCTGCAGGTTTGTTATACCCACATGATATACTAGAGAGGAAGTGGCAAGTCATACGTATGGAATTTGTGCAAGGATTGCCTATGTCAAGAAATAAGCACAATGCCATTCTTGTGGTTGTAGATAAGCTTACCAAAGTAGCACATTTTTACCCAGGAATTTAACTGATGGAGCACCTGTCATAGCAAGGAAATTTGTGCAAGAAGTGTTTAGGTTGCATGGGATTCTTGAGAAGATTATCTCACATAGGGATGCACGAGTCACTTCTAGGTTTAGGAAAACTTTGTTTTCTACATTGGGAACTCAACTAAATATTATCTCAACATATCATCCAAAAATGGATGCACAAACTGAAAGGGTGAATCAAGTATTGGAAGACCTACTTAGGATGTATTGCATGGATTAGTAGTACAAGTGGGAAGATTAATTACCCTTAGTGGAATTTTCCTATAATAATTCTTATCATTTTGTGAAAAATATGGCTCCTTTCAAAGCATTGTATGGTCAAAAGTGTCGAACTCCTATAAATTGGGATAAACTTGAGCATAGAGTGAGTCTTGGGCCAAAGATGTCGGCTGAAATGGATGAAAAAATTAAGATTGTTAAGTAAAGGTTGGTTGAAGCTAATGATTGACAGAAAATCTATGTTGATGCCAAAAGAATACCTCACAATTTTTCCATAGGTGACAAGGTGTTGTTGAGAGTGAAGCTTCACAAGAGCTCTATTAAATTTGGAAAGTCTTCTAAGTCAGCCCTGTGTTATGTCAGACCTTTTGAGATTCTAGAGGAAGTGAACCCAATAGCTTATCAAATCATGTTGCCACCAGCTCTTTCCATAATGCATAATGTCTTCCATGTGTCCTACCTCAAAAAGTATACAACAAGTGATAATCATGTGATTGATTGGACTGCTTTACACATACGAGACCTCAAGGTAGTAGCTTTTGAGCTCATCAAGGTGCTCGTAACACATAATCTTCACTTATGTAACATAGAATTCTTGCAATGCAAAGTCTAGTGGGACTAGGATGCAGACTCAGCTACTTGGGAGGACTATGCTAAAATTCAACAAAAGTTTCCTCATATTCTTCATGCTTTTGGAAATTCTTGAAACAATATGCTATTTGTTGTTTGTTTTTTATGTTGCTACATAAAATCATCGAGGATGATGATTCACAAGGGGGAGTATGTTACACCCCAATTGTGTAATTACTATTTATTATTACTATGTAGGGTAAATATGAATGTAATGTGAATTTTGGAGATGAATAAATTATGCTTGTACTTTGTTATCAATGCGTTATATGTGAATGTTATCTCACTTGACGTTATCTCATGGAAAAGTACTGCTTATATGTGAATAGATGGTTATTGAATTGATATTCTAACTTTGGAGATGTTTTATGTATACTGCATATGTTAAGAACAATTGACTATTGTATACGTCTAAAAATGGTCATGATTAAGCTTATTAATTAATTAAATATGAATTATTTAATTAATTCTCCTAAAGTCATCTACATATAAATAAATTTAATAATTTATTTATATTGTTCATTTTATAATTCTTCTACCTTAATTAAATAAATAATTTTATTTAATTATTGGCATTTCCCACATTCCTCTTAATTAAATTAAATAAATACGATTATTTATTTTAATTATCATATCATTCTAAAGTTTGAATATTTGAATATTCAAATAATGGAATATTCTCTTCATCCCATAATCAAATTAAATATTAAATATTTAATTTAATATTTTCCTCTCACTCTAAATTCACTTCTAAAACATAATTAAATATAATTTATTTAATTATGCGAGTTTCTATATCCATCTTCACTTGCAAATTAAATAAATTTATTTTATTTAATTCTAACTCATTCTAAACTCATTCTTCGAAATGGAAAATTCCCTTCAGATCTCAATGACGAAAATTGAAGGAAAAGGGAAACCTTTTATCTCCCTCTCCACTTACGAAAATCTTCCACCATCCATTCGAACAAGCTTAATCCGGGCCGTTAAAACATGTCAGCCAATCGAATCCTTTCTAAGACTCTATAAATACTGGTACAAATCCATGCATTGGTTACACAGGGATACACACATATACACGACGAACATATACGCTTATGCATTCACATTATTTTCAGCATCACAACAATATTATCATCTTAGCATAGCCTTGCATTTAGCATAGTGTGCATTTTCAAATCTCGTTCTTCAGCTGTTCATTTTGTTGAGCTTGATTTGCTGATCTGAGAGCCATTGGAAACAACAAAATGCTGGAGTTAGAGAGAGATAAGACGATTTCAGGGAAGTTGCAGTAACAGTTTGCTTATGTTGTTTTCCTTTTCAGTTTTCTTGATTTAATGTCTTATTGATATGTGTTTGAATTCGTTTATACATTGATACATTTTCATACACACATAAAATGGCGCCCACCATGGGGCTCGAACCCACGATTTTGACATTTTTCTGCAATTTTTTTTGACAGATTTTCGCATTGTGGAGTTCACTTTCAAAAAAAATTGTGTTTTAGCGCATTCGACATTTTCTACGACGCATACGAGGTTTTTGACTCTTTTGTTTTGTAGGATTTTGTAGCACATATGGTGTCTGTTCCAGCACATAGGGATATTTCTTTGGCGCATCCAATAGATTTAATAGTGCATATGGTTAATTGCATTTAGAGTTAAATCGACATTAATTTAAAGTAGCTCATTTAGTATCTGTTCTAGCGCATATAGTAACTGTTCGAACGCATCTGGTAATTTTCTATAGTGCATTTAGTGACTATTTTGGCGCATTTTGTAACTGTTCCAGCGCATTTAGTGGTTTTCTGTAGCGCATTTGGTCCATATTTCAGCGCATATATTTTCTGTTTCAGCGCATATGGTTTGTAACACAAATACAAAATTCTGAGTCTGACGCCTTCCACAAACATAATTTTTCTAGATAAAATGAAGCAATCCTAGGATAGCCACATCTGAATAAAATGAAGCAATCTAGGATAGTTACCACACAATGATCTTACAGTTAAAATTGAACAAGCTTGTTTTTGGTGAAGCAATATCTTCACTTAGATTAAATCATTGTGATTTGGAATTTAAAAAGAACATCTGCTTGCTTTATATGTGGCAATAGGTCTATGCTCTCCCCTTAACTAGGTGATCAGAATACCAGACTTTCCTTTTCAATTTTCATTCAATTTTACTGTTTTAATTACATCCTTTAGAGAGCCTGCCATAGTGGGAAAAAGTACTCACCCTACGGGAACCACTCAAGTGGGTTCAAGCCAAAGCCAGGCTATTTCGCCCCACTATAAAATTTAAAGAAAATATGGGGAAACCCTCTTTTGTTGGTAGTGTGCAAGATAACCATCCCCAAAGCCTTTGTTCTAAAGGTTTGTAGGTCTCCTGAGGGAGTTTATTATTGCCGCACCGAACGGAAATCCTTACTACGAACCTAGTGTAGTGGCTAGCCGAAGTTAGTTCCTGAACATTCTAATAATCACAGTGCAAGGGGAGGGAAGAATCTTCCCCCAAGACACTCACCATATAACTGCCAAGGACCATTTGCTCAGGGGATCCGGTATCCACTTCCGTCACTCTGAGTACGCGCCTGGAAAAGACAAAAACACGGGCACCCTTTCGGGGGTTACACGGCTGTGTGAGTCAACACAGTTCTAAGATGTGGGCTGTTGATTAATAGAATGACCTATTTGAGTATTAAGAGTGAGTCTGTCTGAATTGTCTTTCATGTGCTAAACCTGTGAAAACATTTGTTGAAAACATTTTCTTGATCAAACACTTCATGTTAGTATAGGGCTTTTAAAACAACTATTTTTCAGAATGTTTGTTGTGTCTTCTACTACATTAATTCAGATAAAAAGATCATCCAAAATGAACATGAAGAACAACAACTGAAACCATTCAAAAGTTATTCATATCTTTGGTCCAATAATGTTCTCAATACTTTTCCCATGCTTAGAGATTGGAAATCAATAAAGTTTGTCAAAAAATCAATTTCCAATAGGATCTAGAAACCCAAGAAACACTTAGGGTACAAGAGAACATTGCAAAAATGAAAAAAATTATACAAAAGTCGACATGTGTTGCTTCATTTCCGTGGATTTCTTCATAGATACCAAAACTTTGTTAGAGGATTCACTGATGAGTATGTTGTAGATCCCTTAGATTCTCAAGCTTATTATCAGAGATTAGCTCTATCACAATGGCATAATCATAACCAACCTCTTGAGTTTGATAACATACCACAACCTGCTATTGAATATCCTTCATACCCCAGTCATATTCTTCAAAGATCTTGAAAGAATTTCTTTAAAAACGAAGATCAAAATCTTTTAGAGTGCACTTTTCAAAACAACTTTCTAATTTTTGGTTCAACTTCCCCCAACAGGATTCTGACATCTTTCATCATTGGAAGCCACAATAAAAAAAAGAAGGAACATCTTAGATCATATCATAAGATTCCACATCTTATTAGATCAAGATATCATCATCATCGCACTTATCAAAACTAGGATCTAAGTTTAAAAGAATTCTTCTAAATCATATTCCTATCTTCACAAGATCTCAATTCAATAAATCGAAGGACGAAATCCAACAAGAAGGTCATACCCAAAACGTTCAAGAAGAGGGTGAAAGTAGTAATCCTCTTTACATTATGAATCGTAATCCACTTTTTGACAAAGATATGGATAACAGAGAAGAAAATCCATTCCACCAATACAAAAACATGAACAAAACACATATAGATAGTGATAAGGAACAAGATGAGGAACATCTTAGAGAGGCTGAGCAAGATACAAAATTTCACAAAGCCATAGAAAAGATCTTGCAGCGAGATAAAGAAAAATATTTCCGCTATCTAGCTGAACAAGGGGCTAAATTGCCTCATGACTTTAATACTGATAATTTGAAAAACAAACCTGAAGAGACACCCCTATCTGATCTTAGTGCTTTGACTCAACAAATCAAGGCACTTCAAGGACAAGTTAAAGAGTTACAAGGGGGAACAACCACAAAGAAATATACTCTAGAGGACATTTTTCCTTATCCTTTCGATCAAAGTCTTAACATGATTCCTTTTCCCAAGCATTGTGAAATGCCAAAATTTGATCGCTATAATGGGAAATCAGATCCAATCGATCATGTTAGAGACTTCTGAAACATGACATTGGAATTCACTCATGAAGACACTTGATGCGATTGTTTCCTAGGAGTCTTGGAGTTCACTCTATGGAATGGCTATCAAAGATTACACCTCTCGTCAAGACATTTGAAGAATTAATCAACCTATTCATATCACAATATGCTTACAACATCCAGCACCAGATCACCATGATAGATCTCTACAAATTTGCGCAAAAACCTGGTGAATCTTTCATTATGTTTCTTCAAAGATGGAGAAGAATGTTTGCTAGATATCCACGTCCTATTCCTGAAAAGGAAAAGATGGTTACTTTCATTAACAGTTTAAATTCAGAAATGAGCTATCATTTTAACTTACATTATCCTCCTTTTGAGAAAATGATTGAAGATGCCATAACCATTGAAAATGCTTTGGTCAAAAGAGAAATAATAAAACATGACAAAGACAATCCTAGCTCATCCAACCATCACAATAATTAGAACAAGTCTAAATTTTGGACTCGCAACAAAAATATGGTGAATGATGGTGTTGTTGATGCAAATCGTGTCTCGTCCAAGCCATTTGTCCTTAGTACTCCAAGCGTTCGCAACAACAATGTCAACTCAATTGCAAATCACGGAAATAATCCTCCCCCTCCAAGGAACAATATAAATCAACATTCTACTCCTAATCAAGGGACTTCCAACAACCAAGGTTATCGAGGAACCAATAACAATCACAATTCCTTAGGGAATACCTCGAATACAAATCCACAAATATTTTCATTCTTCTCTAATAGAAGAAATTTCACGTCATTGGGTCAATCTTTAGAATCCGCATTCAAAGAGTTGATGGCCAAAAATGTCATTACTTTTCTGCCTCAATGAAACTATGAACCCAGTATAAAACCTCCATCATGGAATGAGGCATACTATTGTGATTATCATCAGTGTAAAGGTCATCGCACAAATAACTGTCAAGCCTTGAAGAATACCATTCAAGACTTAATCGACAATGACATCATTACAATAAAAGGACATCAACAATCCAATGCAGACCACCAATCATTTCGCAATCCTTTGCCTAACTATCAAAAAGGTGAGTCTTCTGAAAAAAATGTGAATCATATCAATGATGATCATATGATCAACCATCTCTACACACACGACGAGCAGGTAAATGTCATTAAAGTCAACAAGAAGGTGGAATATAGAGAAGTCAATGTGACAAGGGTGCAAGCTAAAGTTGTCTTAAAAGGTGCCTCTTCAAAATCCACTGAACCTCCACCTCAACATCAATATGATTTGGTCAACCAACTTCGGAAAACCCCCGCTCAAATTTCTATCTTGGAACTATTGAAGATTTCTCCAACCCATAAGGAAATTCTCAAAAAGGCCCTCTTTGAAACAAATGTATCCACTGATTTGGATGTGAACCAATTTCAAGCCATGGTAGGACACTTGTCCTCACCCACTTGCCTCTCATTTTCTGAAAAGGATGACGTTTCCATAGCTCATCCCCATAATTCGTCATTGTACTTAGAAGTCATGGTTCACAAGTTTCGTGTCAAACGAGTTCTAATAGATGGAGGTGCTGGTTTGAACATCTGTACCATGAAGTTGGTTAAGGCTTTAGGATTTTCTGAGGACTCCATTGATTTTAGAAGAAAGAGCATCCAAGGGTCTAATCATGCTGCTAATCAGAGTGGGCCCTATTATAAAGAATACTTTCTACCAAGTATTGGACCATGATCTTGCATATAACATCCTATTGGGTCATCCTTGGATTCACGAAATGCAAGTTGTCCCATCAACCTATCATCAATGTCTTAAGTTTCCTTATGATGGACAAGAAATCACAATACCAGCCGATAATTCCAATATTCAAACTTATGCCAATATAAAAGCCAATCAAGATACTTTGGTTCCTAACAATCGAGAAGCTCATGTTAGTACTTCTTTAAAGATTGACACACAAATCAGTCAATTAACCAATAGTTTTGACAAGAAATTGAAATTCAAGGACCATGGAGTTGGAGAGTACTCTTTTTGTCTTACCAATTTACCTACATCACCTCGATCACATGGACAACCGTCTATCATGGAACATCAAATATCAGTTGCATCAACATCAATGCAACCACCAACAAAGCCAATCACAAAATTTAATGGACAATTCATCAAAGAAAAATTCCCCATGGAAGACCCTAAGGATATAGAAATTCTAAATTGGCTCTATAAAGATGAAGATGAAGCGGTCTTTAATGTCAAATTACCCACGGAAAAATATGGAAAAGGGTATTCAATCATGCAGAAGATGGGCTATGATAAAGGTCATATCGAAAAAAGGAAAGGAGTAATTGAACCCATTCACCTCCGCGGACTCACTGCAAAAGAGAAAACTGGATTGGGCTATAATACTCACTCCAAAGAAAGCACATCCAAACAACTGCATGGCATTGTCTTCACATTGCAAGAAGGCTCAGATTCACGAGAAGCATGTTTGGCAACAGTTTAGAACTTTGTGGATAACAATTCTGACATAGACTCTGCTAAATATGAATGGGACACCATTTACAATGATGAGTTCTGGAGGGACAAAGAGGTTGATGTAATACACCAGTATGCCCCAACTCTAATTGAAGGTCAAGGTTCAGGGACCCAAACACGCAAATTCAAACTACAAAGTCACCATGATTCTAGCGATGTTGAATAAGATCTAAACGAACAAGACTATCATGAAGACAATATCATCATTGATCCACCTCATACCTCGGATCCTACCAACCACTCTGTTATGACCATAACCATAGCTGATTTCACACAACTTGACGACCCGCTATCTTTGATTTATCCTATCTCATTGATTGGGATTCAACTGAACCTATCGATATACCTATGTTTCCAAGTGATGAAGCCATCATAAACTTCATTTCTACAGATGATACAAATGATTGTTCCACCAGCGATTTTCGACATAGATTTTTTGATCAGAGAGTGTCAAGTCTCCTAGCTACAAAAGTAAAAACAAAAAAGAAAGATCTAATGGTGAAAACCAAAATCTGGTAGTATTAGATCAAACAAAAGATAAAATAAAGAGCATATCGGATGGTGAAAACCTCTTTGAGGCACTAGACGATGGGAATCTTGACACTCTCCCGGAGCACTACCATGAGCGATCGCCTATTTTGATTGAGCCTACAAATGCTGTCAATCTTGAGACTTCCGACAAACCAAGAATTTTACAGTTAGCTGCATCAATGACAGAGAAAGAAATACTAGAGTTCATGGAATTCCTGAAAACAAATCAAGTCAACTTTGCGTGGTCTTACACGGATATGCCTAGTCTTGATCCAGATCTTATCATGCATCACTTGTCTATCAAACCAGGGGCCAAGCCGGTGAAACAAAAATTCAAAAAGATGCACCCTCATGTTGCATTATTGGTTAAGGAAGAACTGAGAAAACTCCTTGATGTGGGATTCATAAGACCAATCGACTATGCAGAATGGATCTCCAACATTGTTCCTGTATCCAAGCCAGATAAAATTGTGAGAATATGCACAGATTTCAGAGATCTTAATAAAGCATGCCCTAAGGATGACTTCCCATTGCCAAACATCGACACTATAATTGATCTGACAACTGGCCATGCCATGTATTCATGAATGGATGATTTTTCTAGCTATAACCAAATCAAGATTGCACCTGAAGACCAGGAGAAAATAACTTTCACATGTCCATGGGGAACTTATTGTTGGAACGTCATGCCTTTCAGTCTAAAGAATGTTGGGGCTACCTACCAAAGAGCCATGACTACAATCTTTCATGACATGATGCATATCTTCATGGAAGATTACGTAGATGACATATTGGCAAAATCATACACCAGAGAAGAACATCTTGAAATATTATCCAAAATATTTGCAAGATTAGAGAAATTCAAAGTTCGCCTCAACCCCAAGAAATGTGTTTTTGGGGTCAAATTTGGAAAACTCTTGGGATACATTGTTTCAGAAAAAGGAATTGAAGTAGATCCTGCGAAAGTATAGGAAAGTATAGAAATTCCTCCACCAAGGAACATCAGTCAATTGAGATCAAATGGGATGACAGATGTGAATTGGCTTTTCAACAAATCAAACAGTATTTAATGACTCCACCAGTTCCCATACTACCAAATCCAGACAAACCCCTAATCTTATACATTTCCGCAATAGAGACATCTCTGGGGGCATTGCTAGCGCAAGAAGACTCTACAGGAAAAGAACGTGCAATCTACTACATCAGCAAAACACTAACAAGTCATGAGCTCAACTACACTTCTATCGAGAAGGCTTGTCTGGCAGTAGTCTTTGCTTCACAGAAATTTTGGCATTACATGTTAGCTCATACAATCAATCTGGTTTCAAAGATTGATCCACTCAAGTATTTGTTAAGCAAAGCATCATTGACAGGAAGGTTAGCAAAGTGGGTAATGATTCTGAGTGAATTTGACATACATTATGTTGATTGTAAGGCAATCAAAGGACAAGTTATCACTGATCAACTAGCTGAAACACCATTGCGAGCAGACCATCCCCTGCACATTGAATTTCCAGATGCTGATGTCTTTGTTGCAGAATATAAACAACCACGGTCTTTATATTTTGATGGTTCTTTCACTCAACATGGATCGAGGGCAGGCATACTTTTCATCACCCCTCAAGGACACACCATTCCTCGATCATATAGGCTGATGTTTCCATGCACCAACAACATAGACAAATATGAAGCATTGATCACTGGGCTTAAAATAGCGCTAGAATGGAGGATTACAGAACTACAAGTATATGGCGACTCACAGCTAGTCATTTATCAAATCAATGACGATTATCAGACCAAAAATGACAAACTGTTACCATATAAAAAGATGGTTGATGACTTCAAGAAATACTTTGTGGACATCAAATTCACACAAATTCCAAGGCTTGATAACAAGGCAGCTGATGCCATGGCTACGATTGCATCATTGTTACAACTCCCAGAAACTCATATTCGCTATGAATTTATGGTGGAACAATCATCTACACATGCTTATGATACCCCTGAAAGCCAAATCATTTGCCATTTGGTCGGATCCGATTCACCTTGTGATGCAGGAGCATCCAGTGGTGTAAGGGCAATCTTGCATCACCCAAAAATAGTTAAATTTCAAGTTTCTCAATTTTTAGATATTTGTACATTTTTGGATACCCTTTTCATCATAATGAAATTCCCAATTTACGGTTTTTATTTTCTATTCCTGGGTTGAAAGATATTACAGTTTTAGTTTCTCAGATTTGCACCTAAAAATCTTCCGAGTTGGATTTGAGGCACTTAGAGCTTCTGAAATGGCCCTGAAACTTGCCGAAATTGGCATAGCAAATTTTGAGTGCATTCTTGACTTCAAGACCTTTCCAACGGTTCAAATGGTTCGTGAATCGGAGCCCCGAATCAAAAGTTATGGCCCCAAGAAGTTGGCACACTTTCTAGAAGATACAATTGCAAATGTTCTTTTGAAATTTGAACTTCAAGTTGTAATTTTCGGCGCCAAACCGCCTAAACTCAAATTTTAATGTTGTTTTGGCTCTAAACTAAAGAGGAGCTCTATTTATGGGCGGGTTTCTAATATTTTTGGGTAACTTTTTGGGGACAAGCTGGCATATTGCGGAAGGGTTATTCTGTAGCTTTCTATAGCTTGCTTGTGTTGTAGAACTTGGGGGATTTGAGATCCTCTGCACGTAAGAAGCTCCATTTTCTGAATAATAAAATTATTCTCTTGTTTGTGGGTTATTTTCTATGTCTCGGGCTGCACCCTTATCAAGTGGTATCAGAGCGGGTTTTCTTGAGCATGTGGACAGATCGCCGATCATGAGGCAGTTCACACCAGGACCGTGGTTGTGGGTCAAGGTCAAGAAAGATGCCTCTAAGAGTGATGC